>BLSH010209639.1:0-16624 GCA_018402905.1 Glandirana rugosa | reverse complement strand
ATATGAACGACAAGAAAGTCATTCCACGGCAATTGGACGTACGCTGCAAGGAGTTCGTACCCTTCTCCCCAATTCATTATCGGTAAAGTACCGTTAATTAAATGCACGATACTTGTTGTTGAACCAATTACCCTGAGAGTGAAGGACACTCTAATGGTGGAGTAGATTCATAGGATTTTCCGTTATAAAATCTAGGTAGAGATTTACACAAACTTTTTGTTCTAATTATCATACGTCTACAAAAGTCTTGTCACTATAATATAGTGACTATACTATAGTGACAAGAAGTTTGTAGACGTTTGTCACACATTTCTCGCCTTGGATAGAGAAGAACAGGCATATGGTTCCGCTCTTTACACACTGTTTGCAGATGTTTGAAGAACAGTGATATCATATCAGTGATATAATATCACTGTTCTGAAAACATCTGCATACTATTAATCTTGTTTTTCAAACACATTTAGAGATGGATCTAAAATATTGCCTTTTAGGATACTTAGATGAGGTGGTAATCTCACAGGAAGTGAGAGTCCCATTAACCAAGTTGTTGTTCATAGCACGTAAATTAATTGCCATGAAATGGCTATTACTTAACCCCTCTTCCCATGCTTGAGGAACGTCGCATGCAGGTTAACGGCACCTTACTGAAAGAACAGCAAGTATATACATATAGGGGCACACCGAATAAATTCTCTAAAATATGGGAGTCATGGTCACCTACTCCTGGGTTGGCCCTCTTCTCACTGATTTCCCTCAGGCTATTGCAGGGATAAATAATAACTCATTGTGTGTAATGATTACCTTTTGTCTATCTTGTTATTGTGAGCTCACCCAAACATGTAGGCAAGAGCAACAGCTATCTTCTCCAGTCAAATCACTCACTGCTTTTGGGAACAATTGGTCCTGTAGATGCCTTCTGTGCTTACTTAATTTTTTATGTTGCAAATGGTTGTATACAATACTGAAAGGTGTCACTGACCATTATATGATCAAATTCTTTTATTAGACAATAGGAATCTTTATATATGTATGCACATTAATGTAAGATATTTTTGTGAACTGAATGTATATCCTTGACCTGTTTGATCCCATTTTGTTTTTCCAGAGAGTGTTTTGTATTATTTATGGAAAACCCAATAAAACTATTATATATATAAAAAAAAAAAGAATCCGCTAGACTGGAGCACATATTGATTCTTGGGGAAAAAGAATAATCTCTCTTATAGTATTCATACACTCCTATTCTGATATTTTGCTCAACCAACAAATAAAATTAAAAATGCTAACAACTTACAAAGCCATCCACAGCTCTGCCCTCAGCTAAATCACTAACAAAATATCAACCAAACCATTACCTTCAGCCTTCACAAGACCTCCTGTTCTCTAGCTCCCTCATCACCCCCTCCCATACTTGCTTCTGGGACTTCTCCAGAGCCTCTCCCATTTTCTGGAGCTCCTTACCCTAATCTGGTTGACTATCTCCTTCTCCATCCACCTTTAGGCAATCCCTGAAAACCCATCAGTTTAGAGAAGCGTATCCTGCTTCTTCTTCTTTTTTTTTTAACTTATTTTATTGAAAATATTTAGTAAAAAAAAAAACAAGTACACAATTCAATGGCAACATTATAACAATGGCACATTATACAAAATAACGAACAGAGAAAAAGACTGTTATAGTACTTTTGAAGGTCAGAGAGAGCATGGTATCCTGAGTATCTAGCCAGGGAACCCAGAGCTTGTAAAATTTATTTGGACATCCTCTAGTCTCAATTTAGTGTCAATTTATATATATATATAAAGTAGCTCACAAAAGTGAGTACACACCTCACATTTTTGTAAATATTTTATTATAACTTTTCATGTGGCAACACTGAAGAAATTACACTGCTGCAATGTAAAGTAGTGAGTGTACAGCTTGCATAGTGTAAATTTGCTGTCCTCTCAAAATAACTCAACACACAGCCATTAATGTCTAAACCGCTGACAACAAAAGTGAGTACATCCCTAAGTGAAAATGTCCAAATTGGGTACAAAATGTCAATATTTTGTGTGGCCACCATTATTTTCCAGCACTGCCTTAACCCTCTTGGGCATGGAGTTCACAAGAGCTTCACAGGTTGCCACTGGAGTCCTCTTCCACTCCTCCATGATGACACCACGGAGCTGGTGGATGTTATAAGCCTTGCACTTCTCCACCTTCTGTTTGAGGATTCCTCATAGATGCTCAATAGGGTTTAGGTCTGGAGACATGATTGGCCAATCCATCACCTTTAACTTCAGCTTCTTTAGCAAGGCAGTAGTTGTATTGGAGGTGTGTTTGGGGTCGTTATCATGTTGGAATACTGCCATGCGGCACAGTCTCTGAAGGGAGGGGATCATACTCTGCTTCAGTATGTCACAGTACATGTTGGCATTCATGGTTCCCTCAATGAACTGTAGCTCCCCAATGCCAGCAGCACTCTTGCAGCCCCAGACCATGGCACTCCCACCACCATGCTTGACTGTAGGCAAAACACACTTGTCTTTGTACTCCTCACCTGGTTGCCACCGCACACGCTTTAACACCATCTGAACCAAATAAGTTTATTTTGGTCTCATCAGACCACATGACATGGTTCCAGTAATCCATGTCCTTAGTCTGCTTGTGTTCAGCAAACTGTTTGCGGGCTTTCTTGTGCATCATATTTAGAAGAGGCTTCCTTCTGGGATGACCGCCATGCAGATCAATTTGATGCAGTGAGCACCGTCAGTCTGTCTCCTGCCCCAGAATGGTTAAGGCGAGACCAGTACTCATCCATAGCAAGGACCTATCCCTACCCCCCCTTTATAGGATGGATCATTGTAGGCTCATCTCTTAAGCTTATTTAATTTGCAGAGGTTGTTGGGTCATTCCATGGTCCCCATACCTTCTCACATTTTTTCTTGCACCCCCTTGCCCTATAGGTCACTTTAGAATACGGTTTTCCAGTATCCAATACCCGAGGCCTCCTGTTTTTTCCAATGGAGTAGTATAGCTTTTTACTATAAAACAGCAATATGCTGAGAGGTGTCCGGTGGGCTCTAGATGGCACCACCTCTTCTACTAAACCCATCAGACAAATCTTCACTGTCTTGGGCACTGGAACAAACAGGATCTCCCCAACAAAGGATGTGACCTCAGTCCAGAAAGCTTGGATATGCTCACACTCCCAAAAGATATGTAATGCCCCAGCAGGAGTGTGGGAGCATCTCCAGCAGGACGCTGAGACACCAGGGTAGATGACCACTAATCCAGCTGGAGTGTAATATACTCTGTGGAGAAATTTAAACTGGATTAGCCTGTCCCTGGCCGATACCAGGTGCTTGAACGGCTGATCCCAGAGATCATCCCAGCCCTCACCCTGGAGCTCTGGCACCTCCTCCCTCCAGCGTTCCCTGCATTTCTTAACTGCTGCCGGACTGCTCACGAAAAGCTTTTTATATACTACCGATATGGTTTTAGGAAGGTCCTCTTCCATCAGAACCTCTTCCAGAGATGAGGGTAGAGACTCCACTCTCATAGTCTGAAATTGGCCCCGAAAGGCGTGCCGCAATTGAATATAGCGGAAAAAATATGTATTCGGGAAGTCATGTCTGGCCTTCATTTGGTCGAATGACAAAATCTCCCCATACATGCTAACATCCTTTAATAATTTGACTCCCCTGATCGCCCACACCACCGGGTCTGGACCAGTTAGGAGACCAGGATTCAGCCACAGTGGGGCTGATGGTGATACCCCCAGATATGATGGGCATGCTATTTTAACCACTTCTCCCCAGGCTCTAATGGTGGCCTTCAATGGCCGAGTGAGTGGGAGAGAGGAGCGGACCCCTCTATGGATAGCAAGGCGTAAAGGTTTATAGGAGCCTAGTTGGGCCGCTTCTAACACCGTAGCAGAATCACCACTGTCCATCGCTAGCCATCTGTGTACAAACAGCAGCTGGCCTGCCAGGCAATATTTCCTCCAGTCGGGTAGGGCCAAACCTCCCTGGCCTACCGGTTCCTACAACACACTGGCGCCCACCCGCGATGCCCCAGGTGCCCATAGGAAGGTGCTTGTTACCCCTTCCAATTGTTTGAAGTATGACTTGGGGACTCATAGTGGAGCATGCCTAAGAAAGTAAAGGACTATCGGGAGCACTTTCATTTTTAGTAGGTTTATCCTACCTAGTACGGATAGTGGGAGCCTCTGCCAGGCCTCTCCTTTCTGTTTAATCAAGGGGATCAGTGGTAGCAAGTTGAGCCTAAAGTAGTCTTCCACCTCTGCAGTGATTTTAACCCCCAAATATGTGATGGAGGATGCCCAGGTCAACGGCAGACCCGGGTCGGCCGCCCCCCTTGCCCCTTCATCGATAGGTAGAATGGACGAATTACCCCAATTTATTTTCAGCCCAGAATATTTAGTAAATTCGTACAAGATGGTAAGTGCCATTCTTAGGGACTCAGCTGGGTCTCCAAGGAACAGCAGCATGTCATCTGCGTAGAGAGCTAGACACTCCTTAATAGATCCCACCTCTATAGCCTGAATCTAAGGGGAAGACCGAAGGGCAATCATGACTGGCTCCATAACCAGGGCAAAAAGGAAGGGGGACGGGGGCACCCCTGTCTGGTTCCCCTTCCAATGTCAAAGAACTGGGAGACTGATCTAACTAGTCTAATTGCCGTCTTGGGGGAGTTATAGAGCATGTTCACCCACCTCCTGAACACTGGCCCAAATCCCATGCGCTCCACGACCTTACTCATGTATTGCCAATCCACCGAATCAAAAGCCTTTTCAATGTCAATGGAGAATAAGATTCTCATCGGTGGGTCTGGTGGAGGCGATTGAAGGAGAGTGAAAAGTCTGCGCAAGTTTGTGTCGGTAGATGTGCCAGGGATAAACCCCGTCTGGTCGGGGTCAACCAGGGAGGAAATGACTCCCGCAAGCCTAGTAGACAAGATCTTGGTGAGGATCTTCAGGTCCGTATTCAGGAGTGCTATGGGACGAAAGGATGAGCACTCCAAGGGGTCCTTACCAGGCTTCAGGAGCAGCACCATATAAGCCTCTATCATCGAAGGGGGAAGTCTCTCTCCCTCTAGGCATTGGGTCAATAGCTAGTTTACTCTGGGCACTACCTCCTCTACATTTGTTTTGTAAAAGTCAATGGGGAGGCCGTCCGGACCGGGGACTTTATTTGGGGGAACGAAAAAATGTCCGCTTCGATTTCTTTGTCAGTTATAGGGGCGTCCATAGCCTCCATGTCCGTCTCTGCCAGTTGGGGAATAGTCAGTGTATCCAGTAGGGAATCCAGGGAGGACTCATCATATGTCAGTATAGAGGCATATAGGATAAGATAAGAATTCAGAGAAAGCCGTCATTATATCAGGCGGGTCAGTGACTAAATCCCCTCCTCTGTTTCTGATAACTGGTATAGAGTAGCATGAGAGTCCGCCACCAGCCTGGCCAGCAGCTTACCATTTTTATCACCCTCCGCAAAAAGGGAGTGAGCCCTATCCCTCAGTTCGGCATGCGCCAGATCCGAGAGATGGAGCGATAAAACTCTCCTTGTGTCCATCAATTCCACGTAGGCAGTCTCTGCTGGGAAGCCTGCAAAGGCTTCAGCACACTCCTCTTCCCTGTCCTGCAGCATTTTGATTTCAGCCCCGTGATCCCTCCTCGCTTCCTTAATAGCAGAGATGCTCTCACCCCTGAGCACAGCCTTGAAAGCGGTCCACAGCACGCCCTCACTGGTTTCCCAATAAGACGAGGTTGCGGACTGGAGATGCGCCTGAACGGTTTCATTTTGGAGCCATCCCAGTGAAATCCTCCACCCCCCTTCCCCCCCCCCCCGAGGGACAGGGTGAGTGAAACCGGGGAGTGGTCTGATACCCCCCCTGCCAGGTAGTCTGCTCCCTGGACACAGGGCAGTACACCATCATTACCAAAAGCTAAATCAATCCTGGCTGAGGAACGATAAGATGAAGACAAATGAGAGAAAGTCCTTTCCTGAGGATGTTTCCATCGCCATAGCTCCGTCAGCCCGCCACTGAGGCCCAAGAACCCAATTCTGCCGAACTTACACTGGCAGGGTTGGACGACTCCAACACATCCAAAATCGTGTTGAAGTTGCCCATCACCACAAGAGGCAGGTGAGCATATGGGGCCACCTTAGCAAACATGTCATAGAGCAATTGTACATTAAAAGGTGGAGGTAGGTAGACACTAATCAATAATATACGTTTAAGGCAGATATCCAACACCAACGCAACATATCTCCCCCCTGCGTCTGTTATTACCTGGTGGATGGTGCAGGGTATCACCTTGCTAAATTAGAATTGAGACTCCCCAGGCATAAGCTGAATAAGTAGAATGAAATACCCATTGAATCCATGGGCGATGCAAGTCAAATACCCTCCCACAATCCAGGTGGGTTTCCTGTAACATAATCATATTTGGTTTAAAATGTTTTAGGTACTGAAACACAGAAACCCTTTTATATTTGTCATTCAATCCCTGTATATTCCACGAAAGAACCTTAATTGAATTAGCCATTGGGGGGTGCGTCCTTAGGAAATTTTCAGGGCAAACTTAGCACCTGTGTAAGAATCCAGACCCTGCAATGGGGCTCGGTGTAGGCCGCCCCGCACACATCTGCACCTGTGAAATGAGAGGGACAGTTTGCTGAGCACAGAAAAAACACCCCTGCCGTTATACCAGAAACCAAACCAAAAAAAAACAGTAAAATCCGGTATGTGGCTTCTTCCCATCCAACGTCCAAAAAAAATGTTGTGAAGAGTGGTCCGAATGACCCAATAGTTTGCCGTATAATGTAGTTGTCCTGGGTGTTCCTGAGAACTCCTATGCAGGATATGGGGCATAAATGAAAGGTAGAGAGCAATCATGATTGTCTATCTTGTATGGCAAGTGTGCCCTATGGCGACTCATAACTGCCAATGTCCACCCCTGGAGCTGCGGCGAGCCCCTCCAACCAGACCCTGGGATTCAGGCCCCCAGGAAACCATAAACAAGCACAACAGGTGCAACAAACAGGGCCCCTCTAAGCAGGAGAAAAAAAATACATCTCTCCAGGGGCAAATTCTAGGAGACCCGGCGGGTTCAGGGCAGGCCATCTAACCAGTATGGAAAAAGCCTATCTCAGCCGGAGAGAAGCCATATTAGTGTTCTAAAACACACAATTTGAAGATGATTTTAAAACACTAATATGGCTTCTCTGCGGCTGATATAAGGATTTTCCACACAATTTGATGATGATTTTAAAACACTAATATGGCTTCTCTGCGACTGATATAAGGATTTTCCACACAATTTGATGATGATTTTAAAACACTAATATGGCTTCTCTGCGACTGATATAAGGATTTTCCACACAATTTGGTGATGATTTTAAAACACTAATATGGCTTCTCTGCGGCTGATATAAGGATTTTCCACACAATTTGATGATGATTTTAAAACACTAATATGGAGACTTCCGGTTCTGGCGCCGTATGAACTAGCTGCTTTCCTCAGCAGCTCCCGCCGGGCAGCACAAAACCAGCTAGAAATCGGCCCAAATCGCCTTCTGACTTGACATCAGATACCATCCAGTGCCTCCACATCAGCCCAGGTATCAACGACAGGCAGGGACCCGCGCTCCGCAACTCCGGACCGCGTCCCCGAAAATCGAGGCCGCGGCTCCGGCCTAGCATGGAAGCAGCTCCACAACTGATGGCCCAGGCGCATAGAGCCGCTCGCTACGATCGTTCCCAATCGGATGCACATGTGCTCAGCCTTCTCTCCAACACCACCTTAGGCATCCCGGGGCCCGCCCACAGCTCCTTGACCCACATCCCCACAACTCGAGGCCGCGGCTTTGGCCCGGGCCTGCGTCTACAACGTATCAGCGCTACCCGGCCCTGGTGCACCTCTGGACCATGGGACCAACCTGCTACTGATGCCCCGCAGAACCTACTCACCCTCCTAGTAACAAAGGTCAGCCCACGTCCCGCTCTCTGATCCCCGGATAGCAACGCCCTGGAAAATTGAGACGCGGCTCCGGCCTAGCCTTGATGACCCAGCAGCCACAGCCTACTTCAGCACATCTGTCAGCAACACTAGCGATCGCTCCCCCCAGGTACGACCGCCTGCAGATCATTTAAAGCAAGTACCACGGCCCACCAGCACCAGTTCTGCCAATCTCTCTAAATAAAAACACTGGTCAGGACATCTAAGGCCACAGCTGCAACTCCGCAATGCTCTTACGTTATCTGATTCATCTATACTGGGTCCACTCGTCAATCAAGTGTCCGGCCTCACTACAACACAATGGAGCGATACCTATAAAAACAAGCGTCGCGGTCGGCGACACCTGTCACCACAGAAATGGATCCTGCTGCATCGTCCTGCTCTATAGCAAGCGACACACCGCAGCCTCCGCTCCCAAGAGACACCCTCTCCACAACATCTACATCAGAAGACTCCCAAGGAAATTCCGAAATGGATACGGGTTCCTCGCAAGCGAGTGGCCCACATACCATCAAACCTAGAAGCACAGCCGACATAGCTCAAGCAGTAGCGGCTCTATTATCCCCCACCATAGAAGCAGCTGTTGAGAGGGCTGTTAGCGCTGGAATGGCCTTAATGAGGAAAGAGCTTCAGGATCACTCCTCCAGACTTAATGAGGCCAAATCCCGTATATCAAATATTGAAGATGAGATGTACCAGCTTCACGGCTCGGAACAAGCCCAAGAAAAAATCAATCAGCTTGTAGCTCAAAAGTTGGAAGACCTGGAAAATCGTTCCAGAAGGAACAACCTACGTTTCGTGGGAATTCCAGAATCTCTTCAAGCACATAAACTCAACGAATTCTGCGCTTCTTGCATCCCTCAGGCGCTGGGCCTCCCAGCCCCTGCCACAGTGGAAAGGGCTCACCGAATAGGCTCTTCGGGCTCTGACCGGACCACCCCAAGACCCATCATTACAAGATACCTTAACTATGCTGACAAGGCCAACATTCTGCAGAAATATAGACAAGCACGCTCTCTCCAGATCGATGGCGTCAAAATATTAATTTTCACAGATTATTCCATCGAGGTGTCCAAGAAACGGAAGGCTTTTCAAAATGTCTGCTCAAAACTATACCAACAACAAGTAAAGTTCACCCTAGCCTTCCCAGCAGTGCTTCGTGTTCAAGCACCAAACAGGGAACAATTATCCTTCCAAGACCCTCCAGCGGCTGAACTCTTCCTCCGCTGTCTTCGCACCCCATCTCATCCAGCCTCAAATTCAGCATCCTCAGCCATTCCTCGGTCCCTGGAACAGAGGAGCCTGCATAAAGATTCTCCCAAGCGCCTAAGGGTCTCTGTTCACAACTCCCTCGGCCAACGGGACCAACGCTGCTGACCAGGTCACACTAGATCCTTGGAGTTATTTTCGCCCTACCACTGTAGGGGACTCTTCTAATCCTCCAGAAGGTGGACTCTTTTTCTCTTCTGGGGTAATGTTCTCTCCACCGTTTGTGTGTTGATATATATAGCTCTTTATTGCTGCCACAGTACTAAGGGAAGCTATTGCTTCTGCTATTATAAGGCGACACCTTTTCCGCATGTGCTGCTGCTGTGACGACCTCCTTTCACTTCAATTGCCCCCCCTCCATGCACCCCGCAGTTCTAGAGGCTACGGGTATCCCGATACCTCTCTCAAGTGGGCCCAAGGAGCCTTCACCACTCCTCCCCTATTCGAGCCGTCCTATAGGGAGCAGCCGCTACACAGCTTAACCATGCGGAAAAAAGTGAAGCGCAATGACTGTTTGGTTTTGGTTATGTTTATTTGTTTTCTAATGTTTTTTCCCTCCCTTGATTTCCACCTGGTTCCTCTGTCTCACCGACTAAATTTGTCCTCCAACACTTTATGGGTACTCCCAACCCGCACTATTCGGACATCCTCATTAGCATTTGTTCTTTCCTTAGCTTACCAAGGAGAGGTTAATCCTAAATCCTCAAATCCCCCACCATAGTTACCATTCATAAAATTAGTTTCATGGAACGTGAAGGGCCTTAGGTCACCCCATACGAGAATTAAAATTCTACGCCATCTGAAAATGCTTAAAACTGATATCGCCCTTCTCCAAGAATCCCACCTCCCCTCATCAGATTTCCATCGCATGCGGAAGCTTTGGGTGGGTACGGTTTTGGGATCTCAAGCCATAGGACGTAAAGCGGGAGTCCTTATCTTGATTAACAGAAACCTACCATGTACAGTGGTTTCGGTTGAAGCCGATAACTTTGGGAGATTGGTCACGGCTCATCTTAAATTAGCCAATAAAGATTACCTTGTCTCAAATGTCTATGCCCCCAATGGTCCCAATAAACCTTTTTTTGGCAAGATGGCAGAATTTCTGCTCAGGAGCCCCCATTTTCCCCACGTGGTGGGGGGGATTTCAATGCCGTAATGGACCCTCTGGAGGACAAATCCTCTCCAAAACGAACCCACCCGCCACGTCCTGACCCACACGCTACTCTCTTCCCCGACACTATGCGAACTTTACATCTCGTAGACGCTTGGAGATTAATGCACCCGATAGATAAGGAATACACATTCTTCTCTCATCCACACAATACTCTCACGCGGATAGATTATTTCTTCACCACAGACCACCTTGTCCCTCTAGTAAAAGAGGCAGACATTTATCCCATAGCAATATCCGACCACGCTCCGATCTCCATATCCCTTAATCTCACTGACCGGCCGAAACCCCAGAACTTATGGAGATTCCCCTCTTATTTACAACATAACAAGGACTTTATTGATTTTTTAAAGACAGAATGGCAAGAATTTAGGTCACATAATGAAGCACACACAGATGACCCTAATCTCTTTTGGGAGGCCGGCAAGGCCTTCTTGCGGGGCCGCATCATCTCTTACACAGCCTCATATAGGAAACGGTTACTCTCAAACTACAAAACGGCGAGTGACAGACTTAGAAACGCCCAAGCATCCCTATCTCACTCTAACACAACTGATTCGAGAACACAAATGGCTATTAGCTAAGAAAGCCTTTGAGGCATGGACCGACAACTTAGAACTACTTCAGACATCACAACTTGAGGCTACTCTGCATAAATATGGTAATAAGGCAGGTAAATTATTAGCCAGACTCTGCAAAGGCCCATACTCCCCCACACACATCACATCATTACAAGACCCCTCGGGTGCCCTACGCTCTGACCCCAAAGAACTGAATAAAATTATGTTACGGTATTAAGAATCCCTCTACGCCCCTGACCCCATGGATGAGACCCTGGCGCAATCCTTCTTAGACATTCCCTTTCCCAAAATTACGCCTACCCAACTCGAAATGCT
The DNA here is from genome assembly GCA_018402905.1 of Glandirana rugosa. Classification (NCBI taxonomy): domain Eukaryota; kingdom Metazoa; phylum Chordata; class Amphibia; order Anura; family Ranidae; genus Glandirana; species Glandirana rugosa. Next base: position 5,264 of record BLSH010209639.1, on the reverse strand, counting down.
AAACGCACCGATCACGCTAGAGGAACTAAATTCCACCATACGTCATCTAGCATCCTCTAAAGCTCTGGGCCCAGACGGTCTAACAGGCGAATTTAACAAAACTTTCCAAGATATGGTGGCTTCCCCCCTACTAGCTGTATATTCCAAACTATGGGAGGGTGGCACGTACCCACCCACAGGGAATCAAGCCACTATCAAACTACTTGCTAAAAAGGGGAAAGATCCTACCATCCCGGGCTCATATAGACCCATCTCTCTACTCAATATCGACGTCAAGATTCTCTCAAAAATAGTAGCCTCTCGATTATACACCATAATCCCACTTCTAATAGACCCTGCCCAATCGGGATTTTTAAAGGGTAGAACAGCTACTCTCAACATCAGGAAAGTCCTGGCAGTATTAGAAAGTGCCCGGGGCACCTCGGAGGGGGAACAGGCCATCATCACCCTAGACGCCGAAAAGGCATTTGACAATGTCAACTTCAAATAGCTTCACATGGTACTCTCGAAGCTGGGCTTTGGGGGCCCCTTTTTACACCTTATCCGCTCAATGTATTCTGCACCAACTGTGCGGCTGGTGGTGGCCGGTCTCCTCACCGACGATTTTGCACTCCACAAGTGCACTAGGCAGGGGTGCCCCCTATCACCACTACTATTTAATTTAGCCCTTGAACCCCTTTCTAGATATTTAACATACCAAGGGATCAAAGTTGGAGGCTCAGAACTCTGATCCTGTCTCTTTGCTGATGATGTTCTCATCTTCACGGCCAACCCGGCGGCAGATATGCCAACTATAATAACCATTTTTGATAAATTCAAACTATGTTCCGGTCTACGCATCAACTATCATAAAAGTGAAATTCTCCCACTAGGTTCCACCAAAAATCCCTCTTGGACTCACAATGCTCCATTTCAGATCACCCACTCCCACATTACGTATTTAGGGGTCAAGATAGGGAAGCTCCCTTCCTCTATTTATCATCTCAATTTTTCTCCTCTGCTTGCTAGACTCACTCAAGAGTTAAAATCATGGATGGATCTTCCGCTCTCGCTCATGGGGAGGTGCCACTTGGTCAAGATGGTCAGCTTCGCTCGCCTATTATATCCTCTTCAAACCATACCTCTGTTATTGAAACATAAAGATGTCCAGGCACTAAACCAAGCCATATCCAAATTTCTTTGGAATCAGAAGCGACCACGCATATCCCTTCCCAAACTGCACCTCCCCAGGAGCGAGGGAGGTATAGGCCTTCCCAACATTAGATTTTTTCAACATAGCCTGCCTTCTCCGCTACAGCATGGACTGGATCAAGCAATCTTCTCGCTATTCAAATTTTCAATTGGAGTCCTCAATGGTCACCCCTCTGTCGCTGGTGGCTATTCTACATGTCAAGTGGAAATCCCTTCCTTCTACTCTTCAACAAAATCTCCTCATCAGAGACACGACATTGGCATGGAGAGAATATAGGAAACTCACTAAGGTCCCTCCTTTTATCTCTCCTTACCTTCCTATCAGAGGGAATCCAAATTACTCACCAGGAATGGACCAAACAATTTTTCAACACTGGGCCCAGAGCGGTATTGGAACCTTCTCCTCCCTATGCGACGAAACAACTGGTCTGCCATACAGCTTCACCCACCTAGTCAACAAATACTCTATACCTAAATCTCATATTTTTCCACTAATGGCAATGTCTGAGTTTTCTACGGTCGGCATGCGCAGAACCAAGTAAAAGATTCCGAAAAACCTTCATCGATAATCTCATACAAGGGTGTTTCTACACCATATCTAACATTTACAAACCTCTTCTACTGCTCTCCCTAAGCCATACTGCTAAGACATCGGTTGATCACTGGACCAAACACTTCCCTATCCCGGACCTCGCAGAAAAAATAATGCTCGGATATAGAAAAACTCTCACAATCACCCCCAATGAAATTTGGAGGGAGACACAACTCAAGCTCATACATCGAGCCTATATCCCTTTCATTATGGATAAGGATAACTTCTCAGCTTCCCTTTGTCCTCTCTGCAATCAACCCAGGCCGTCCTTACACCACCGCTTCTGGTCATGTTCCTTCATTGAGGCTTTTTGGGACCAGGTCATCACCTTCATCTTCAGCATAACCCTGATTAATCTCCCTAAGGACCCTCTTCTTTTAATTTTCGGCCACTGGGACAAACAGCTTTCCTTCTCTCCATTGATCCTCTGATCAGGGAATGGACACTCTCCTGTCTCCTAGTGGCCCGACGAGCCATTCTCAAAAAATGGACTACCACCATAAGCCCCTCCATTCCCCAGATCAGAAAAGAGATGATCTCATTATTTTATAAGGACAAGCTCAATACAGATCTCACACATCCCAAATACTCCGACCTATTCTTCCGTAAATGGATGCCCTTCATTACCGCAACTTTACCTCAAGAAGAAATTGGGACCCTGCAAAACTCTTTCAGGTATCGGAAAAATTAGAAATACTCCCATACACATGGAACCTTGTGTTCCCAACCAACTTGAATATGTCTACCGCTCAAGCACTGGGAACTATCGCTAATCTCTGCCTCCATATTTTCTCGGACCTCCAGGTGGACTATCCCCCCCCTCTTCACACCCTTCCCTTTCTCCCTCTCCCTCTTAGTCTCCAAGTTTCTTACACCTCTACTATGTTACAGGGAGATCCATCCGAACTCTTATGTGCACTACTTACGGTTTTACGATACCTATACCTTATTATCTCTAAGGTCATTTATGTTGTAATCTACTATCAAAAATTGTATTTCTATGGATCAGATGGATCTTTGTCTATACTTTGACACCTTGTTATGCTTATATACGATGCTTATATACGATCAATACATTTTCTTTTAACAAAAAAAAACACTAATATGGCTTCTCTGCCTCTCATATAAGGATTTTCCACACAATTTGAAGATGATTTTAAAACACTAATATGGCTTCCCTGCGGCTGATATAGGGGTTTTTACACACACTTTGATGATGATTTTAGAAGAGTAATCTTTCCCTTAAAGCAACAGCTGGAACCTTTCCCTGTACAGCTTGATGATGATTTTAGAAGAGTAATCTTTCCCTTAAAGCAACAGCTGGAACCTTTCCCTGTACAACTTGATGATGATTTTAAAAGAATAATCTTTCCCTTAAAGCAACAGACTCTACCTAGTCCAGTCAGATCGTTCTGTGCAGCAGGATGAGGTGTGCAATCTGTCCCTCAAAGCACCAGTACTAGTATCTCTCCCTCCCTCGAAGCACCAGTACTAGTATCTCTCCCTAGTCCACAATCAGATCATTCAGTAATGCAGGATGAGATGTTCTATAATATCTGCAATCTGTCCCTCACAGAGCCAGCAGCATCCTCTCCCTAAACTATCCTGAGAGCATATGACATGCAGCATGGTGACTCCAGCCCCATATAGAGGCTGGGTCACATGGTGCACTGGCCAATCACAGCCATGCCATTAGTAGGCATGGCTGCGATGGCTTCTAGGGAAAACCAGTGAAGCACTTGTTGATTGGTTCCCTTGGCAGCTTTTTAACACATGTAGTAAAATACCAGAACCCCGGACCCAAACCCGGACTTTTTCTGAAAAGTCCAGGTTCGGGTCCGGGTCCTGGACACCCAAAAGTTCGGTACGGACCTGAACTTTACAGTTTGGGTTCGCTCAACTCTAGTCACCGGCCTATTGGGGGTATCAAAAAACTTTACAGTACCTTTATACTGCACCCGAATTCTGCTCGGATAAAGCATGCTATATTGTAGCTCCTTCTCCCGCAGGCATTTCCGCACATCATTAAATGATCGCCTTCTCTTTTGGGTTTCAGCTGAAAAATCCGGAAAAAGCATCACCTGGGCGTTTCCATACTTGAGGGCCTGGGTCTTCCTGGATTCCGCCAGTATCATGTCCCGGACCCTGTAATTCAGGAACCAGACAAGGAATGGTCATGGGTAGGCTCCTGGAGGCCTGGCACCCGTGGAGACCCGATGAGCCCTCTCCACCACATAGGTGGGGGGTAATTTCTCCAGCGACAGAAGCTGTTTAAAGAATTTCTCAGCGAAGTCTACAGGCTTGGACCCCTCTGCACCTTCAGGCAGGCCCACCACCCGTATGTTGTTCCTTCTTTGCCTGTCCTCGTCGTATGCCCTCCGCTGGGGCGATCTCACCAGGTACTGGAGCTCCGTCAGTTGCGACCCATGGGAGTGAGAGGCGTCCTCTACCTCCGAGATGCGGTCCTCTGCTGAGGTCAACCTGGTGCGGATCTTGTCCAGCTCATGGCGGATGATCGTGCATTCGGCAGCGAGGTGGTCAATGCGCACCATCACCGCCGCTTTACTGGCATCTGTGGCCTCAAGGATCGGCCTGGTGGTAGCCGGTGGTGGGGAGAGAACCCCGGAGCAATGCGCTGCGTTGGTTGTCTGCGCAGCCACCCCAGCCGCGGGTGAGCGAGACCGCTTCATCTTCTGTTCCGGCGACAAGATGCGGAGGCGGGGCTTTGCTTCGGGCCTTGTCCGGAACGGGTCTGGCGCTGCTCCACAGGCGGAGTCTTTGGCTGTTTGGATTTTGCCATTCGGGTGTCAGGGCCTAGCCAACACTTCTCCACCTGATTAAGACTCGGCAGGCAAACACCTTTTGGAAGGGATTAATGCAGGAGTCTAACGGAGCTCAGAGAAGAACGCTGCTGCCTTCTTCACATCCAGTCACGCCCCTGTTGCAAGCAATTTTAAATGACAATTTTTCCTTTACAAATGTCATTTTGCAATGGCACTGTTTTAAACATCACAGAGATGCACCCTTTTACAGGCATACCAAGGGGACTCCCAGGCATGATATTTAAAGGAATATTTCATTTTCTTTTTATTTTAAGCATTATTAAAAACACTGCTCCTGAAAAAACAATCAATTTAAAAACTTTTTTTCTATTGCTACATGTCCCCTTGGGCAGGTCCCAGGTCCCTATACACTTTTTAGGGCAATGAACTTGCATACAAGCTTGAAATGGGGGAATTTGTAATTTTCAGGTTCAAACCCAGTTGACGGCCAGTGCTCAGCACATGTGATCTGAGAGGCATCTTCCCAGGCAAATAGAGCTCTGCTCTGTTTGCATTTCCTCCCAGTTTGTGAGAGTTCAAGTCTTAATTGCCTATAATTGGGAGGTATTTTCAGGTACTGCTGGAGTAGATTTTGGAGTTATTGTAAATCAGACCCAATAGTTAGTTTGCTGACAAGGAATGTGCTGATAGAAAGAAAA
>BLSH010209547.1:1152023-1165842 GCA_018402905.1 Glandirana rugosa | reverse complement strand
GTTGCTGATGATAGTTTGCAGTTTCTTTTTAAATGGGTTGAGAGAAAAGGTACGGGGAGTGCTCGAAAAAAAAGGTATAAGATGTGAGGAAGTATAAACATCTTGGCTAAGGTTATGCGATTTGCCCATGAGGATGACAACTTCTGAATTGAGGAAGAGAGAGTGGAGATATTTGATATCAACGTGTTTGAAGTTGGTGTGGAACATTTTAGAACTAGAAGTCAATTGGATCCCTAGATATTAAAGGGAAGCTGATGGAGCCCACGAGAAAGGGGCAAGCCCCGTGATGTGATGTTTGAGAGGGGCTAGGTTGATGGGGAGCATTTGACATTTGTTGTGGTTTAGTTTGTAAAGAAAGTGTGTGCCAAAGTGTTCTAAAAGTTGGGTCAAGGAAGGAAGAGAATGGAGGGGGTCTGTGAGGAAAAGTATCACGTCATCTGCGTATAAGCCTATTTTATGTTGGGTGTTTCCTACTTGTATGCCAGTGATTAAAGGATTGGATCGGATATGTTCTGCCAGGGGTTCCATGATCAGGGAAAATATAATTGGTGAAATGGGGCAGCCCTGCCTCGTCCCATTGGTGATGGGGAAGGAGGGTGAAAGAAAGCCTGAAGTCCATACTTTAGCTGTGGGGTATGTGTATAGGGCTGTGATAGCCGATAAGATCCGTCCCTGGAAGCCATACCTCCGCAGCACCTCGGTCATGAACATCCAGTGGACTCTATCAAATGCTTTCTCTGCATCAAGAGAGATTGTTAGGGCATGAATATGGTGGTGTTCAGCCCACTGAATAAGGTTGATTGAGCGTCGAGTGCCATCGGAGACCTGGCGGACAGGGACGAACCCCACCTGATCAGAATGTATGAGAAGGGGGGTATATTGAGAGATCCTGTTCGCCAAAATTTTGGCGAAGAGTTTAGTGTCTGAATTGAGCAGGGAAATGGGGCGATAATTTGCTGGGCTGTCAGGGGCTTTGCCCGGTTTTGGTATGGTAACTATAGTGGATTCTAAGAATTCTTGGGGGCAGGTGCCTGTGTCCATGATTTTGTTAAACATATTTGTTAAGTGTGGTGTTAGTTGATCAGAGAAAAGGTTATAATATTAATTTATGTAACCATCAGGACCTGGCGATTTGTGGAGCGGTAATGATCTAATCGTTTTGGATACTTCCTTTGGGGGTAATTAGGGCTGAAAGTTTTAACAGTTGGGAGTCCGAAAGAGATGGGAGGTTGATTGACTCAAAAAAATTGTTTTAGTGTGTCTGGATTCGGTGTCGGGGAGATAGAACTGTCCCGTAGATTGTATAGGGATGCGTAAAATTTTTTAAATTGGTTCACGATTTCAGATGGGTGGTATATTTTTTGATTCTGATCGTCTGAGAGGGAACGCTATTTTCGAGGCTGCTACCTTACGTTTTATGTTTTGCTAAGAATGCTCCGGGTTTGTTCAGGGTGTAAAAGTTAAGTCACAGTCGTTTGTAAAATTCAAAGGATTTTTTGAAGAACTCACCCAGTTGGCCTCTCAGATCTTTTAATTTATCTGTGATAAGTGGGTCAATTTTGTGTTTAAGGGCTTCTAATGTGTGTATCTGGGATGTGAGTTGGGTAATGGAGTGTAGGCGTGTCCTCCTCGTGGGCTGTTATTTTGATAAGAATTCCTCTAATAAATGCTTTATGGCTGTTTCACAGTATCACGGGGTTGGAAACTGATCCAGTATTTAGTTCAAAGAAGTTTGTGATGGCAGAATTGATTTGTTTCTGGTACTTGGGATTGGTCAAGAGGAGGGGATTTAGTCTCCATGGGGAAAAAGTATTTTTGTCTTTTGCTGCGGAGAGCTCTAGAGTTATGGGGGCGTGATCTGACCAAGTGATTATGCCTATGGATGTCGAGATTACTTTCTGCAAGGTGAATTTGTCTACCAGAAAAAAATCAAGTCTGGAATATACATTATGGGCAGCCGAGTAAAAGGTAAAATCTTTCTAGTTTTCCATGGGAGCATCTCCAGGGATCGAAAAGGTCTTCCTGAGAGATTAAGGAGTGTAAAGATGAGGATGGTTTGCGTTTGGGATTGGTGGAGACTATACCGGGATTGATGACTTCATTAAAGTCTCCACAGAAAACAATGGAATTGGAACGGTACAGCTGGAGCTTAGAGAAAAGAGATTTGAAGAAGGTGTTCTGGTGGAAATGGGGAGCGTATAAATTGACTAAGGTGAGACGATAGTTGTTAATGGTCGCTGTGAGTATATGGTATCTACCATTGGGGTCCGATTCTACAGAATGAAGGAGAAAGGAGGCAGAGTCGCGACCATTTCTGTTTGGAATCAGCATTGGAGAACAAGATATGAGAAAATTTGGGGTGTGAGCACTTTGGTGGGTTAGAGGCAGTGAAGTGGGTCTCCTGAATGCAAACGATTTCTGATTTCGCTTTGAGTGCTTCTTTCCACATAAGAGCGCTTTTAAAAAGGACTATTGTGCCCTTTGACATTTAAAGAGAACATTTTCAAAGGCATTGGGATTGGGTGGGAGGGGATTATGGGTATGTCAGGCAATACTGTGGAAACGAGAAAGACTTGACCCCCCTTGGCCTAACCAAGCAAGAATAACATAATTATTGACATACCAACTATACCACAAGCTACGGTAATCAGGGTAAATGTGTTTGCACCAGCTCGTTACAGGGGAAGTGTAAAGAGAGGTGAGCGAGTGAAAGAGGAGAGATATGCATTGGTGGTATTGCATACACCAGTAATCCGGGGTGGAGGAGTTAAAAAAAAAAAAAAAAATGTAGAGTATAACTCTAACAGGAAGATAAAGATATTCAACTGTCAGAGTAGATGATGAAAGCAGAAAAAAAACAACAGAGTAACATGTGAGACCATTTGGGTTCTCAGCACAGGGAAGCGCTGATAGGGTAAAATATAGTTACAACTGCGCTATTGGAGTTATCCGAAATAAATCGGGTATTGTTGGGTTGACGTTTTTCATCCAAGATGGGGTGTGGGAAGGTAGTTTTAGATGGAGGAGGCAGAGTTGGAGGGGACAGGCCCCAATTTTGCAGCTGTTTTAGGCCTTGCTTGAGCTGGTAGATGGTCACAGGTTTGCCTTGGTATGTGACGATGAGCTTGGTAGGGAATCTCCATTTGTAAACAATGTGGCGCTCCCTTAGAATAGAAGTGACCGGGGAGAGATCCTTGCGTAGTTGTGCTGTAGCTGCGGATATGTCGTTGAAAAGTGGAAGGGATGCGTATGGGTCCGGGAATGCTGCTATATTTCTGGCGGAGGTGATGATCCGATCCTTGGCTTGGAAGAAATGTAGCCTCGCTAGCACATCCCGAGGTTTGTCTGCTGGGATGTGTGACGGTTTGAAAATCCTGTGCGCTCTATCAATTGTGAGGTCCATTGCTGAGAGGGAGGGGACCAATGCCCTGAAAAATTGTTGTAGATAGAGGGGGAGCTCCCCCGGGAGTAACAGATTCTGGAATGCTTTTAATTTTGAAGTTGTTCCTGAGTGAGCGGTCCTCTAAGTCAGCCAGCTTCAGTGTGATGCATTGCAATTGTTTTGTTTTGGTGTTAGTGTGCATCCACCAACTAGTTGTATGCGGTGGTGTAATTGCTCATTTGCTGTTCGATAATGTCCGTACGTTCGCCAAAATCATTGATCTGATGTTGCATTTGAGCGACGGCTTGATTGATGTCTTGTCTGAGATCCTTCCTCAGGTCTTTTTGCAACAAAAGGAGAATGTGCTTAAGAACGTTCTCGGACACAGGATTATCAGTGGTCGGGAGCGAAGCAAGTGATTCCGAACGTTCAGGCGATTCCGAACGTTCTTGGTCGGAGTCAGAAAGTTTGTTTGCGGCAGTTTCGCGGGACTGGCGGAAAGTCAGGTGTTTTTTGTTTACCGAACCTTGGTGAGATGGCGAGGCATGGGGGGGAAGACGCAGCTCTCTTAGTGATATCTCTGGGCTTGTTCCCCTGTGGTGCAGTGCAGTCCATGTCGTCCGTAGGCTCTTCAGAGGAGGTAGGGTGTGAAGCAGGGTCGCTGATCTACTTGAGGCCCCGGCTCCATCTTGTCTGAGTGTGTGGCGGGCCTCACTGAAGAATTCAGTAAGTTTCCTCGGCTCCGATGGCTGGGATTTCTTCCCTGTCATGATCTAGGGGTTCTGTGGATGCCAAATAGATATATTGGATGTGTGAGACGCGGTTGTAGCAGGTCCTATACTGAGAATTCTTCCCTGTGCTGGAAGAGAGGGAGATCTAAGCAGCCATATCGGTGTGCGGCCAAGCTCCGCCTCCTTGTGGTAGTTTTAAGCTGCAAGATGGTTCCCGGTCCCTTCTTGGATCTGTCAGTGGCTGTTGGACTCCTTTTTAGATATTCCAACTGTTTGGTATTTCCTGTGTCCCTCAACCCCTTCTTGGAGCTTGTTGAGGGACACAGGACCCATCTTTTTTTTTTTTCTGGCATTGTGTATTGCTTTTTCACAAATGGAGACAAGCTTGGTAGAGGGGTTATGCAGGGGCTAGCTTATAGTCCCCCCAATGGACTCCCAAGAAAAAAAAAAAATATATATATATATAATATATATTATTATTTTTTTTTTTTTTTTTTTATTTTCACTAATAGGGATAAACTATGGGTAAATGTGCAGGTATTAGAGATGTCCTCAAAATCTATATATTTTTATTTTGTCCAGACCTACTTTAATGCTTACTGCAGTGACATGGATAGGAGAAGCATTGCATTTTCCTAGGACTGTATTTACTTGAAAAGGGACCCAAAATGGAGCATGCAGGATGTTCTCCAACCCAATGCTATTCAACACATTGTTCAGAGCAGACTATTGAAAACAATTTTTCCATGTCTGCTGTTTTCCATTTTGCCTGCACTGAAAAATGTTGCAAAATAATGTATATGGTGTGAATGAGCTCAATGGAACCTCTGGAGTCTTGAACATGACGCTTTTTTCCTTGAATGGTCAAAGATCTGGATACACAGTTTATCATTTTAAAGTGGTTGTAAAGCCACCCCCACCTCCCCAAAAAAAAAAAAACCCTGCAAAGCAAGACATGAGCTAGTATGCAGCGCATACTAGTTCATTAAGAAACACCTCCAGAATGAAGCTGTTGCAGCATTTCGGCACACCGATGTGACCGGCGACATCGTTCTTCTGGGTCTGTGGCTCCGTCCAATCGCAGTGCGGGCTCCAGCGCTGTGATTAGCGGAGCCGCGCTGACGTCACCCCCGCGCATGCGCACGGGAGCCGTCATTTACAGCACGAATACAGCAGAAATGGCACCCTGGGCTACCCCGGGTGCCGATTATGTTGGCACATAAAGAATACAGGGGATATCTCCTAAACTGTACAGGTTTAGGAGATATTTCCTGGACCTACAGGTAAGCCTTATTGTACGCTTACCTGTAGTTTAAAGTGGTTGTCATGACTTGACAACCACTTTAACGCCAGAATGACGTCATGTATTGTTAGGGCAATTAAGCCCTATTTCTTAATAAGTGCTTCAACGTGTAGCTGGATGTTTCCATTACTTGGTCCTGTGTTCTTGTATGTATCTCCTTTTTGCCTTTTTTTTTTTTTTTTTTTTTTCTACAGCTGCTTTTAGCAGTGTTTGTTTTTTTTGCAATTTCAAAATGCCTCTCCAGGTTATTCTATGGCCTTACAGAGCTGTAAGTGGCATAGGCGTTATCAAGCTGCAAAAAAAAAAAAAAACAAAAAAAAAATGCACGACCAGCGCCTTCTGAGGCGTGGCGTTAGAGCTGTAAACACGCCTGACCCTGGTAAAAGCTGCTAAATGTGGCTGAATGCTGGATACAGCCGTGTTAAGCCTAGTCAAGAGTTTCTCATGCTTCTGTTCAAAATCAGTGGTTCCCTATGGGAGCCAATTGATTTGAATAGAAGTTGTACCAGAAGTCGGATCATCTGACTTGCGGCGCTGCTTGTGTGCTGAGGTTCTTTGAAGGGGAACCCCTCACAAAAATGAAAAAAAAAAAAAAAAAAACTGGCGTGGGGTTCCCCCCAAGATGATACCAGACCCTTATCAGAGCTTGCAGCCCAGCAGGCAGGAACAGGGGGGTTGAGCAAATTGGAATCTGGAAGCCCCCCTTTTACCCCTACCTATTCACCCAAAAAAAGTGTCAAGAATGAAAACATTGCACAGGTTTTTAAAGTAATTTATTAAGGCAGTTCCTGTGTCTCGCTTCAGTGATATCGTCATCCTCTGGTTCTTCTCCCTCTGTTGATGTCTTCTCCCCTCTCCGGTTCTCCTCTGTGATGTCTTTTGCCTCTGCGGGGCTCCTCTCTCCGCTGTCTCCTCCCTCTGTTTTTCCTCCACTGTTGTCTCGACGCGCTCTCCTGGTCATCCGGAGGCCCTGCCCTATTGTGACATCACCGTCCCATCATGCACCGGACGGTGTCATCACAAGGGGATGGGGCCTTCGGATGTCACCGGATGGCCCCATGTCTATATAAGTAATAGCACACAGCCGCCCTAGCATTACACCGGGAGAGTTCGCCGAGACAACATTGGAGGGAGAAGACAGTGCCGAGAGGAGAAGAACCGTAGAGGGGGAGAAGACCCCAGTGGAGGAAAGAGAAGAACTGGAGGATTAAGAACTGGAGGATGAAGACCTCGCCGGAGGGAGAAGGAATCGGAAGAGACGCCGGAGCTGCCGTAATAAATCACTTTAAGAACCTGTGTAGTGTTTTCATTCTTGACATTTTCTTTTGGTAAATGGGTAGGGGTACAATTTACCCCATACTTGTTAAAGGGGGCTTCCAGATTCCAATAAGCCCTCTGCCCGCAGACTCCAACAACCACTGGCCAGGGTTGTTGGAAAGAGGCCCTTGTCTCCATTAACATGGGGACAAGGTGCTTTGGGGTGGGGGCGCAGGCCCCCCCGCCCCAAAGCACCCACCCCCCCATGTTGAGGGCATATGGCCTGGTATGGTACAGGAGGGGGGGGGCCCCCCCTTTCCTGACCTGCCGGGCTGCATGCTCAGATAAGGGTCTGGTATGGATCTTGTGGGGACCCCATGCCAGTTTGTTTTTTTTTTTTTGTTTTTTTACACATTTTTGGCAAGGGGTACCCCTTCAAGATCCTCAGCACACAAGCCATGCTGCAAGTTAGATCATCATGATGCGACTTCTATTCAAATCAATGGGCTCCCATAGGGAACCATTGATTTTGAATAGAAGTAGAGAAACGGGGCTAAATGCACATTAATGCCAATGCAAAAAGCTACTAAAAGCACGTTTTTGCAGCCGTTTTTTTCCTGTCATTGGTAGTGGCTTTACAGCTTGTTTTTTTTTTCAACACCCCATGTTGTAACCCCAGTAACACGTAATCAGCGACATCGGCATCAGGGGCTTGATAGCTGCTTCTAATCCACGATTGATTTATTTCTACAAATGTCAGCTGGTCTATGGTGTCTGTGGACAGACGTGCTCTTTAATCTGTCACAAAACCTCTGGCATCACTGGATGCAAGGGAGCCCAGCAGCACAATTGCATACTGGGCAAGTTCTGGACAGTGGTCTATTCTCATGACCCAGAAACCCAGTGGATGGTCTATTGGAAAGTTTTCCATGTCTGTTTTTGCCCTTAGCCAACCTTCCATTTGAGGCAGACACTGCTAATGGGATGTTGAAGCTGACAGCCATGACAACCTGTAATCTACCAGTCTGGAAAGGCATTACATATAACTCCTCTTTGCGGTGTCCTCAAGATATTTCATCCTCTGCTCTCTGTGAGGATGGGATGAGTTCTGAGACTTTCCTCTTGTAATGGTGGTCAAGGAGGGTTGCCAACCAATAATGATCCTCCTTGATGCCACAAATACTTGGGTCCTTTCGCAGGCTTTTGAAAAATAGGCGACCCCATACACCGCCAGTTTGAGTCCTCGGGGGGGGCACTGAGTATTACAGTATCTGTAACTGCCCCAGCCACCTACTACTCCCAAGGTTTCTGGTGACTGAAAAACATCTCAAGGTTTAACGTATGTCTTCCTCTGCTTCAATGCCTCCAAAACTGCCAGAATCCTCCTCCCCCTTTCCTCTTGTGTGTTCTGTGACATCGCAAGAGTGGTGCCTGCATAAAGAGGGCCTTGAGAGAAAAGGAAGTCCTTCTCTTCTTCCCGCTGCTCTGCCTCGTATTCTTGGGTCCTTTTACAGCCTTTAAAGCATGAGGGAGCCCTTTCACCGCAAATTTGCCAGGGCATGAGAAGCACACTCCTTGTGGTCACTCAGGATAACAGTATCTGGAACTGCCTTCTCCCACGTACTACTGCCAGGTGTTCTGGGGATGGAAAGTCATCACTTACGGTTTGACATATGTCTTCCTCTGCTTCAAAGCCTCTGAAATTGCCAGAATCATTCTCTTCTCTTTTCTTGTGTGTTCTGTGACATAGGAACAATGGTGTCTGCATAAAGTGGGCCTTGAGAGGAAAGGAAGTCCTCCTCTTCCTCCCACTGCTCTGCTTTGAGTACCCTGTCCATAATGCCACGCAGAGTCTGCTCCAGCAGGAACACAAGGGATTTGTGTCACTGATGCATGCATTGTAATGGCTCACCATCCTTGTAGCCTCCTTAAATGGTGACTGTACATTTCATGCATCCTTTATCAGCAGCTATTGGCGTAGGGGAAAAAAAAAAGCAGAGGTGCCCTGAACCTGTCCTTGTGCCAAACTCAAACAGATACTCATTGACGGCCCTCTGCTGCAGCCACTGCAGCATTGCCAAATTTGAGTTCCACCTAGTGGGCATGCCGCAAATCAGGCGGTTTACGGGCAGGTGGAATATTTGCTGAATTTCAGCCAACTGAACACTGGCTGTGTATGGCAGTCTGAAATGGCTGCAGACTCTTCTGGCCTGTTTTAGAAGATCTTGCAAACCTGGGTACCTAGAAAGGTGAGTACCGCTGCTCCAGGTGAATGGGTTCTGGCAGGACGGACCCCAATGAGTGCTAGCCACGGCTCGTCTCCATCTGGCAATGTAGAAAAAGGAACGACTGCACCTCAAAGAAAGTCCGAAAAAGTATCTTTGTTTATTGAAGCATCATTGCAATGAATAATCACTGTTGCTAAGTGTGAAACGCGTCTGCCTTTGACCTGGTTCATCCTGTACCATGCCATTTGATGCTTCAATAAGCGAAGATACATTTTCAGACTTCCTTTGAGGTGCAGTCGTTCCTTTTTCTACAAACCTGGGTACCTGTTTAAGAAACACTGCACCACCAATTGAGGACATGTGTCAACTTTGCCTGTCAAAGGCAGATAGAAGGTTAAGGTTAGTGCTATTATCACACACCACCATTGCTGGCTCAAGCTTCCGTGGCATGAACCACCTATGGGTCTGCCCATGCAGAGCTGAAAGAATCTCTGCTCTGGTGTGGCTCTGGTTCCCTAGACAGACCAGCTGAATCACTGCATGGCATCTTTTAGCCTGACTCATTTAATGGCCCCATGAACGCATAGGGGGTACTGGTGGTTCATAGGACGATCCATCAAAGGGCATGGAGGAGGAGAAGGAAGGGGTGGAGCTAACAGATCTCGCATCATCACCACAAGCTGTATGGAGACGTGGTGGCAAAACAAGCTCTAGCACTGAGCCCTATCCTGCATCCTTCCTAGTTGCAAGCAGTTACCCAGCGTGCTATGAACTAAATAAATCGTCCCTGACCAGGCTTGCTGGACCACGAGTCAGCCATAAGGTGGACCTTTACGTCTGACTGCTCTGCCCAGCAATACCAAAACATTGCCTTCCACACGATGATGGTACAGAACTGGAATGGCCTTAGGTAAAAAGAAATGGTGTCTGGGAACCTGCCATTGTGTTACAGCACATTCTGCAAATTCATGGAAGGGGGGTTCAGCCAGATTTTTCTCCCCCTCACTTTCCTCCTCTGCTCTATCTGGCACCCAATTCGTGTCAGTGACCTTATCTGCATCCCCTCCGTCCTCATCATCACTGGAACCAACTTGGCAATGTGCTGTGGCTGGGGGGAGATGGCTGACAATTTTGTTGTTTATCAGTGTTCTCCCCTCCTTTGTTGACTCATGTTAGTCCCTTCCTCTACCTCAGAACCAAAATAGTAATCAAGTCATGTTTGTGCATCCTTAAAAGTGATCTTTCGGTGAATCTGCCTGTATTTATACAATAAAAAGGGGTCTGCTGCACGTGGCCTTTAAAAAACATCCTTTGGAGCTTTCCTAGACACACATAACTGCCCCCCGTCCACCGTATAGACAAATTACGATGGACAGGAACCCCTCTTGTTCTGGGCTGATGTCATGAGGTCACCCAGTCTCAACGTGATCGCGGGGGCGTTGTGTCCCTGGGACACGGCGCAACCCCGATCTCGGTGAAGAGCCAATGACCTGGCTCTTTACCCATGTGATCGGCTGTGTCTGATCACATGTAAATACAGAACTGCCGGTAATCATTTGTGAAGAGAGGAGAGCTGAGCAGCGGCATCTCCTCACAGGGGAAATCTGTATTGATCATCAGGGCACTGGTTATCAGTGCCCTAATGATCAATGCAGCCCCATCAGTGATGCCATTCTGTGCCCATCAGTGCTGCCTATCATTGCCCATCAGGCTACCTACCAGTGCCTATCAGTGCTGAAGTTAGTGCCACCTCATCGGCACCCATGAATGCAGCCACTTTTTTTTTTTTCAAAATTTTCGGTCTTATTTTGTTTTTTTGCAAAATAATAAAAAACCCAGCAGTGATTAAATACCACCAAATGAAAGCTCTATCTGTGGGAACAAATGATAAATCAATTTGGGTACAGCGTTGCATGACCGCGCAATTGTGCGACAGTGCTGAAAGCTGAAAATTGGCCTGGGCAGGAAGGGGGTGAAAGTGCCCTGTAGGCTAGTGGTTAATAAGGTTATCACTGGGAAAGTACTCACCTGTCCCAGCAGAAAAAGTCTGTACCACAGACCAGGAATTGAATAGTGATTGGGTCACTCTAGTTCCACATCCGTATGGATGTAAATGAAAAAAAATGGTTGGACTTTAGAGGCACCACAGGGCAATACAAATATTAAATCAGTATATTTTATTTGTAAACGATCAATAAAAGAAGCATGTAAAATTATTTGTGGTAAGTATACCAATTGCATAAGCAATATACAGAAATTCATAGTGCAGCTCATTATTAAAACTGCTAGTGTACAAGTTTCGTTTGTCTGCTTGCAAAGACTGACAAAATAAATATGCTTATCAATCACTCTCTTTTTATATTTGCATCCATAAGTAATATATATTCCCACCTTTCCTGCATTAATGAGCATGTGCAAAAGGATATTCCCTTGGGTGGGCACTGGGGCAAAAAGGAGACCGATCGGAAAAGCAAGGCATAGCTAACAAATCCAAGCTGTAATAAGAGCCCATTAACAGAGAATAATAAAACTCACCCCAAAGTACTATTAATGAGGGCTATATAGCATGAGCACAAGTATAGGTATTCTAAACCCCTAAGACACTTGCTTACCGTAAATAGAGTAAACGACCATATGCATATAGGACCTATTGTAGATTTAAGTAAAGGCCACAGAGTTCCAGTGTAGTCCGAGTTCTGAACCACAAGTAAAAGTGGGAGGGCTGCTAAGTTGGAACCTGTTAGGAGAGTTTGCTGCAGTGTCTGAGAGACTGTGTTGCTGCATTCGTTCTTAGGGTACAGCTGACTGAGTGGTCCAGCAGGCCAGGTAAAAGGGGCATCATAGGTTCCATGAGAGATTGCCACCACAGTGTCAGTCGTAGCCAACACCACTTGTTCCTGACTTCAGAGAGTGGGAAGAGGCTTAATAACAGACTGCATAATGGTGAAAGGGTGCTGACCAAAATTTCCTTACCCACCCACCTCTTAATGGGACAGTGTCACCCTTAACTTGGGGCATATGGTAACTTACACCCTTACACCCTGGGATACAACTAGACCTGAGCACTTCAATGCAACTCTGGACGGTTAATACTACACTGGCCAGTGGGAGAGGTTTGGCTAGAGACAAGGACCTTTTAGTTTCCAATACTGCCCCTTTAGTTAGGACCCCCCTAGATTCTGGTTTCAGGTGCAGAAATACTCATTTGTACAAATTTGTTTATCTGTTATCGTTTTTTGCTGTTGTGTTGTCGTTGCCTTGTTGAGAGTGTTCCCCCAAATAAATCCTCCTTCAGCCTTAGTCTGTCAGAAGGTGTGGCATTGCTGAAGGGTCATTGACCTCTGGAATCAGGGGACCCATACATCGGCAGATCCTTCAAGGCTAAGTGCTACACAAGTCCAACAGCATTTTTCAACAAGACCGTCATTGTGTCCCTTTTCTCTTCTTTGCTGTCTTTGTTTTTCTCTTATGTCTCAAGGGATGGATTCAAAGATAAAACAAATATCTGCATGCTGTAGTATTGTTACAATGTCTGAATTTATTAAAACTTTAAATATTTGCACTCACATATATTGGTGCTCTGGATACAACTGCAAATATCAACTGAGGGTGCTATTGCAGATCACAGATGTGTGCAAATCAACCTCTCTTACCCACTGGCACCACCGAAGATTGTAGCTTACACACGGCACTCTCCTCACCAATCAAGCAGGCTATGGTGTGAATGTGCCCAGGCCCCTCCTTTCTAATATGTTTTGTCATCTATGGACTGTCTAAAAGGGAAGGGGATCTCAGGCACCAGCTTCCCATGTATATCCACACTTTTCTAAGATATTAACCCTCACTTAACCTCCGATAAACAATGAAAGCATCAGTTTTGGATGCATCAGCGATCTCCCACAAGTGTCCTGTTCTCCTATATAGAAGACCAATCATCTGCAATGCTTACTGATATGCACAAATAGTGCATACAAAAATTTATAAGTATAAATCCATACAAAATAGTGTCCTAGTGCAAAAATATAAAAAAGATTAAATATACAAATATATAAACTACATCTATACCTAATCCATACAAAGAACACAAAATCAACATGTAATACAGTTATGAAAATAAAATTATGTAAAAAAAAAACCTATGTCCCCCAAAACATCTATACAGTATATATGGCCCCCTAATACAACTACTCATCATTAATAAAGCAATTCATCTAAGTGTTAAACATAGATATAGTTTATATTTCATGTGTCTGCTGTGCTTCAATCCAGGAAATAGTATGCTTTAAATTACCCCCACTCCTTCCTACTTTTATCTTCGATAAAGCCCAGTTCACTTTTGTCTTAACCATGATATATTTTAGAATGCACTGTCACACCATGATTATCATCTCCTTTTTTATATTTTGAATGTGTTCACTAATTCTTTTACCCAGTGTTCTTACAGTCTGGCCGACATGTTGAAAACTGCACTGACACTCCATCATATACACTACCCCTTTAATGTCACACAATATAAATTGTTTTGTATTGGATCTACATTGGGTAGTTTTGGATTTGAAAATTTACTTTTTTTTTTTACTTGCCTTGGATTATTACACTGGGTTTACAACCAACCCATCTCCCAAATCTAAAAACTCAATGGTGTACGAATGGGATTGCAGGGAATGCGGTCCGCACCAGGTGCAGACTCATTGGTGGTGCCGTGGCCACCTAACATTTATTTTTTCGTGTTGCGCAGTGCAATGCAACACAAAAAAAGAAAATGTCAGGCGTCCATAGCATCACTAGTGAGTCCGCTCTCCTTGCTTCACTTTGTATTGGGAGGGTCTGTCTGTGCTGTGGGGGTGTTCTGTACGAAGGAGTCTGAACTGAGGGATTTGTGTTGGGGGGAGAGTGTACTGATGAGTTTGTGTTGGGG
>BLSH010209547.1:1125512-1136256 GCA_018402905.1 Glandirana rugosa | reverse complement strand
ACATCCCTTTCCTTATACTTTCGAACTCCCTGTCTAAAATCGGTAAAATTCTGGACTAGGACGTAGGACTGTATGTGAAATCTCTAATTTCTGCTATCTGTCCTCAGAGCAACAGCACAGACAGCAGTAGTAAAGTAATCTATCTCAGGATGCAGGATCAGGTCTTAAAATGGCTAAAATCTGTCCCTCAAGCTTTCATATTCCTTTCCCTACACTAACCCAAGGAGCATGTGACTGCAGCACTGTGACTCCAGCTTATAAAGAGGCTGGGTCACATGATGCACCGGCCAATCACAGCCATGCCATTAGTAGGCATGGCTGTGATGGCTTCTAAGGGCAAACCAGTGAAACGCTTGTTGATTGGCTGCCCTGCAGCTTCTCAACACGTGGAGTAAAATAGCAGAACCCCGGACCGAACCCGAACGATTTTTGAAATGTCCGGGTCCGGGTCCGTGCCACGGACACCCTAAAGTTCGGTACGGACCCGAACGTTACAGTCCGGGTTCGCTCAACACTACTCAGGAAACCTTTTGTAAGGAATCATCCCCGGGCACAGGCATGCCTATGCGCGGGCGCACGTAGCGTGTGCTCGTTCGTGCACGTGTATGCGCTGGCAATGGCGCCAATAGCGGCCATTTAAGCGTACAGCACCAGGAAGCAAGTGCTGTCTGTTCTACAGCGTTCCTGCACCTGTAACCCCCAGCGTTTTGTTCCTGAGAGACTTCCTGTTCCTGTGACCCCGGCTACCCTTTGGACTTTGTTGCTATGTGCCTGCCCTTACCCCGGATTGTTTACAACTAATCTTCTGCCTGTTCCCTTTGTACTTCAGCCGCCTGCACGTTACCGACCCAGCTTGTACCCGACTACCCATTTGCCTGATCCCTTTGTACTTCACCGCCAGCTAGTTGCTGAACCGGACCGCACCACTATCCTTCAGCCTGCATGAGCTTCAGTTGGCCTATATCTGCCATCAGAGACTTGTCCAGCCCTCGTGCCCCCCTGTGCTCCAGAGCTCCCTGTCTGCACTACCAGGGGTTATCGAACCAGGGCCGTAAGAGAGGTATAGAGAGCATAAGCCATACTCAACCACCAGGTAAGTGACACCTTTACAGGTGTTTTGAGTTAATTAGCTGATTAGAGTGTGACACCATGAGTCTACAATATTGAACTTTTTCACAATATTCTAATTTGCTGAGATATTACATTTTGGGTTTTCACTAGCTGTAAGCCATAATAATCAAAATTAAAAGAAACAAATGCTTGAAATCTATCATTCTGTGTGTAATGAATCTATAGAATATATAAGCTTTACATTTTCAATTGAATTAGTAAAATAAATGATCTTTTTGATGATATTCTATGCCAATTGTAAGGGGCTCTCTTCACACTACATGTGCATGTATGGGATAAGTTGTTTTTAGAAAATAAAGGGAATATCTTAGAAGAGACTATTCAACATTAGGATTTAGGAATCTCTCCTGTCCCTATTGTTTTTCCTCCATACTCCCCTTCCCATATAACCCAAATAGAAATTGAGGGAAAGTGTGTTCTCCTCTCCTCTGCAGCAGCTTTTCTCTGACACAGGGGAGCCAGAGCTGTTTGATCAAATGACCTGACCAGACAGGATATGCAGGATCGGTAGAAGGAGGGGGAGGGAACATTTTTAAGAGCAGTCATAGTTGGCCTTATCTTCCCCTTTAACTTTGTAGTCAAAATCCGCATTGAATGCTGGGACTTGTAGCACTCTTTCTGGGTACTTTTACTCCACAGAAGCCTCAATGTTCATTGATGATATCAGGGGCCACCAACAATAGTGCCTTTGTCTTCTAATTAGTTGTATTAGCAATAGTGATGGATGGACAAGGTTGCAAACAAGCCATTTTATAATTTAATATTATTACAAATTGCTAGTGATTGCCAGCCTAGCAATTTTCTCTTTTTAATTGACAGTATGGCAACATAGATGGGCTTTGTACATTGTGTATATATACAGAGCTCCCCTATCTACTTACAGTATACAAAGCCCTGGGCCGCAGTCTGTATCAACCACATTTCAAGTGAAAAAAAAGCTTCAGATACAGGTCCTGCCCACTGGCTGTTCCCGCTGATGCATTTCGCCCAGATTGGCTTACTCGAAGAAACGCATTGTCAATGGGTGGGCACTAAACATGAAGTTTGTACTTTTACTTTGAGATGTGATTTATACAATATTGTGTGGTTCAGGGCTTTATATTACTGTAGATGGATGGAAGTGGGATGTGCTCCTTGAGGGACCAGCACATGGAGTGGAGAGAGAACCAGCGGGATGGTATATAGGAGGCTATATATATATATTTGATCCCATCCATTTCTCTTCCCATTTCTTTCCTGCACGGTCTCCTGTTCTCATCTCTTCTGCCACTTGTCCAGTTTCTCTTCCCCTTTCGTATTATCCACATTGATTTTCAATAGCTGCTCACTCATCCCATTTTTTCACAGCTCACAGCATCCAATTTGTCCCAATCATTGGTCCTTTTCACTACAGTGATGCCCTCATCCATCTCGGGTACTGCCGTTCTTGGGGCTATGCCGCTCCTGCTCCCTGCCACAGCTCCCGGCCCTGATGCCCCTGGGTGGCTTCCGTTGCCCCGACGATGCACTACCATCATACGAGTACTGTAAGTTGCATATATAACCTCTGTAGGGATACACACCCTCAATGCTTTTACACTGCTAACTGTAAACTTCTTAATTCAACTTTTTTAGATACCACACAAGCCTGCTCCTGACGAGTGGCTATAATGCCACAAAACGCGTAGAGCTGCCAGCTACCGTGGGCTACATGTCATATGCGTTTTCTGGAATTCAGATCATACTCACCACCATAATAGGATTAGAGAGGTCCTAGGCCATGCAGAATTTTCTGTGTATATGTCTGTATCAGTTTGTATATACATCGATTTGATGGATGGGGGCATGCACATTTTTATCTAATACTATTACTTTGTATAATATTTATGATTGATCCCCTTATGTAATGATATGTATGTGATTATATGCAATAGTACTTTATTACTCGTTAATAAACAATTTTTACTTTATCCATCAATTTATTTTGTATCCCTCGCATGCTTCATTTAAAGTCCCACTTTCCCCTCTATTCTTGCTTCATTGCAATAACTGCTGTTTATGTATGTAAGATACGTTTTCCCTTCACTCTGAAGAGAACTAAACTACAATCTGGGGCACCAACTTCAAAGCTGAAAAGTTGGGTGCAGCCCTTAAGGGTGCTTTCACACGAGCGGAGCCCGTTTTGACGGGCTCCGCTGCTCAGCGGGGATCCATCCGTTTATCCCCGCTGAGTCTCTGTGCAGAGACTGACCTGTCACAACTCCATTCTCCTCTATGGAGAATCGGATGAACACGGACTGTCTGTCCGTGTTCATCTGATCCAATCTGCCAGACGGATGGAAAATAGGGTTTCCATCCGTCTGTTTTTGGCGGATTGGAGCGGATCGGGTGTCAGCGGACATGTCACCGCTGACATCCGTCGCTCCATAGAGAGCAATGGAGCGTCCATTACGGTCCGCCTGAAAAACTGACAGGCGAACCCGAATGATCCGCCCGTGTGAAAGGGGCCTTAAGTGATTGTAAAGGATCGCCTTGTAAAACAGAAATGAAATGCAAAACATTTTTGTATAGATATAAAAAACATAATAAATACCTTTTTTTCCCTTTGATCACATTCCCTCTGTTCTCAGCTGCAATAGACCTGGGGGAGGAGAAGCAGCAGCACACTGAGCTATCTAGTGAATGGCTGTGCATGTCAGGACAAGTCTGATCATTGGAGAAGAGCAAACTGAGTTCCCACAGCTAGAGAACTAACCACGGCGTGCTCTCCTGCTTAGTGTGGTCCGTTTTTAATAAGAAATCAGAGGGACTGGCAGAAACACAAGTGATTTCACATAAAGGAAGTAATACAAAGAGAACAGGATACTATCTCATATAAGTGCATAGCACAACAGGCACTTAAGTGTACAAACCTTTAGACACACAATAAATATAATTAGTACCAGTTTAAAGGCTCAGTCCACATTTGGGGCCAAATCCTATATTTAAAATGTAACATGAAACATGGTTGCACCCCCCCCTCCCACACACACACACACAAATCAAACCACCCTCTACTTTCCTGAATTGCAAGCTGCTTCTCCCTGGAGGGTCCGGTTGATTTTGGAATTTAGTGCAGCTGTATGTGATTCGCCACAGCATCTGTTCACAGGGATTTGTGAATAAAAAGACTGCAAAATCACATCTGCTACTTTGACAGAGGAACACAGAGGTCTAAATGGAACACAAATGTAGTGATGTCACTGCATGTGTAATCCATTGAGTACATCCTCCAGCGCTATAACAGAAGGTACGTACTTCCATGCAGACCTGTACAATGCACCCACAATGCACGGTTTGTGGAATGTTTGTGCAATGCTTCAGTGCAAAAATGTGATAAATGTGCAATTTTTATTCTATTAATGCAGGTGCGTTTATTACATTTTTGGAAAAAATGGTGGACTATACCTTTAAGAATTCTTCCGATTTTGAAAGCCTCCATTGCTTCTAAGGCAATTGGAATAGATTTTTTGTGCTGCAAAGAAAACATGTAACCACCGGATGGCACCAGAGGACCACAAATCAAGATTGTGGTTGTGGAGCACTATAGCTGTAATCCATTTCTTTAGACTAGGCAAACAGAACAAACCACCATGGTGCAGTGAAAACTCTAACATTCTGCTTATTATCAACTGACGTTGTTCAGTCTGTAAAAAACTTATCTCACTAGATTGGATTGCATTGTTTTTTTCAACTTCCTAAAATATAGAACATATCCTCTTGTGCTGCAAGTGAATGGCACGGTACCTCACCAGATATCACTGAGCTTAGTTATCTTTAATAGAGGAGTTAGGATAAAATGCATGATTACCCCACTAAAAGAACCCAGCCTGGCATCCTCAACCCTGTGCCTAGTGGAGGTATGAGCAACCTGGAAGTATACAGCCATGGCCAAAAGTTTTGAGAATGACACAGATATTCATTTTCACAAAGTCTGCAGCTTCAGTGTTTTTAGATATTTTTGACAGATGTTACTATGGTATACTGAAGTATAATTACAAGCTTTTCATAAGTGTCAAAGGCTTTTATTGACAATTATGCAAAGAGTCAATATTTGGAGTGTTGGCCCTTCTTTTTCAAGACCTCTGCAATTCGCCCTGGCATGCTGTCAATCAACTTCTGGGCCACATCCTGACTGATGGCAGCCCATTCTTGCATAATCAATGCTTGGAGTTTATCAGAATTTGTGGGTTTTTTTGTTCACCTGCCTCTTGAGGATTCGCCACAAGTTCTCAATGGTCTGGGGAGTTTCCTGGCCATTGACCCAAATTTTTAAAATGTTTTGTTCCCCTAGCCATTTGGGTATCACTTTTGCCTTATGGCAAGGTGCTCCATCATGCTGGAAAAGGCATTGTTCTTGGATGTTTGGGAGAAGTTGCTCTCGGAGGATGTTTTCGTACCATTCTTTATTCATGGCTATGTTCTTAGGCAAAACTGTGAGTGAGCCCACTCCATTGGCTGAGAAGGAACCCCACACATAAATGGTCTCATAATGCTTTACTGTTGGCATGACACAGGACTGAAGGTAGTGCTCACCTTTTCTTCTCCAGACAAGGTTTTTTTCCGGATGCTCCAAACAATCAGAAAAGGGATTCATCAGAGAAAATGTCTTTACTCCAGTCCTCAGAAGTCCAATCCTTGTACCTTTTGCAGAATATCAGTCTGTCCCTGATGTCTTTCCTGGAGAGAAGTGGCTTCTTTGCTGCCCTTCTTGACACCAGGTCATCTTCCAGAAGTCTTCGCCTCACTGTGCGTGCAGATGCACTCAAACCTGCCTACTGCCATTACTGAGCAAGCTCTGCACTGGTGGTGCCCCAATGCTGCAGCTGAATCCAACAGTAGGAGACAGTCCTGGCGCTTGCTGGACTTTCTTGGACACCGTGAAGCCTTCTTCACAAATGCAGTGGAAAGGTTTTCTATGTGATTAAGTTCAAGCCATCATAAAAACTGAGGCTGCATACTTTGTGAATATTAATATTTGTGTCATTCTCAAAACTTTTGGCTATGACTGTAGAGTTTATATGAAACTTGTCTTTCCTGAAATTGTCAGAGTGACCAATGGTGGTGGCTGGTGGGTTTTCCTTATGGGGGGGGGGGGTGGCAAACAACCCCCCCGGACAGCTGGCGGCGCGGCACTACCTGTCAGGACCTGTGTTACTGCTTGGCTCACCCGCAGGTGGCACTGTTGCTTTCTGCCCTTCACTGGGGTTCAGTATTGTTTTCTGCAAGCCTTGTTCCTACCTGAGCCTAATCTGTCCCTTGAATCCTTGATCCTGATCCGGAGTCTTGTCCTCTGTGACCTTCTTTCTGCTGCTGATTTGTCCTTGAACCATTAATACTAATCTGGAGTCCTGTACCCTGTGACCTGCTTCCTGCTGCTGGCTACTGTTCCTTTTGTCTCCTGTCTCTGCCGATATTCTTATGTGTGTCCCATTAATTGCAAATAGTTTGGGCATTTGCTGGGATTTCATTGTTTCTACTACTTTCCACATAGCTTGTTTATTGTTACTGGTGCTGGTATTGGATGTGTGTCCAACATATTTTTCACATATCCATATGTCCTGATTTCTTTAGGTTGCATCCTGACATAATACTGAAGCCATACTATCAGATCGGCTGCACCTGGAAAATTAGGTTTTGGCATTTGTTAATTGATGCAAGATGCATTTTGAGGTGGTTGTGTATTTTGGCTGGAATATATCCATCTGGCTCATTCTCCAACAGCCCCTCATTCAAATCTGTGTGGAGTTGGCTTTGTCTAGCATCCCTACTGCCCGTGATGAATCTCTTGAGTGGCTAATAGAGGACGATAAAACCTATTTTTTGGAGCATTACTCTGTATTTTCACAAGAGGCGCTGTTGATTTGTATCAATGCAGTACACTCCTTAGTTAGACGAGGGGATTGTGAATTGAGGTTTGTTCAGCCTGTGCTCCAAACTTGGGCGGATATTTCCTCCTTCATATTAGTTGACATGCACCCATCCACTAGCCACCAATCTGTTGTCCATAGCAACTTTCCAGAGTGTCTCATCTGTAACTACTCCTGTTTCTTTCAGTGCTGCTGTTACTCCTCTACCCGCTGCACATTCTATTTTTAAACCTGCAACCACTTGCAGGGTTCCAGTGTCTAAGCCTAAAAAGAATAGGAAGTTATTTCCAACCTCTGTCATTCTGCCTCTGTCCTCTCCTGCCTCTACACCAGCCCGCCATGGTTCCATTGGTTCCAGTCCAGCTTGCCACAACACCATCTGCTGCAGTCAAACCTGTTACCATACCACTTGCTCCAGCCTGGCATACCATCACACCTGCCACATTGGTTCAGCCCATGAAAATTGGACCTTCTGCTTCTGATCTGGCTGTTGATATTCCACTTGACTGTATTGGTTCTCTGTCCACCACCCAGTTCAGCCCTATGGACTCTTTGCCAGCTAATCAATTTGATCTCAATGACCCTGTTCCTGATGCCCTGCCTGTTGGTCCCATTCCTGATGCCCTGCCTGGTGGTCCCATTCCTGATGCCCTGCCTGATCCTGATGCCCAGCCTGTTCCGGTGCCTGCTGCCATGCCTGCTGTTTTGGTTCCCCCTCTGTGCCTGCTGTTCCAATGCCTGCTGCCCAGCCTAATGTTCCGGTGCCCAATGCCATGCCTGCTGTCCAACCTGCTGTTCTGGTGCCCGCTGCCATGCCTGCTGCCCAGCCTACTGTTCTGGTGCCCGCTGCCATGCCTGCTGCCCAGCTTACTGTTCCAGTACCCGCTGCCCAGCCTGCTGTTACAGTGCCTGCTGCCATGCCTGCTGTCCTGCCTGATGACCCAGTGATTGCTGTTCCAGTGCCCACTGTCCAGCCTGCTGTTCTGTTGCCCGACACCCAGCTTGATGACCTGATGCCCGCTGCCTAGCCTGATGACCCGATGCCCTCTACCCAGCCTAATGACCTGGTGCCCGCTGCCCAGCCTAATGATCCGGTGCTTGCTGATGACCCGGTGCCTGCTGCCCCGCCTGATGACCCGGTGCCTGCTGATCCATTGCCCACTGATCCAGTGCCTGACGACCCTGTGCCTGCTGATCCAGTGCCTGATGACCCAGTGCCTGCTGATCCAGTGCCTGATGACCCTGAACCTGTTGATCTAGTGCCTGATGAACCGGTACCCGCTGATCCGGTGCCTGATGAACTGGTGCCTACTGCCCAGCCTGATGACCCGGTGCCCACTGATCCTGTGCCTGATGATCCGGTGCCCGCTGTTCCAGTGCCCACTGATCCAGTGCCTGAGGTCCCGGTGCTTGCTGATCCAGTGCCTGATGACCCAGTGCCCACTGATCCAGTGCCTGATGACCCGGTGACCGCTGATCCAGGGCCTGATGACCCAGTGCCCACTGATCCAATGCTCATGGATCCAGAGCCTGATGGCCCTGTGCCAGCTGATCCAGTGCCTGCTGACCCTGTGCCCACTGATCCAGTGCCTGAGGTCCCGGTGCTTGCTGATCCAGTGCCTGATGACCCAGTGCCCACTGATCCAGTGCCTGATGACCCGGTGACCGCTGATCCAGGGTCTGATGACCCAGTGCCCACTGATCCAATGCTCATGGATCCAGAGCCTGATGGCCCTGTGCCAGCTGATCCAGTGCCTGCTGATCCAGTGCCTGATGACCTGGTGCCCACTGATCCAGTGCCTGATGTCCTGATACCTGCTGATCCAGTGCCTGAACCGGTGCCTACTGTCCAGCCTGATGACCCGGTGCCCGCTGATCCAGTGCTTGCTGATCCCATGCTTGATGAACCAGTGCCCGCTAATACAGTGCCTGTTGATGCTTTCCTGCCTGATGCCCAGCTTGCCACTGATTTTCCCCTGCTTGATGCCCAGACTAACTCTGATGCCCCTGTGTATGCACCCACATGGACTGTCAAGTCAAGGGCAGAATGGAGCGTCCGGAAGCCGCTCTTTAAGGGGGGGGGTTCTGTCAGGACCTGTTACTGCTTGGCTCAGCTGCAGGTGGCACTGTTGCTTTCTGCACCTAAGGGTGTAGTTCTGGTGGCCACCAATGGGTGTCTCCCAGCAGATGTACACACAGATAATCAGGTTGCACCTGTTATGGTCTGCTGGAAGTATATAAGTCCGCCATTCACTGGGGTTCAGGGATTCAGTATTGTTTTCTGCAAGCCATGCTCCTGCCTGAGCCTGATCTGTCCCTTGAATCCTTGATCCTGATTCAGAGTCTTGTCCCCTGTGACCTGCTTTCTGCTGCTGCTGATTTGTCCTTGAATCCTTGATCCTGATCTGGAGTCCTGTCCCCTGTGACCTGCTTCCTGCTGCTGCTGGCTTCTGTTCCTTTTGTCTCCTGTCTCTGCTGGTATTATTATGTGTGTTCCCTTATTTAGAAATAGTTAGTTAGGGCATTTGCTGGGATCTCTTTGTTGATTTCTTTGTTTCTACTACTTTCCACCTTGCTTGTTTATTGTTACTGGTGCTGGTATTGGATGTGTGTTATTTTCATAAATAAACATATTTTTCACTTATCCATATGTCCTCACTTCTTTAGGTGCAGTCAATTGATCTGTTTACCCTTACTGTGTGCTTGAATCCTGACACTACCCCCCCCCCCAGGACTGACGGTGGTCCGGCACTTTTACCCCATCTAGGTGGCAGGCTATGGTGTCCTCCAACATGGTCCGCCCACCGAGTGTCTCCTCTCTTCCTCTGTGGCGGGTGCAGGTAGCGGCTCCAGTGTCTGCTCATCCAGCGGCGCCGTGTATCTCCTCTCTCTTCCTTAGAGCACTAGGTGTCCAATAGGATCGTCTGATGTTTTGGCTAATCAGGAAACAGGTCTCACAACCTACCTCCTGATTGGCGTGGAGGAAATTTAGTGTGAATATAGCCAAAATTAATTTGCTATCACCACACAACTGGGTGGGATCGCGCCCCGAGCTCACCCTTTTTTAACCACTTGACCACTGGGCACTTAAACCCCCTTAACAACCAGACCAATTTTCAGCTTTCAGCGCTCTCACACTTTGAATGACAATAACTCAGTCATGCAATATATAAATATTTTTTGCGCTATAATTAAAAAAAGACCGAAAATTTTGTACAAAAATGAATTTTTCTCCGTTTGTTATAAAATTTTGCAAATTAGTAATTTTTCTTCATAATTTTTGGCCAAAATTTATACTGCTACCTATCTTTGGTAAAAAAAAAAACAAATTAGTGTATATTATTTGGTCTTTGTGAAAGTTATAGTCACTAACCGTGGTATCGAACATCTGAGATATTGAAAGTGTTTCTGGTTTATTATATGTGATTAAACAAAAAAAAAAATGGTTTCTATCCATCGTCATATTTAAAACCGGTTTTTAATACTTCTTTTTAATGATTAAACGTTTTAAAATATTGTTTGCCTCTTTTTAAGTAAAAACATGTTTTAAAAGCCAGAAAAAAATTAATATCGCGTTTTTTATAAATATATAACGTACTGACTCAATAACAGTAAGTTTCACACTCTCGCGACTTTCGACTTTTAACCAGACCAACAATTCCCCCAAATTCACGGGTCACCAGTTCACCAATTTTTTCCCACTCGAGCCCCGCGCTAGGGTGGGT
>BLSH010209547.1:1092031-1124461 GCA_018402905.1 Glandirana rugosa | reverse complement strand
ATGGGGGAGCACGGATGGATGGATGGTTGAGCATGGCTGGGTAGGTGAGCATGGATAGATGGATGGATGAGCACGGCTGGGTGGATGAGCATGCATGGCTGGATGGGTGAGCATGGATGGATGGATAGATGGGTGAGCATGGATGGATGGGTGGGTGGGTGAGGATGGATTGGGTGAGGATGGGTGGGGGGTGGATGGCTGGGTGGGTGGTGGGTGGCTGATGATGGGTGGGTGGGTGGCTGATGGTGGCTGGGGGGTGGTGGGTGGGTGGTAAGTGGATGATGGGGGGTGTTTTTTGTCACTAGGCAGCGCTGTGGGCATTGCACATCGCCCACAGCGTTGCAGCACCTCCTCTCTCCCCCCTCTCTCCTCTCACACTGCACCGATCGGTGCGGAGAGGAGAGACAAGCCGGCCATTCACCACGATCCGTGATCAGTCGGGTCCCCCGGACCCGACGGTCACGGATGTTCCCGTTTGCGCGCCCCAGGGGGCGCGCGGGAAGCGCGATTCTGGGAGGACGTCAATAGACGTCCTCCCAGAATTAAGCAACCGCCCTGTATACGTCATTTGTCTATAGGGCGGTTGTTAACTGGTTAAAGCCTATTAGAGCCTCTGGCTCTAATCACATGCTTCAAACCCCCACCCCCCAATTGGAATCCATAGTCTGGCGCCCTGCTATGTATGGGCCGTCACTGGATTAATTGGTGAATATATTTACATACTGAAAAAATTCAAAGTCAAATCTGAATAGCAATTTATCCAACTTGCAGCATTAATAGTTTTTCATGCACAAGCTTTGACAAAGGGCAGGAAACAGACAGGGCCCGGCAGGAGGTGACACCTTTATGTTAAAGCCCAACTTCAGATGCAGGGTCTTCTTGCAAGATTTTGCATACACTTGCATATATGAGGATGGTTATTGCTTATGCCCTCTTCCATCTTGTGTACTTGATGAAAAAATGTTAACCAATTTCTTACATTCTTGATTAAAAAGATCACCAACTTGTTGCATAGTTGAAAAAAAGATCAACTTGCAGCATATTATTTTAGGGGGACCTCTATCTGTAGTAATAACAGCCTGTTACATGTTTGCATACGATGGATATGACTTTTCCAGGTGTTTAAAAAAGGGCCATGGGACAGAGATCATGCATCTGGGCTGCAGGATTATGCATGTGTCAAGGCTACAGAACTTGGGCCCAGTTAGAGTGCAAAGTATCAAGGCACCCACTAAGCCTCATTAACTACTAAATGTGCAATACTTACATAAGCCATTCATAATAACATTAATCAACTGATAATCCTCTGCCCAATGAAGGTCAGATCTACAATCTAGAAAATTGCAAATGCTCAGCTCTGCTTGGCAGAACTTACAGACAGATATGGATAATCTGGTGCTTTCAGCCAATTATTAGCATTAGGAACTGGATCAATAAGCAGACATCCATTTGTATTCTATCAGTAATACTGGAGTATTGTAGCTGTTTCTAAGTTCTGCAAACATGAAACCTACCCTTTTAAAGTAGCATTTTTAAATTAAGAAACATTTTTGGAGTCATTGAAAGCTGTAGATTACTATATTTTGGGGAAACGGCACCAAATACATTAGTTACGTGGAATGGTGTGAGTCCTATTACATGCTGGCTACTGATTCTGGTAATTTTTTGCCTAATGTTTGCCTATTGTTATGTCTATTAGGAAGCTGTATTAAAGGATACGTGCACTTTTTCCTGTTTTGCCCCTCTACCTCTCCATCAGCACTTTGCCAACTTCACTATTGCCAGTCTGATATTACCCAGCCTCTATTCTGAAATGTTCTAATACCCACATAAGCATGCCACATCCACCACTTCATTGAATAGCCAGTTCACATATTGACAGGCAAGCTTTCCTCTGAGGAGGAAGGATGCCACAGCATGCATAAAGCAATAGATCTATAAAGAATATTTTGAGAGAGAAGCAAGGTGGTACTGGGAAGACTGCACAGAGATGATCCCAGGGGATCAGTGTTATGGGTAAGTATGATCTATTATGAAAGTATTGGGGAAGGGGGCAGGAGCAGAAAAGGAGCAGGGCAGTAAAAGAGAACTTATCCTTTATAGAGCAAACAGGAAGTGCTCCGAGTGCAGCTCCCTCAATAGAATAATAAAAGCTGCAGCTTCATGTAGAGCAGCTTCACAGCTCCACATTGTGTACGTTGTCTACTATTGGACAGTTGTAACATATTTAAGAATCGCTGCCATTTAGATTTTTTCTCTCTATGGAGTTAGTAACACAAGGAAGGGGATGTAATTTGGTACGTTTGAGCAGTTTAGATGTCGCTAGCTGATCTTTTTTCCCATTGCTAAATTTTAATATTGAACTTTCTACTTGTTGCTGTTTTGTTCCTGAAAAAAAATTCAAGTGTAATACAATGAACTTCTGAAAGACCCCATGCATGCACCGTTCAGGTACAAATGCTTTAAAGATATCTGATGGCTGGCACTTAGCTTGCTGTGTTGACACTTCTGAAAGGAGATCCTTTGCTTACAAATATTTCAGTTCTGACCAGCTAGGCGTAGGCCCCACCACATGAAGTATTACATATGGCTCCTTCCTGCCTCCCACACAATCCTAATCAGGCTGAACACGAGGCAGGATAGGGTCATACCAGAGCTTTGTTGATTAGAATGCTCAGCATTCTGGGTTAGGAACTGCAGGTTGCTACAGGTATGGAGCAGTACAGTGGAGCAGTACAATTCTCATGGACAGCATCAGCTGGACTGTATTCTGTAGTTTTACATTATTGCTTGGCTTAAATACAAGAGCACTCCAGATTTATTACAACCTGAAAAAAAAGCCTTTTTTTTAACATTTAGAGCTTTATTGAGTCTTTTGACAGGTTTACAACAAAGAATTTTTACATGCAATAAATGTAAGAATTCAAGTGCACATAACACAGTTTTGTAGTAGAGCCTATACGTAGGTTTCAGTATTCAATTGCAAAGAGTAACAACGTGGTGGTACATTATTCATGATGTAGATCATCATCTCATAGATTAGGTTTTGTCAACTTTAGCAAAGTTTTAAACTTTATGGTAAACAAGTCGTACCTAAATTTTGTAATTTGTTATATAGCATATTCATTTTCAAAATTCTTTTAATACACTGTATTGCTGCATATGTGTAATAGAGAAAAGATATTAGAGGAATTATAGAAAGGGGGGGAGAGAGAGCATGGGTATTAAATGGGGGGTCAGAGGTATATAGAGCTGCCATTCTTTGCGTATGTGATGTCAATGGCAGTTGTGTCTACATTGTATGCCGACTCTCTTCAGGAGCCTGTTTTGTGGAAAAAGTAAATGACTACTCTGGCCTGAGTGTACAGCTAGTGACGTTCTGTGCGCAGGTTTTCGTAATCCTGTCAAAATCGAAAAGTGAACCATGGCATCCAGGCTTTGTGAAACTTATCGACTCTGTCAGAGGCCTGGGCAACGGTTTCTTCCATGGTGCACAG
Source organism: Glandirana rugosa (assembly GCA_018402905.1). Classification (NCBI taxonomy): domain Eukaryota; kingdom Metazoa; phylum Chordata; class Amphibia; order Anura; family Ranidae; genus Glandirana; species Glandirana rugosa. Next base: position 1,120,964 of record BLSH010209547.1, on the reverse strand, counting down.
CTCTGAGACCTTGTCCAGCCACTCCAACACAGTAGGGGTTTGCATGTTTTTCCAGTAAATCGGAATTAATGCTTTAGCAGCATTCAGCAGGGGTTTGGTTAATGATTTTTTCATATCGTTTGAGAGGGAAGTTCGAAATATGTAGTAAACAACATGCAGATTTGAGCTGTATTTTGGTGTCTGTGATTTGTTGGATTAATCCCTTGACCTCCTTCCAGTAGGTAGTCAGGCGGGGGCACTCCCACCAAATGTGGACGAGGTTGCCCACGCCACCCCCCACATCTCCAGCATGTGTTGGTGGATTGAGGGTACCAATTTTGCTGGGGGTTATATACCAATTTGTAAGTAATTTGCATGCAGTTTCCTGCATTTTGGTGCTGATGGAGCATTTGTCTGATAAGATGCAAGCATTTCTCCACTGTTTGTCTGTTATTTCCCTTTGCAGAGCCTTCAACCAGTTCCTCCTGAACCTGTCCTCTAGCATAGCCCCTGAGATCTGCAACCAGGAGTAGGTGACAGATGTCACCCTTTCAAAGGCCGCACCAGATACACATGCCAGCTCCAGATCAGTCAGTGGCCTAGAAAAATCTTTTTGTAATGTTTTGTTGGGGTAACATAGCTGCGTATTTGAAAGTATGTCCAAAGTGGTATGTGTGGGTGGCTGGTGTCTTTTTTTTTTTTTTTAGTTCGTGTGAGATTTGACCTTCTCCTTGTGGAGGCAGTTGCCAGCTAGAATTGTTTTTTTAGATGATGGAAGTTGAAGTGTTCTGTTTTTGTATCCTGGGGTAAAGTCCAGGTTGTCCACCAAAGGTGTCAGTGGGCTTAATGTTTTAGTCAAGTTTGAGTGTTTGGCTACTGTACAGAAGGCATTTAGGGTTGTCTCCATGAGCAGATGGTGGGATAAAATGTGTTTATTTTGGATCCCTGGGTTCCAGGGCAAAAAACGCTGAGGGACAGGACTCAAGTGTTTTTCCAAATTCACCCAGTCCTTAGTCTCTCCATTGCAGTGCCAGTCAATTATCCTGGTTAGGTGCGATGCCAAGTGATGTTTGAAATTAGGCAGCCCCACCTCTCCCAAGTCCTTTAGCTTTGTAAGGAGTGAGAATTTAATCCAAGGCTGTTTGTGTTGCATTAATAATTTCAGTGACATTGTTTGTAGTTTCTTAAAGAAAACATGGGGCATTTTGAGTGGCAAGGCACGCAGCAGATACAGCAGCCTGGGTAAAATGGACATCTTGCGTATGGCTGCCCAACCAAACCAGGAGAAGCAACCTGAGTGCCATGTTTTGAGGTCCCTCTCTATTATCTGTAAAAGTGGTGGAAATTTACCCTTGTAAATCGAGGATATTTTGGGGGTTAGCCTTATACCTAGATATTTTAGTGCCTTTTCTTTCCATTGGAAAGGGCAGGTTTTACTTAATTCAAGTTCCAACAAAGTTATATTCATAGCTTCTGATTTTGAGTAATTTATTTTAAGGTTTGATAGGTATTCATAGTGTGTGAATGTATTGATTAGGTTGGGGATCATTGTATGCAGTTTCATTAGAAAGAAGAGAAGGTCATCTGCATAGGCAGCAATTTTGAACTCCCTGTCTGAGAGTCTAAAACCTCTGACAGAGTCATCTTTATTTACCATTCTGATGAAAGGCTCTAAGGACAAAATGAACAGCAGGGGTGACAAAGGGCACCCCTGTCTTGTGCCATTTGTTATCTCTACTTTACCCGACAAGGATCCATTGACTTTTATTCTGGCTGAAGGTGTTTGGTATAATGCAGTGATCCAGGACATCATCAATGTGCCCAATCCCACATGCTTGCACGTGGCAAACATAAAGTCCCATGCTACCCTATCGAAGGCCTTCTCATCGCTGGATAGGAGAATGCGGAGAATGCAGAACGAGCAGCATGTGACAACAAAAGGGCCTTGATGATGTTGTCTTTAGCCTCTCTGCCTGGCATAAACCCAACTTGTTCCGATCCTATTAGTTTGGACAGGAGTGGTCGGAGTCTAGTTGCTAGTATCTAAGCTAACAGTTTAAGGTCTGTGTTCAGTAGCGAGATAGGCCTGTAGCTAGAGCATTCAGTAGGGTCCTTGTTGGGTTTGGGCAGGACAGTGATGTGTGTGGAAAGAAAGTCCTGAGGTACCTCTCTTGGTTCAGACAGGGAATTCAAATCTTTGGCCAATGGTTCCGTCAGTGTGTTTAGAAATGTCTTCTAATAGATGCAGGTAAAGCCATCTTGGCCCGGGCTTTTTCCCGGCTTCAACTCCTTGATAGCCCTTCTGAATTCGAAGGGGTGATCAGATCTTCTAGTGGTTGGGTGTCTTCATCCTTTAGTTTGGGAAAACCACTCTGATGGGTAGTTTTGAATTGCTTGGGTCCTATCACCGGATAGCTCGGGAGGTTTAAGTTGTGGAGGTAAATTGTACAATTTGGTGTAATAACTATGGAAATGTGATGCAATAGCTTCTGTAGTGACATCTAGTTGAGCCATCCTGCCTTCTGATGCCCTTGATATTTTTGTTAGTGTTGGGTTCCCTAAGTGCTCTGCTGAGGAGTCTGTCGGCTTTATCACCTGATTTGTAATAGATTTTCTTTTTAAAGAATAGTATCCTTTTTGTTTTAGCTTCTAAGGTCTGTTGCAAAAGTTTTCTCGTCTCTAATAAGTCTGTCGCTGATTTCGTTGTTAGGGGGTGGTTGTCTGGATTCAAGTTGAAAATATTTTTTGGACAGCTATTTAATTTCCTTTTCTTGTTGTCTCTTGCGTTGGGAGCCTATTTTTAATTAGTTCCCCTCTTGTGGAACACTTGTGAGCTTCCCGTATCATCAGTGGGGTTAACATCTGGTGTGTTGTTCAGTTGGAAATAGTCGTTCAATAATGTTTGTATTTTGGGGAGTGAAACAGGGTCTGGTAACAAGGATGCATTCAATCTCCAAGTATTTTGTGTGGGTCTATGGTTCGTGAGATCTATCGTCAGTGATATTGGGGCGTGGTCTAAAATAGATTGGATTCCAATCTTTGCATCCATCAGTCTTGTCAGGTCTCTCTGGGTAGTGGAATGGTAATCTATACCGAAGTAGCAGTTATGAGGAAAGAAGTGAAATGCATACTCTTTGGCTTCTGGATTAAGGAAACACCATGTATCTATGAATGGTAGGGAGTGTAGGCAAGACTTGATTTTTTTAAGGATCTTATCTATTATGCTGGACTTCCCGTTAGATGTGTCAATAGTGGGGTTTAGCGGGATATTGAAATCCCCTCCCAAAATGAAGGTCCCTTTTGTGAACCCCTGAAGCTCCCTGATCGTTTTTTTGGCAGAATCTTACGTGTGCCTTATTAAGTAGGTAAACATTTGCCAAGGTAATACAGGAATTCCCATATGTGCCTTTGAGAAAGATGTATCTTCCTTCTGGATCTGAAAAGCATTCTGTAAGGGTAAAAAGGGCTTCTTTGCTTATTATAATCAAAACTTCTTTCAATTTAGATATGTCATTTGTGGCATGATGTGCCTCTGTGAAGAATTTGTCTGTGAGCCATGGTATCTGGTGCATCCTGAAGTGGGTTTCCTGGAGGAAAGCAAAATGGGGCCTACCTTTTTTAAGTTCTCTCAATACAGTAGACCTCTTTTGCAGTATATGCAGTCCTCTCATGTTGTGTGAGATGACCGTTGGTCGGTACCCAAGTGTTGCATATGCCATCGTGTTCGTTCAGGAGGAGTGGTTCCTGCAATTTTCTGTGGAGAAAGACTTAGTGGTATATTATTAGATAACCTCTGATAATACGGATTGGAACTAAAAGGGTGGGGGAAGGAAAGAAAAGGGAATTAGAAAGTGTGAGAGATTAGCTCAGAGATAATGAGAGCAATAGTAAATCACCTTAGTTAGTTTACACTGTACTAAAGTAGTCAAATATTGTGTCATGAGCCCAGATGAATATTCAGTGTTCAGGACCACTTTGTGGTGGCGTGGAAGGGTTGCTATGGATATATGTAAGGTATTAACACGTAGCACAGGAGTCTGCCCTGGTGAACAGAGAAATTGTAGTAACTAGTGTAAAATAAGGAGGGAAAACTCCAATTGTAGGAAAAAAACACAACCTAAATATGGCTAATTAAACATATATAATATTAAGACGTCGAAGCGTCAACTATGATGTATCAACCCTTTATATAGCCATTTATGAAATTACTGTAATTTCTGAGTGGGCTGCTGGTGTGGTCATAAATGTTAGTTTAAGCAGGCTTCTTACAGTGATGGCCACAGAAGTCAGTGGTGTCCATACAGAGCCTAAAACCCTGTACTCTCCAAGGGTATAAGGGCCCTGGTTCGTTTCATACAAGTTGCTTCTCAGAGCTAGTTTTCTGATAAATGTCATTGCAGCTAGGGGTAAGCAATAGAGCTGTTTGCATCATTCTGTGGGTGGTTGAGTGATAGTTCATAGTCACCGTTGGAACCTTGGAACACTCATATTGGGGTATAATGTACATACAGTGGTCTCAGGCTTCATTTATAGAAGATAAGTATCAGGTCTGTTATATCCTTCAGAGTTTGCAGCTCAAAGTTGTATCATCAAGTCCCGTTAAGTGAAAGAAGGACAAATTGTGTCTCGGCATTGAGGAGCCAAGAAGCAAAAAAGAAGAAAAAAATACAGAGAAGGAGAAAAAAAAACTGGAGTGTAGTCACATATCAGTTGTGTGGGTTATGCTCCATGGTAAAAGTTCAGATATTTACCCTTCCTTTTGTACCCTAGGGGGTGTTGGTTTCGGATTGGGTGTGCCCATCTGCGATCCTCTGCCGTGGGTGCACTTTGCTTTCTTGGAATGACGTTGTTCAGGGAAGGAAAATGGCGATCTGGGTGGACTTCTTTCTGCACGTGACAGGGCGAATTCCTGATACCACTCCTGGAGATCTATGTGCTCCAGATTCAGGGCCTCACAAAAATCTTGTAGGTCTGCTGGTGTGCGAAGAATGTATTGTTTGCCCACCTTAGACATGATCAGAGCAAAGGGGAAGAGCCACATGTATCTCAGATCCTTCTTCCTTAGTTTATCCAGCAGAGGGCGCAGTGCCCTACGGTTTTTTAATGTGATCTGTGAAAGGTCCTGAAAGAGCATTATGTTTTCCCCATTAAAGACAATGCATTCATTTCTTCTAGCTTTTCTCATTATGTCTTCCTTTAGTGGAAAGTTTTGGAGACATCAGGTCTCTCCAGGAGGCTGTTTAACACTCGTTGCAGGACAGGGATAATTTGGTCTGTGTCTACTGACTCAGGGATCCCCCTCACTCTGATATTATTTCGTCTACCCCTGTTATCGAGGTCTTCTAAATGTTGATTGATTTTTTGTTTACAAACGTTTTTATTAGGAAGGTGGATAGCTTCACATGACATATATGAATAATGTACATTCACAACTGTGGAAAATTATATAGAGTTACAGAATAAAAGCATCAATAATCCAGGCTTCATAAATATATTTGGCTACAACAATATATTCAAGAGATGTTAACACATTTGGATTAACACCTCCCTTCCTCCCCCTCTTTACAAGGCACCCCAGAGTTTCCATTTCTCTTTAAAAGTATGCGTAGAGTCTTTTAATAAAGTGAGAGGAATGGGAGATCGCTACACGTTCTAGTCTGTGGATATTTTTGTCCCTATGTTTCACCATTGTTTCCACTGCTGCAAGTTTCTCAGTGAGGACTAGTAAGTTTGATTTAAGATCTGTTATGGCGGAAGAGAAGGTGGCTTTTATGTCTACTGCGAAGCCTGACATGTCTGCATAGGTTAGGGGTTGATTCATGTGTTAATAGCCCCTACCTGTGTCCTCTGCTGTGGACTGCGAGTCCTCACTGAAGTCCTCCTCTTCTCTCTCTGCCTGCGCCATCTTGTTCCTGGCCATGCTGCTGCGTGTGGAGGATTGAGAGAGTGATTTGAAGAGATCCGAAATGTTTCTGGTAGAAGATGCGGCTGCACCTCATCGGGATCAAGACTGTGGGGTCTGGTGTAATAGTTTGCCCATCTCAAGCTCGGTAGCAATCGGGTATCAGGCTGTATATTGTTTTTTCCTCGGGAGCTCAGCTAGTGTGCTACCATCTCCACCAGGCCACGCCCCCCACTTTTTTTTTATTATGATACAACAGCTGATTTTTTTTATCTAATGTTAATAGGTCTAAATTCACTGGTGCAAGTAGTAGGCACATCAGATGTAAAAGCTGGAAAAAATTACTCTCACAAAAAATAAAGTTAAAGCTCTCAACTTTGTACAAATTAGCCAGTGACACAACAGTTTAATAGTATAATGGTTTCCCCAGAAGATTGATGGGTCTTTAACTCCTTCCGTACCGGCGTATAGTAATTATATGTCGGCAAGGTGCACTCCCCATCCTAACAGGCTGTCATATGACGTCCTGTTTATTTCGCCACTCTGCGGGCCCCCAGGGGCCCGCATCGCGGTGATCGAGGATCGGCCGTGTCCCTCGGGACCCCAGCCTTCCTTGATCGGGGTAAAGAGCCAATGAAATTGTCTCTTTACCACGTGACCGGCTGTGTCCTATCACAGCTGGTCACTTCCGACAATAACAGCGCGGGGATCGGGGTTCGGGCTTGTCCCCCGGACAAAGCCCAACCCTGATCAGGGTAAAAAGCCAATGATATTGGCTCTTTATCACATGACCGGCTGTGTCCAATCACAGCCAGTCACAGAATGAGCAGAATCCGCGGTAACAAGCTGTTACCGGGTTCTCCTCTTCACACACCGATCATGTGTGAGGAGGAGATAGTGGTAACAGCTCGTTACAGCTTACTGTGTGCACCAATCACACTGATTGCCCCCCCAATAAAGAGTACCTGTCACCACCCCATCAAAGTACCTGTCACCTGCCCATCAAAGTACCTGTCACCTGCCCATCAAAGTACCTGAGTACCTGTCACCTGCTCATCAAAGTACCTGAGTACCTGTCACCTGCCCATCAAAGTACCCGAGTACCTGTCATCAACCCATCTGAGTACCCGAGTACCTATCACCAGTCCATCAGAGTACCCGAGTACCTGTCACCAGTCCATCAGAGTACCCGAGTACCTGTCACCAACCCATCAGAGTACCTGAGTACCTGTCACCAGTCCAGAGTACCTGAGTACCTGTCACTAACCCATCTGAGTACCCGAGTACCTGTCACCAGTCCATCAGAGTACCCAAGTACCTGTCACCAGTCCTGAGTACCTGTCACTAACCCATCTGAGTACCCGAGTACCTGTCACCAGTCCATCTGAGTACCCGAGTACCTGTCACCAGCCCATCACAGTACCCGAGTTCCTGTCCTCAACCCATCTGAGTACGCGAGTACCTGTCACCAGCTCATGAGAGTACCTGAGTACTTGTCACCAGCCCATCAGAGTACTCAGGTACCTGTCACCAGCCCATCATAGTACCCGAGTACCTGTCACCAGCCCATCACAGTACCCGAGTACCTGTCACCAGCCCATCACAGTACCCGAGTACCTGTCACCAACCCATCAGAGTACACAAGTACCTGTCACCAGCCCATCAGAGTACCCGAGTACCTATCACCAGCCCATCCGAGTACCCGAGCCTGTCACCAGCCCATCCGAGTACCTGTCACCAACCCATCCGAGTACCTGTCACCAGCCCATCAGCGTACCCGAGTACCTGTCACCAGTCCACCTGAGTACCTGTCACTAGCCCATCTGAGTACCCTAGTACCTGGCACCAGACCATCTCAGTACCCGAGTACCTGTCACCAGCCTATTAGAGTACTCGAGAATTTTTTACCAGCCTATCAGAGTACCCTAGTACCTTTTACCAGCCCATCAGAGTACCCAAGTACCTTTTACTAATCCATCAGAGTACCCGAGTACCTATCTGCAGCCCATAAGAGTACCAGAGTACGTATCTGTAGCCCATGCCTCATAAAATATACATTGGGGTGTTTGCTTTCCAAAATGGGGTAATTTTGTGGGTAATTCCACTGTCCTGATGCTCCAGGACCTTCAAAAGTGTGATAGGTGGGAATGAAATTATATGTGTAATTTATGCTCCTAGAACGCCTGAAGGTACTATTGCTGGACCTCTCTATGTGGCTGGGCTGTGTGAAAGTCTCACACATGTGGTATCGCCATACTCAGGACGAGTAGAAGAATATATTTTGGGGGGTCATTTTTTCTATGTACATGCTATGTGTTAGAAATATCATATAAATTGACAACTTTGTGTAAAAAAAAATACGTTTTCATTTTCTTTCCATGTATTCTGAAGACTTGTGGAAAAAAACGAACCATACAAAAGACTCACAATGCCTCATAGAATATACGTTGGGGTGATTGCTTTCCAAAATGGGGTCATATTGTGGGTAATTCCACTGTCCTGGTGCTCCAGGACCTTCAAAAGTGTAGTAGGTCATTAGGATATTTTATGTGTAATTTATGCTCCTAGAACGCATGATGGTGCTCCCTGCATGTTGGACCTCTCTATGCGGCCAGGCTGTGTAAAAGTCTCACACATGTGGTATCGCCATACTTTGGACGAACAGCAGAATGTATTTTGGGGTGTAATTTTTGCTATGTACATGCTATGTGTTAGAAATATCTTATAAATTGACCACTTTGTGTAAAAATAAGAGTTTTTATTTTCTTTCCGCATTTTTCAAAGACTTAACCGTACAAAAGACTCATAATGCCTCATAGAATATATGTTGGGGTGTTTACTTTCCAAAATGGGGTCATTTTGCGGGCAATTTCATTGTCCTGGTGCTCCAGGGCCTTCAAAAGTGTAATAGGTGGTTGAGAAATGAGATGTGTAATTTATGCTCATAGAACGCCTAAAGGTGCTACTTCAATGTTGGGCCTCTGTATGTGGCCAGGCTGGGTAAAAGTCTCACACATGTGGTATCGTCATACTCAGCAGGAGTAGCAGAATGTGTTTTGGGGTGTAATTTTTGCTATGTACATGCTATGTGTTGGAAATATCTTATAAATGGACAGCTTTGTGTAAAAAAAAATGCGTTTTCATTTTTTTCCCCACATTTTCCAAAAACTTCTGGAAAAAAATGACATGTTCAAAAGACTCATTATGCCTCATAGATTATACGTTGGGGTGTTTGCTTTCCAAAATGGGGTCATTTTTTGGGCAATTCCATTGTCCTGTTGCTCCAGGGCCTTTGAAAATTGTAATAGGTGGTTGAGAAATGAGATGTGTAGTTTATGCTCGTAGAACGCCTAAAGGTGCTACTTCAATGTTGGGCCTGTGTATGTGGCCAGGCTGTGTAAAAGTCTCACACATGTGGTATCGCCATACTCAGCAGGAGTAGCAGAATGTATTTTGGGGTTTCATTTTTGCTATGTACATGGAAATATCTTATAAATGGACAACTTTGTGTTAAAAAAAATGCATTTTCATTTTTTTCCCACATTTTCCAACAACTTCTGGAAAAAAATGAACCGTTCAAAAGACTCAGTATGCCTCATAGATTATACGTGGCTAGGCTGTGTAAAAGTCTCACACATGGGGTATCGCCATACTCAGGAGGAGTATCAGAATGTATTTTGGGGTGTCATTGCAAGTATGCATATGCTGTGTCTGTGAGAAATAACTTATTGTTTAACAATTTTGTGTAAAAAAAAATAAAAATAAAAAAAAATTCTTAATTTTGCAAAGAAGTGTGGGAAAAAAATTACAACTTCAAAAAACTCACTATGCCCCTTACTAAATACCTTGGAATGTCTACTTTCCCAAAAGGGGTCATTTGGGGGGTATTTGTACTTTCCTGGCTTGTTAGGGTCTCAAGAAATTAGATAGGGGGTCAGTACATCAGGTGTGGTCAATTTTCAATGATTTGCACCATAGCTTGTAGACTCTATAACTTTCACAGAGAATAAATAATATACACTAATTTGGATTATTTTTACCAAAGATATGTAGCAGTATACGTTATGGCCAAAATGTATGAAGAAAAATGACTTTTTCCAAAATTGTTCAATACAAACTAAAAAAAAAGTGTTTTCTTGACAGAGTACACTTCCTGGTTCCAGTGTGTACATACGTGACCCCCTGCAGGTTTTCCTTGCTCATTGTCGCTTTGGATCTCTTGTCTTTTTCTTCTTTTACTGGCAATCCTGCCATAAATTTTTCTTGCTGGACTCCTCTCCCCCTTTTTTCTCTGGAGGGTTGGATGGTCCTGTGCCACTGTTGGTCTCTGACTCATGTTGTCACATATCATGTGAGTTTCAAGCCATCATTCTATTGCTTGCCAACCACCCAGTCATCTTATGTTATATGTTTGACAGGCTTATAATATGTCCTTATATCTCTTTAGAATATTGTAACTGCAGATAAACTAAATACCCTGAAGAAGGAGTAGAAACTCTGAAACATGTTGGATCAAGTTTTGCAGAGATATATGCAATTGTACTGCCCATAGACCTGCTTATGGTTAAAGTAGCACCTTGTTGTGTTTTCCCACATTGTAACTAAGCTTTTATATATTGGAAACTATTTTTACTCCGTATGTCTTGCTGGTACTAATACATTTTTTTTTAAAATTCATGTATGTTTTTCGTGCCTTTAAAGTCCCACGTTCTAATGGGGAAATCGTTGCTCTAAATACTAGGGATGTTGGCCGATTCATTAACAGATATTATTTACCCCCTGATTATCTTCAGTATAACAGTATCGTTTTTAAATGTTTTAACAGTATCACACTGCATTGTCTTAAAAGTCTTAATAAAATGTCAAAACAGAGTCCACAAAAACATCTAAAAGCTACAATCCTCACTTTCGCCGACCCACCTCCGATCCCAGATCCCCAATTATTTCTTAACCACTTGCCGACCGCCAACCGCAGGTTGACGGCGACAAGGTGGTTCGATATTTCAAACCGCCGTCATATGACGGCAGCTGCGAGATCGTGCACTGTGAGCATGCGTGAGCTCACTGTGTCCGGGGGGGGGCCAGGGAGCGGGTGCGGTGGACTCGATCTCCGCCAGCTACCCGCGATGCCCCCCCCGGATTGAAAGAATGGAGGTCCGTGCATGTAAACACGGATCTCCGTTCTGTGAGGGGAGAAGGGCTGTGATCACAGCCTTCCTCTATATGGAAGCTGTGATCACTCCCCTTCCCCTGCTAGGGCCGCCCACACACAGTTAGAACACGCCCAGGGAACACCGTTAACCCTTAGCGCCCCCCGAGGTTAACCCCTTCACTGCCAATGGCATTTACACAGTAATCAGTGCATTTTTATAGCACTGGTCGCTGTATAAATGCCAATGGTCCCAAAAAAGTGTCAAAATGGTCCGACATGTCCGCCACAATATCGCAGTACCGCTAAAAATCGCAGATCGCCGCCATTACTAGTAAAACTAAAAAAAAAAATAAAAACCCCAAAAATGAATTCTCATCATCTGTAAACGCGGTAACTTTTGCGCAAACCAATCAATAAACGCCGATTGCGATTTTTTTTTATCATAAATATGAGGAAGAATATAAAATCGGCCAAAACCGTTGAAAAAAATGTTTTTTTATATTTTTTTTTTGCATTTGTATTTTAGCAAAAAGTAAGAAATTTGTTTTTTTTTGCAAAATTGTCACTCTTCTTTTGTTTATAGCGGCGATCAGAAATGACACAACGGTGATCAAATACCGCCAAAAGAAAGCTCTATTTGTGGGAAAAAAAGGACGCAAATTTCGTTTGGGTACAACGCCACACGACCGCGCAATTGTCAGTTAAAGCGACGCAGTGCCGAATGGCAAAAAGTGCTCTGGTCCTAAAGTGTGAAATCCTTCCGGGGCTGAAGTGGTTAAATATTCAAAATATAGGTTTCAGGTATGTGTTTTTAGCAGTTGGCTAGTGTCTGAACAGTATGTGAACACCTGAAAAGGTGGCAAGTAGATAGAGCTCTGCAGTGTGGGCCTTTTTTTAACGTATCTACTGCTGACAGCATAGTTGTGGTCCACAGCTTCTTTGTGCAGTGTATCAGCTATGGCAAAAGTACCAGCTATTTTGCCATTATGCAACATGCATAAGGAAACACATGACTATGCACTAAAGCGCTTTCCCTGTCCGAGCAGTACCTGCCAGCCTCCCCAGGAGCCGCTTGGTAATTTGGAATCTATGTTCTGTGCCTTGACTCCAAGAACAACCTCAGCCCCTCTAACACATCTGGTTGAATGAAAGTGTTTTGTGCATAAATGAGCATACAGAAGGTAGATTAGACACAGTCTGCTACACAGTATATTCACTATGCCAAAGTAACTTAAAATAGAGTTCTGTATGACTAGACTGGAATCAACACATAAATCAGCAAATTCAGCAATAATCTGTGCATATAAGCATTAACTCCAATGTTAATAATAATACTAAAACTATCCTAGAGTGCACTCTAGGAGAATGGCTAGGATATGGTACCCTGGGAGGTAACTTTTAGCATAAGCAATAGGTAAAGGTGTCTGTGTAGCAGCCGTTAAGGGGCATACTTTAGTCTTAACTCTTCAGATGGCTAGCGTTTGGGCCCAGTCAAGCCTGGGGGCAACAATAAGGCTACTAGATGGCTGTATGGTCAGTTAATGGGCTCAGTCTCTCCCTCTCTAACAGCAGATAGTAAATCCCCACAGCAGCAGCTAACCAGTCTTCATGATATTGCAGCTCACCACACAGTGATTAGTCCATTTTCTACTCTGTCCCATGTGACTCTGCTATCGGCACACCTGGACTCAGCACTCTGGATTCCCCTCAGGCCACCATTATGCAGCAGTGATGGTGCACACTGGACAGCGATGTGCGTTGCACCTCTGGTCTCTAAAGGCAAGATGAAGTTAAGTCTCCATCCTCTGGGCTACAGTTCCCACAGTGCAGTGCTGCCCGACTGAGTCTATTGAGCTCTTCCTGCTCAGCAACTCCATCCTCTTGCTGAAACTGCTGAAGCTACAACCAGTGCTTCTCTCATCCTCCATTCTTATCCAAGCACCTGGCTACATGGCTTCCGAGAAACTTGCTTTTTTATGGTGAAGAGCTGGCACATAAAGCCCACATCAATGCCCTTTCTAAGCCACCTGACCTACATTCTGAGGTATGGAAGTGCATTATTGTTGGTTGCTATGGAGGTGTATGGCCACATGGTTATTAGTACAGGGCTTTCAGTTCCAACACAAATTACATTGTTAGGAATAATATATTACATTTATAATCTATTCCCTAACCTGACCCTGACAGTTAACCTGAACCTTAAAGCTAACTCCAGGATAAAAGTAGTGAGGGACCTGGATGGGAGGACTTAGGGGATTAAAATGGAGTTCACCAGGTAAGGAAAACTTAGCAGCTGGCAGAATGAGTTAGAGGGTGGTGGGAGGGAAAGATGGGCAAGGTATACATTTTGCCTGGAGTCATAAAGGGGACACACTGTCCAAAAATAGGCCGGTTCAGCAGGAACCTGCCAAATTTTGGTCAGTGTGTACAGCAGTCTGTCCAACAGAAGCTGGCCTAATGACTGGCTTTTGTCAAAGGGACATGCTGGAAAACCAGTATCTGATCAGGGCTTGCAGCAAATGGCTGCAAGCCCTGATCAGTGTATTCTGGTGGGCGTGAGCCCCTCTGTCAAAATACAATAGCACAGCACGGGAGACCGCCACACCGAAATCTTTAGGCTTTAAATCCTAGCTGCAGCCAAATGTTTTATACTCACTTTCTTTACACATACATTGTATGTGATCTGGTGCAGCATGTTATTGTTTAATACTAAGCAGCCCTAGATCAAGTGCAGCACATGCACCATATAGGATCTGGGGTAGCCTGTGTTTTTTTTAACCAAGGAGGAGTACCAATGACCAGCATAAGGGAATCGAATGAAGGAGGGCTTAAAATTGTTTAGAGGAGCACAGTAACAAAGTTGAGAGGGCTCCAGGATGAGAGTAGAACAAATGCTGCAGGAACACATTGGAGAGCAGAAAGTGCAGGGAATGTTCCTATCATTGGCCATCAAGAACATTGGCAAACATGAAGGATGTGGTGGGTGACATTATGAATACCCACAGCACTTTGAACCTGGATGTAAGATGTACAGAAAATGTATTTTTCTACAAGCCATGGCCAGGGTCTATCTCCCCTGGTTTGAGGGAGAAAGACCAGCCAAATATTTCCTTTACCACCATATCATTACAAAAATTGACTCCTTTAGGGTTGTTGGCTTTTTCTCGAATTTTTTAGGCAGCCAATAATCCCAATTGAATTAATTTTGGATCTCATAATAATCTCCATACATATTTGTTGTTCCTTCAGGGTACCCAGAGGACAGCAGTTGTGGCTACAAACATTTGGATCATTCTTGATCTGACATCCACTGCTAAACCCCTGGCTTTCCAATGGTGAGGGGCTTTTTCCATCATTACCTTAATGATCCAGTGTCACCATTCCTGATATTCATCTTTGAAGGACCCAAAGGTGCTCTCCCCCCTTTTGCATCTATTTGGGGGACTATTTGAATTGGCCCTATATGCCACAACATATTTTCTATACAAGGTAATCTACTTCCTTATTCTTCAAATTGGAGTCTTTTATCCATCTATTTTGATACAGAATTATATACATATATTGGACATTTATTTACAAAAAGCCACATGTACCATTAGCCTTTTGAATCTCCTCCTCTATGGCTACTTAAGCTGCATTGGTCTGGCATGAGCATGAAACCATTTATCCACTTATATCCACGTGACAGACCCTCTTATATAGTATTTAGTATTTGTCATGATTTATTTCTCCATATTGAACTACATATACTATACGTTTTTCTATTTTGGAATAGACGTACTAAATTTAACAAATGACATATGTTACATATTGCATGTATAAACTATATTTAATTACTGTATCCTTTTCATTTATAGTATTTACTCTACACAGTGCCTATAAGTCTTCTGAAGAAGCCCTGTCTAGGGCGAAACATGTTGAGCATGGGCAGCTGGAGAGTTGTATGATACAATTGTTTTCAATAATGAAAATGTCTTTTACCTATTTTTTAATATTGTACAAATAAAGTATATGGAATTTTTATGAAAGTTATCTTTGTCTTCAATTGTGGCACCTTAAAAGTCCTGGAACTTCGGTTCAATCAAGTCTTTTTTAATGTTATCAATTTAATTGGATGTGGTGTCAATTCGGCTCCTCATTATTCATTCTTTTGTTCTGTACAGAACATTAGATTTCTGACAATTAGGGGGCTTTAAAGTTTTTGTACAGCTTGCTTGGGCACTAAAAATTTAGCTGTAGTAGTCATTTTATGCTTTTATTTTCCATTTTACCTTGAATGAACATTTGCGTGGAAGAGGGTTGTAGAAAATAAATTCAAAATTTAATCTAATGCTCTGAGAAAATAAAGAAAATTATTGAATGCTTTTATGCTGTATTATGAGTCTGACCATAGGTGAATATGAAATGTGAAAGTGTTTCCCATTGCAAAACCTTTTATTTACTTTCTAAATTGCTGTATTTGTAAAGTTCAAAAGCTAATCTAAAAGAATAGTAGTGGTAAAAAAGGACTTGTGGATTTAACTAATAATTTTTTTTGTATAATTCACTTTTTAGGGGGCGTGGCAGGGTTTGTGTCCTATGTCTAAATGCTTTTGATATTAGGTGTCCCTCATTCCCATCTCAAAAAGGCCTGTCTTGTTCTTAATATGTGCTTCTAGAACCTGGCGTGATCTTCTTTCTACCTAATATGATGGTTATTATCCACCTGACACACACAGAAATTGTTGCCAAGCTGGAAAAGTAGACCTGAAGATCTGTGAATTATTTAAATACCAATATGACATTTGATGGAGAAATACAAATGGCGGATGATTTCCTTCACTTTTTAATACTTTCATGTACAGTATCTCACAAAAGTGAGTACACCCCTCACATTTTTGTAAATATTTTATTATATCTTTTCATGTGACAATGCGGAAGAAATGACACTTTGCTACAATGTAAAGTAGTGAGTGTACAGCTTGCATAACAGTGTAAATTTGCTGTCCCCTCAAAATAACTCAACACACAGCCATTAATGTCTAAACCGCTGGCAAAAAAACTGAGTGCACCCGTAAGTGAAAATGTCCAAATTGGGCCCAAAGTGTCAATATTTTGTGTGGCCCCCATTATTTTCCAGCACTGCCTTAACCCTCTTGGCCATGGAGTTCACCAGAGCTTCACAGGTTGCCACTGGAGTCCTCTTTCACTCCTCCATGATGACATCACGGAGCTGGTGGATGTTAGAGACCTTGCGCTCCTCCACCTTCCATTTGAGGATGCCCCACAAATCTCAATAGGGTTTAGGTCTGGAGATCTGCTTGGCAGTTCATCACCTTTACCCTCAGCTTCTTTAGCAAGGCTGTGGTCATCTTGGAGGTGTGTTTGGTGTCGTTATCATGTTGGAATACTGCCCTGCGGTCCAGTCTCCGAAGGGAGGGGATCATGCTCTGCTTCATTATGTCACAGTACATGTTGGCATTCATAGTTTCCTCAATGAACTGTAGCTCCCCAGTGCCGGCAGCACTCATGCAGCCCCAGACCATGAGACTCCCTCCACCATGCTTGGCTGTGGGCAAGACACACTTGTCTTTATACTCCTCACCTAGTTGCCGCCACACACGCTTGACATCATCTGAACCAAATAGGTTTATCTTGGTCTCATCAGACCACAGGACATGGTTCCAGTAATCCATGTCCTTAGTCTGCTTGTCTTCAGCAAACTGTTTGCAGGCTTTCTTGTGCATCATCGTAAGAAGAGGCTTCCTTCTGGAACAACAGCCATGCAGACCAATTTGATGCAGTGTGCGGCATATGGTCTGAGCACTGACAGGCTGACCCCCCCACCCCTTCAGCAATGCTGGCAGCACTCGTATGTCTATTTCCCAAAGACAACCTCTGGATATGATGCTGAGCACGTGCACTCAGCCTCTTTGATCGACCATGGCGAGGTCTGTTCTGAGTGGAACCTGTCCTGTTAAACCACTGTATGGTCTTTGCCACCATGCTGCAGCTCAGTTTCAGGGTCCTGGCAACCTTCTTATAGCCTAGGCCATCTTTATGTAGAGCAACATCTCTATTTTTCAGATCTTTAGAGAGTTCTTTGCCATGAGGTGCAATGTTGAACTTCCAGTGACCAGCATGAGAGAGTGAGAGCGATAACACCAAATTTAACACACCTGCTCCCCATTCACACCTGAGACCTTGTAACACTAACGAGTCACATGACACCGGGGGGGGGGGGGTGGCTAATTGGGCCAAATTTGGACATTTTCACTTAGGGATGTACTCACTTTTGTTGCCAGCAGTTTAGACATTAATGGCTGTGGGTTGAGTTATTTTGAGGGACAGCAGATTTACACTGTTATACAAGCTGTACCCTCACTACTTTACATCGTAGCAAAGTGTCATTTCTTCAGTGTTGTCGCATGAAAAGATATAATTCAATATTTACAAAAATGTGAGGGGTGTACTCACTTTTGTGAGATACTGTATTTTCTTTTTTTTTTAACGTTTTCCTTATACAATTAAAATGGATAAAGTGTCAAATCTGTTTTAAAAATAATAATACATTTAAACTTCAGCAGCAATGATAGTCATTCTTTTCTTTGCAGATTTGATGGGCAAAGTTGGGACTCCTTGGCTTCTGTAATATCAAACCAGGAGTAAGGAATTCTGGGACGCTGGATTAACCTGCAAGCTATTACAAAGTGGGCACACAAAGCAAGTGATAAGATGAAAATATGAGACAATATGGAGACAGGCTGAATTCTCATTGCGTAAATGAGAAATATTCATGTGGGAGTAGACTACACCTTCTTTTTTTATGCCTAGTGCACTAGAAAGACACATTTATTTGAGTCTTAGAGTAGCAAGGTTTACAAATAATATTGTTTCTCATTTTTCAAAATCTCCTGTCCCAAACAACAGTTCCTGCATGTGTTATCCTCATCACCAGCAAGTGAGAAGTTCACTGCACTATATCCCGTTCTCTCCTGGGATGTATTAGCTGAGAGTGGAGCCTTTCAGCAAGAATACAGTCTGAGATAAATTTGCTGTCAGAGGAATAACAAGGATTTGAATTGCAGCCTCCTTTTTTATAACAAACTCAAAACAACAGTGTGGATAAACTCATGAGAACGTGCTTATTCACAGATGGACTCATCTACCTGACATATTTTTACTTGTGACTGCAATATAAATCCATACTGTAAACTATTTATCAAATACACTTTAACACTGCCGCAATAAATCCACTTATCGGGGATTCACTGAGCAAAGAGAAAATCAATGTTAAATTGAGTTTTACTTTGTTTTCCTAATAATTTTGGCTTTCATGTCATTCTCTGTAGCAGCAGGACTAGAAAGGGAACAGGCTGGCATCTTAGAACAGTAGTATGTGGTTAGCTGACAATATGCTTCTACTTCTTTTTTAACTCGTCTAACAAAATATTATTGGTGGAATAGATTAAATTATTTTTTTAAATTAAACTTGAATGTAAGCAGTACATTTTACCTAACATAGGCAATGATTTTAAGGTATTGTTAAACAATTGTCATTGATTTATCAGGATCAATTCGATGTATTGCTTAGAAAGTGGCTACATAGTTTTGCAGTGGCTACATTCAGTAGCAGTTTCACTACAACGCGCCTTCTCCCCACTGAAGAAACACTGGTCAGTAAGATTTTTTGAAAAAAAAAAGTTGTAAATAAAAAGACTTTAATAAAGTTTATTGAAAAAAAATATGGCTGTATTAGTTATTAATAAAAAATGTGTTTTTTTACTTTTTTTTCTGCTGGTCCTCTACTGCGGTAATACGAGGGAAGAGAGGTCAGCAGAAAGTCTTTGGTACTTTACTTTCACTGTCAAGGCCTTGGGAAGTTGGGGGTTGCATCAGACAGGTTGGGGAATGATTATGTGTGGTGCTACCCCCGAAGGAGCTACTTGGTAATTTGGGTTCTATGTTCTGCGCCTCAACTCCAAGAACAACCTCTGCCCCTCTGACACACCTGGTTGAATGAAAGTCATGGCAAGCACTTATAAGATCATGAGTATAGATATCTTTAACTTGGCTGTGAGTTAGTTCCAGGAAATAGACAGTTTGAGCATAAAAGAGTATACAGAGGTAGGTTCAGATGCAATCTGCTGGACAGTATAACCACTATGCCAAAGTAACTTAGAATATAGTTCTGTACCACTAGACTGGGATCAACACATAAATCAGCAAAGTCAGCAACAAACCGTGCATAAAAACATTAACTGCAATGTGAATACTACTATAACTAGTCTTGAGTGCACTCTAGGAGAATGGCTAGGATATTAGGCAGTGTCCCCTGAGAGGTACCTCTTAGCATAAACAATAGCTAAAGCTCTCTGTCTAGCAGCTGTAAAGGGGAAGTCTTTAATCTTAACTCTAAAGTCGGCTAGCGATGGGGCCCAGTTGTACTACTGGTGCACATGAGAATATTCCAGTCCAGCCTGGGAGCAGCAATAAGGTGACTAGATGGCTGTGTAGTCTGTTCCTAAAGGGCTCAGTCTTTCCTCTTTCTAGCAGCGGTTAGTGAATCCACACAGCAGCAGCTTACCAGTTTCAGCGATATTGCTGTTCACCATACATTCACACACAGGATCAGTTCACTCTCTGCTCTGCACCCAGGTGACTCTGGCCTGACTCAGTCTATTGAACTTTTCCTGCTCAGCAGCTCCTTCCTCTTGCTGAAATTATTGTTAACCATTTCAGCACTGCAGGGCAGCAGCTACAGTGAGCAGGGGCAGCCAGTGTTTCTCTCACTCTCCATACTTTTTAGGGGATGGTTTAATACTTCTTCATCTTACTCAGCTCTTATCTAGTCCTACTAACACTGCAGACAGTAAATGAAAGTTGGATGTCTGCATATGATCCAGACACAAAATTACATTTTTATACATGACTGCTTCATAGACATGTATCCTACAAATGCGTCCATGAGCACCACAAAAAAAAATTCAAAATAAAATTGGAGCTACTTTTATAGAAAAAATAAATTGTTTAGTAAAACAATCTATTCTGACCTCTAGTCATTTCCCCTGAGGCTGGGCTATAGAGGGTGCTTGCTAAGGTTTGAAGTATCCCATACATATCCAAGATGATTTCGGCTGATTTTGCCAGGGATAGGAGAGACTCATTTAACATAAATCTTTTTTTTCAAAGCATTTTCTTTGTCTTTTACCATGGTATTTTAATGTTGAACTCTGTCATGTATACAACTATTTCTGAATTCTGAGATGTAAACAAGCATGTTGAAGGTTAAAGTGCGCTGCACATTATATATTGTATTGTTTGGATTCACTGCCAACTCACTCAGATGCACATACCTACATTTTACGCTCTCAACCTCTTGGAGCTTACATAGGGCTGACAGCCAGGACTAGAACAAAGGGATGGCAGGGGGAGCTGCTCTGGGCACAGTGTTATCATGTGGGGGTGCTGCAAGGACAGCTGAGCAGTCCCTCCCTTTTGCCAGGGCTACAGGGTGAAGTGGGCACCCTGTGCTGGAACACTGAGCAAGGGAGAGCGGCTGGGACATGGCAGCAGAACAAAGCAGAGGGATTGGGGCCTTATAGAACAGTGGCATAGTAGAGGAGAGGGACAGCAGTGGAGATTGGGACATAGTACAGCAGTGATAGATCGGAGAAGTTAGGGCACAGTAAAGGAGTGGCAGAGCAGCAGGGACTGGGACACTGTAAAGGAGTAGCAGAACATCAGTAGTCAGGACAACAATACCCAGGGTATAGTGGACGAGTGGCTACACTGTAGGTTGTGCATGAGAAAAGTGAAAGGGTGCAAGGTTTGGCAGTTCGGGCACAGAACCTATACAACAGGAAGGAAACTGGGGAAGAGTAGAAAATTGAAGAGGTCATCTTGGTGCACACCAATAGTTCTTTTTTTTTCGTTTAACCCAGAGGGTAAATGAAAAAAATCTAACAGCTCCTATCGGAGCTGCTGTACTAAGAATTCAAAGTTAGTACAGCAATCTCCTCAGCTGTTCTATTGTGTTCTGACATTGGGACGACCCCCCTGCCAGAACACTCCGGTCAGTGCTCTCAGTCATTGGCTGAGAGCGCTGATTGGGAGCCAGTCGGCTGCTGGTTTTCCAGCATGCTCGTCTGACAGAAGCTGGCTGGGTTTTGTTGGACTGGCTGCCATACACACGGGCCAAATGTCAGTCGGTTTTTATTGGACCGGCTGATGTCGCCCGACATTCGGCCCATGTCGCCTGATATTCGGCCCCTGTGTACTAGGCTTAAGAGTGAGGTACAACACCAGAACACAGTGATTCAAATCTAACCACCTCTATAAAATGATAGTTTTGTGTTGGGGAAATCCTTATTTCAAAGATGTTGGATACATTTTACAGATCTAGCGTGCATAACTAAAATGATCAGAAAAGTAAAATAGCACAACAACCACAGCAGATGAAATAATGAGGCTGAATACATTTATATAGATACATCCCAATGGCTATTTATGCAGACTTCAAACATCTTATGTAAGGAAAACTTACAAATGCTTGTTATCTGCGGTCCCCTTTTTAATGTAGAGATGTGAATTTAACATAGTGATTTACACATCCCATCTGATCAGGGTTACCATAATATCATTTGAAAAGATGTCACTGTAGAAAATACATTCATTGAAAGACCATACTGTTTGTGATCATATGAATAAGAAAAGCTTTGGAAAAATGCTTTGAATTTTCCCCTGTGACCTGAACTAGAAAGTCAGTCTAATTGCATTGGCTAATGATAGTAATTGATGTCACAGAAATGCTTAATACTTTTGTGTGGTAAATAGGACCCCTTACTCTCTGGAAGTTAATCACTTAATGGGCATCTTCTTATAGGTGCATATTTCCTGTGTGCGGTACATTACTGGGATATAGCTAACTGGATTATTTAGAGTATAAAGGTGAGTCAAATAAATCAAATTTAAATGCCCGACATGTTCAGCCTGTTGCTCAGTGTGCATTATGTATGTGTGATGCATTATTAGGAATTTATGGAATTCTTAGATTGTGCTATGTATGTATATAGTAGGCCAACATGATTAATTTTATTGCACAAGGAGCCTGTGACTATAATGTTAAAACTGAATTCCAGGTATTATCTTTATTGCACGCTTACATTTGTCCAGCTTGGACCTGTGTATGTATGCATATCTCATACCTGAGGGCACACTGGGGAGCCTGATATTCACTGAAGTCGTTTTGCTGAGCTTCTGGATCCCTCTGCACACTGTCCACAAGGGAGTACTCACTTGGCACAACTGCCATTCACAGAAAGCCTTGCAATTTATTTATTTTTTCACTAAAAAAGGTGTTCTTTAATTGGATTGTTACCACCCTTAATCTCTACCTTGTCCAATCATGGAATGCCTTGCATTCATTGTTCTTTGAATGGCGGCAGTGCCAAGTTAAGTCATCCTGTGGTTAGTGTGCAAAGGGGAATCCACTCGGCAAATAACCCAGATGATCACAGGCTATCACTGTAGTGGCTATAAATCTGTTATAACACAAAGAAACAAGGAAGTAGACTCTAGAGCGGTGAAGTCCTAGCTGAATAGATTACAGGCTTGAGAAAGAGGCGATGCCGGGCTCAAAACATGTAGCCATGTCCCCTCCACACCCTCCGGCATCTGATGTCATCGGCCAAGTTCCTATGCTGTCAGACTGGCTTCTAAGCTGTTGTATCCTCTGGTTTTGAGCTTGTGCATCTCCTAACACCAGCAATGTTGCTCCAATCTGCTTCAGATGACCCAGGTCCTCATGGATGATGGCTTTTAAGCTTGATATGCACTTATGTGAGTGGCTAATTTACATTTTTTCCCAATAAATGATTCAACCTGCTGCACTTAGAAGCGCCCTCTTGTGTTTCCTTTACATCACTCTAACTCAGATTACTACAGTGATTTTTAGCTTCCCTGGTGACCCCTTTAGGTTTGAGATATGCATACGGACAGTAGTCCAGGTTGGACCAATGTTAGTATGCAATAAAGATCATACCTGAAATTCAGATTTAAACAAGTTTGTAGTTTGTCCTTACTGAGATTACAGCGGTCATAATAACCCTCTACAAGTTCATACTACCCATCTTAAACCCCTTAATGAATGAAGGTAAAACAAACCTTAATGCCTGAATGCAACATTGGCATGTGTTAGTAGATCTGTACATATAATCACAACTACATAGTGTATCCAGATGAATTTCACCTTGCCTCTTTTTTTAGGACAAATCGGCCCTTCGGCAAATGTTACGTATATCTCATGATTTTTTTTTATTATCAATGGAAAACTGGCCTAGAATAGTAAAAAACATTTTAACTACATATTTTAGCCAATACGATGACTACCCACCATGGTCTCCTTCCCCTAACCCTAATGTTTATGGCAATACTACATACAGTATGTCTTTATTTGCTGTTTGTACATGTAGTAGGGCCAAGAAACAATTGTGATTTTTCTTTTTTTATTCTACTTAATAGCACTGGCACTCACACTGACAGTAAATAAAACGTTTATTTTCAATCCTCCCTAAAACACACTGATGACCCTTTGACCCTTTTGACGATAAACTTGACCCTCACTTTTACCTGACCTAGATCAAGCCCTTTTTTAAACATTTTTTTCCTCTGGCTTGGAGAAAATTATACAATATCTTTTCTCCTTTCAGAAGGAGAAAGGGAGTGCAGGCGTGGGTTTTACAAAGTCATCACTGTGATTGGTGGTCCTTCTGGCACCCAATCATTAGTATGAGAACAAGAGCTGTTGGTGACAGCTTGATCTCTGTGTTGGGAGTGTGCTATGAAGGGTGCTTTCAGCACATAGACGGGTAAAAAAGGCCCACTTCCATAATGCCACATACTGTGTATGTGTTATGTCAGTGTCAATGGGTTAAAGCTGTTAAAAGGGTTGTAAACCCAATTAATAAAATTTGAACTAGGCACATATATCTGTAGTGTTTACTTGCCTCTCTCCAAAGCTCTAAGTGTCATTTCTCTCTGGTGCTTTATTCCTCTGTTATCAGCATGAGTCACTTTTGACAAGTTCTTCGACACATGAGATAACATGAGCTAAAAATTTATGACGGGGAGGGCACTTAGAGGGAGATAAACGTTGAGCTTGTCTATTCAGAATATAGCTCTGCATGTTCATTCGTTACTCTGCCTATGTGGAGGGGGTGGGGTGTCCCTTTCTTCCAATCAGCTCTCACACACAGTGTAAAGGCAGTCTCCCCACCCACCCCTATGTACTGCTGAAAAATGTAGAAAGATTTTTAACACCATCTGCACTTTTGAAAGGGTGTAGAGTGGGGAAGACTGCAGATATACAAGTAAAACTTAAGTAGGGAGATTTGTTTCATCCCTGTGTATCATCTGAGGCTGTTCACTTCACTTGGTATATGTGAGGGTTTACATCCACCTTAACCACTTCATATCCTCGCTATAGCTGACTGACAGCTACAGCGTGGACCTGCTTTGCCGGGAGGCCGTCAATTGACGTCCTCCCCTTTGCGTGCTCCCGATGGACTCGATGGGTGATTCCCCGACAGAACGGGCGGTTCCCCATTCTGTCAGGGGACATAACAGATCTACTGATCCCTGTAATCGGGATCAGTGAGATCTGTTATGTCCCTACCAGCCCAGCCCCCATACAGTGAGAACATGCTAAGGGAACACAGTTAACGCCTTGATTGCCCCCTTAGTTTTAACCCCTTCCCTGCCAGTGACATTTATACAGTAATCATTGGCTATTTTTAGCTCTGATCACTGTATAAATGTCAGTGATCCCAAAAAAGTGTCAAAAGTGTCCGATCTGTCCACCGCAATGTCGCAGTCCCGATAAAAATCGCAGATTGCTGCAATTACTAGAAAAAAAAATAAGAAAAATGCCATAAATCAATTCCCATAGTTTGTAGACACAACTTTTGCGCAAACTAATCAATATACGCTTATTGGGATTTTGTTTACCAAAAATATGTAAAAGAACACATATTGGCCTAAACTGAGGAATACACTTGTTTTTTCATATTTTTTGGGATATTTATTATAGCTTACACCGCATCCAATTCGCAGGACACTTGAACACATTGTTTTCAATGTGTCAGGTTCACATCTGTGCGGTGCATTCGCACTCCGCATTGCACAGAAAACAGGCTGGAATTCGCACTGCTATTGTGTGAATCCAGCCTAAATGTGGTGGCTGCACATTTTCCTTTTTTTTCCTTTATTTTAATCTATTGACCTGGCTGGTAACACACTTCCTGTCTTATGGTGGCTCCACTCAATCGAAGACTAACAGAGCCACCTTTGGACAGCAGCATTGTCAACCTGGGGAGAGGACTGCGTTAGATGCATTAGCAAATTTGGATGGACTTGACTATAACATAAAGCTGACCTCTAGCTAACACTTTTTAGCAGTTACAACAGCAGTTTCTTTTTGGGATACATTTATGTAAATGAATAAAACTAATCACTGTAAGCACCCATATCAGTGTTAAGGCTGGGTTCACACTGGAGATGGCTCCGGCGCACAGCAGGGTCCGGTGCATCCTGGTTCTCTGTTTCAGGTCCGATTTCAACCCAAATTTTGGGCTGAACTCAGAGCTGAAATGGACCAAAAGACGCACAGGGCTCCTATACAAATTCACACCACTCTGGAGATATGTGAACTGGCTCCATACAGAGCCGATCACATTCTCCTGCTATTGCGAATTGGATGCGGATTCTCCGCACCCAATTCGCAATGGTGTGAACCCAGACTGAATGATTTGTTGCAACCCTTTAAATTCCACTTTTGCTTGACAGTTTGGCCTGTCAAAGGAAGTTAAAAAAATATCAGACTTACTGGCTGGATCAATTGGCGAAAATAAAGGAAAAAGCCTAAAAAAATTAAAATGAATGCAGCCACCAAACTTAAGGAGTGCTAAGCTGCAATATATTAACTTTTTGGTTTTGGGTTTGGATATACTTGGATAAGCTAGAGAAAAACAATAAAGACTGTTTAGCATGGAAGGAGAACCCTGCATTGTCAGCATCTGTGTCTGCTTGAATACTTGAACAGTCAATGCATTTGGTTGGTTGGATGCAGTCACTGTTTGACCAACAAGTTTCCACCTGGCAATAAAAAAGGACAACTGCGCTATGTCTAGGTGATAAGCAGCGGCAAGAAATAAACCACAGTATGTACAAATGTAAAGCCGCGCTAAAGTATTATTATGTTCTAAATCAATTTAAACACATATGGAAATGTCCTAGAATTAAATTCCAAGGAGCTGGATCTAAAGACATATAAACGACATCCATGGAAAAGCCAAGTAAATAAAACAGTCTATTATAACACCCGGTGCTCAGCAGAATGTGTGAATCCGTCACCAAAGGAATTAAAGGCTTACCAGACCCAGCTGGAAGCCAGGCATGTGTAATAATCCCACTGATTCGTTCCCCTGGTCATTCAGCCTTGAAGGTACGGAATCCCCACAGTCAATGCACAACTTCACAATATGGTGTATAGCGATAGCGCTTCTGATGGGGGGTAGCTCTTCCCAGCCTCTGTGTTGTCACATGGAGATATACCACATATCAGGGAAAACAAAGGAAGCCCCAGATAGTGAAGTACAGTCGATAAATTTATTAGTAAAAAAATTGCAGGTACTCACACAGTATAACTGATAAAACAGCGTGTAGATCTACATATGGTCAGCCGGCTACCAAGAACAAACTGGTGACGTCAGCGCGCCTCCCGACGTACGTTTCGTCAGAGTTGACGTCGTCCGGGGATAAGGCGCACCAGCTGAGTCACTGCTTATAAAACCTATAGCCGTCCAGTAGTCTGAGGCTTAGGCGGCCATCTTATATAGTGGCAATGTTTACCTAAAACTGGAAGTGACGTCCCTCCGCCTCCAGATTATATGTATCCAGGGAAACTAAAGATGCCAGCAGCCGTGTTATATACTGAATGTAATCAGCACAAAGCAGAACGCTACTTGTCACTAGTAAATGAAAACTTATCTGACAAAAGGTGTCCCAACTGGATATATTAATGCCAAATATAAGTTACCAAACGAGTGAGCTTGAAACCCGAAACTATTTAAAATTGTTTAAAATTGAATAAAATTACTTAAACTGGTATACACCCAAAAAAATTAAATTCAATTCAATTAAATGAAATGAAATAAAAATAGACAATATACCAGGTCAAGAAAAAAATGGGGGGGGGGACTGGTAAGTCAAAAATCATATATGGCCACCTATGTCTCAGACACTGTTTACAAGTGATCTATCACAATCTCAACCAAACATTGGCAACTGCAAAGAGATGGACAAATAGAGTGTAATACACCCCCAGAAAAAAGGCCGGAGCTCACTCTGGCTCTGTTCTGGGCCAACTAATATAGATTCAACATATAATAAAGGTACGAAGATGGATTATACAAAGTTATGAATCACTTAGGAAACAAATACAAATATATTACCATAAATTATATGAAAAATATATACCCAATATAATAAGGTTAAGAGTTATCTATAAAGGCATTGACGTCGATGTCTACGTTCAAGCCATGAGGGGTGTAAGATTTGATTTTATATATCCAAGACATCTCCAATTTGGAGATGCCCCTGATAAGAGATCCACCTCTCCAATTGGGCCTATAATGGTCAATCCCCAAAAAAAAGGGTTTTGGAAGGATCCCTATCATGGCAATCTCGGTAATGCCTAGATAGAGGATGATTCTTAAAACCCCTAAAGATGTTAGAAATGTGTTCATTAAGTCGTACCTGCAAACGTCGTTTAGTCCGGCCCACATACTGTAGGCCGCATGGACATTGTATCAAGTAGACTACGGCTTTAGTGGTACAGGTGATGAATGGTTTGATCTTAAATTGAGTTAAGGTTTTGGTAGATGTGAAAGAATGGCACTTCCTCCCTACTAGGCTATTGTAGGTGCAAACCCTACACTTGCCGCATTTGTAGAACCCTGTCATGTTCTGAAAGAACATTGGTTTGTGGACAGGGGGGTTGAGGACATTAGGGGCCACCTTACTGCTCAAAGAGGGAGCCCCTCTATATATTACCATTGGACAATCTGGAAGAGTATTGGCCAGTACCCTATCACTCTTTAAGATGTGCCAATGTTTTGAAATCAATTCTTTTACTTGTTTCGCCTGAAAAGAATAGGAAGTAATAAATGGTACTTGGGGAGAGTTAGACTGTCTATCCCCGACCGATCTTTCTCTAAGAAGATCCTCTCTATTCATATTTAAGTTTTCAGCTAGTTCATCAGGAATCGGCCAAAAATGTGAGCAATGTATAAAAAGCTTTAGCGATGCAAGAGGCAGTGAGGAATACCGACAGTGGAAGTAGCAAAGTGGTTGGTGAAAATGAATACTCAGGATTTTGTAAGAATCAGACATGCAGGTATTAATGTGCAAAGCAGTTCTATGTATTAATGTGGTAGCGCTCATAATTAGATAAGTTAGTCCATACACACACAGTTCCTTTTATGGTGCATCAATGGTTAATATTCAAGTAATCCACCAGTCAGAATTCCACCTTGTCATAAGGAGTGACGGAGAACGTAGCGATTTCGAAAAATATGTAACGAGTGTAAAAACCGGCTAAGGACTACTTGATCGACTTTTGAATTTATACTTATCTCTCCTAGAAGAATCTCTTTCTAGCCAGCCCCTATCTGTCAGATTGAGAGGGGTTCATGGTAAATAATGAAGGATAAGAAAAGTCCGCTTTGTTCATTTTCTTAACTAAAGTTTTGTAACCGTGTAGAATTTCTCACTATCCCATGACCGGTTATGAGAAGGTCTAACAGGTTACCATTATATATCTCCCCGAGGGAGAAACTCGTCATTCCACCGGGGATTACAGT
>BLSH010209547.1:1068554-1085920 GCA_018402905.1 Glandirana rugosa | reverse complement strand
CACATTCCATTTCAGATGTCCGAACCTTTCTAGTCAAATATTTACCTATCTTTTGACCGATTTTCTGGTTTAAGTCTCTCATCACCAATTACTAAGTATGAGACTTACCAAATTGACGAAGGGCTGGCGCGCGGCAGAAAAGTGCCACCGTCAGCCCCTCGACCCGCGCTTAGCGGCATTTATATGCCGCTAAGCGTAAAACCGGTGGTCCCCCGCGCGCGTGGGCGGCGTGAGGACGCCTCACACGGGCGCCGAGCCCGCCTGGGCTACAGGCGGCCGCTCGACGCTACTCGCCGATGACAGGGCGGGGAACCGCCGTGTTTACATCGGCGGTTCCCCTTCTTTTCCCTGTAGCCGCTCATCGCAGCTCGCCGGCGGACATCGGGTCCGCCCGAGCCGCGGGCACACTCCGCAGGAGTGCGGCGGGTGCGCGCGCCCCCTGGTGGCCAAAATGCGAATCGCCGTATATTTACGGCGATTCGCGCCCAGCTCCCCGACTGCCACCGTGAAAAGACGGCGCGCGGTCGGGAAGCAGTTAAACCATTCAGAGTATGAATCATTAACCACTACTCTCTGAATTTGGTCTTTTAGCCAGTTTTCTATCCATTTATAAACTGATCTTTCCAAGCCTGTAGACTTTACCTTACACATTAGCCGTGTGTGGGGAACGGTGTCAAACGCTTTTGCAAAATCCAAGTATACCACGTCCACCGCCACCCCTCTGTCCAAGGTTTTACTTGCCTCCTTATAAAAAGAAATCAGGTTTGTTTGACAACTTCTGTCTTTCTTAAATCCATGCTGTCTGTTGCTTAAAATATTTTTTTCCTGCAAGAACTCATCTATGTGGTCTTTTATTAAACTCTTCAATATCTTCCTGACTATAGAAGTTAAACTAACAGGTCTATAGTTACTTGGTAAAGACTTTGATCTCTTTTTAAATATGGGCACCACATTGGCCCTACACCAATCCAGTGGTACTATTACAGTCATTAACGAGTCCCTAAAAATTAGATACAATGGCTTTGAAATGACAGAGCTCAATTCTTTTAGGATCCGTAGGTGGATGCTATCTGGTCCTGGTGCTTTATCCACCTTTATTCTGTCTAAATATTTCTGCACCATTTCACTTTTGAGCATCATTTGGGGCTGTGTCACTACCACCCCCATGGACATGAGCTCCCCCATGCTCCTTTGTATATGCAGAGCTGAAGAAAATATTTAATAAATTTGCCTTCTCTTTGTCCCCTGTCACCCACTCTAAATTATTTTGTAAGGGCCTACATGCTCAGATCTGACCTTTTTACTATTACTATATTTGAATAATTTTTTGGGGTTTGTCCTACTATCTTTTGCAATCCGTTGTTCATTTTGAATATTTGCGTCCTTGATTTCCTTTTTACATATTCTGTTATATTCTTTGTAATATTTAAAAGATGATAGTGTTCCTTCGTTTTTATATTTTTTAAAAGCTCTTTTCTTATCAATTATAACTTTTTTAACTTTGGCCGTGAGACACACAGGTTTTATTTTTAGCCTTTTAAACTTATTGACTATGGGAAAATACTTTGCAGTGAGATCAGGTACAGTCTTGTTGAAAAATTCCCATTTCTGTTCTGTGTTCATTGATGCCAATATTCCCTCTCACTCCAAGTCCTGGAGAGCAGCCCTCATCCTTGGGAAATTTGCTCTCTTAAAGTTAAGTGTTTTTATCTTTCCTGTATGTGTTTTTTGCTTACAGTTAACATTAAATACAATCATGTTATGGTTACTGCTACCCAGATGTTTTTTTATATGAATATTGGTAATAAGCTCTGCGTAATTTGAGATTACCAGGTCCAGCAAAGTGTCATTACTAGTTGATGAAAGGGTTAATGGTGTTATGTGCTGTAATATTTTTCCTTATTTTTCATATAGCTAAGTGTGGTTTATGTTCTCATGCCTGTAACTTGTGTTATTGGGAATGTTTGGGTTTTAGAGACGGTTTCCCATGAGAATAACCTGATTGCTAAAAGTGTTTAGACTAAGTAGACTAAGACTTTATAATGTGACTAATATCTTGTGAGAATATTATAACTTGTGAAGTTACCTCCTTTTCTCTGTAAAGCCAACCGCTTTCCTAGTAACCAAGCCCCCCTTATGTTAAAAACACTCCCTTTATACTGAAACCCATGCCTTTCATTAACTTTGTATAAAGCGTATAATTGCGGAAGAATAGAACAAATATGCTTTGACATCCATCTGGTGTGTGATATTTGTTATATTCCTGGGGCGGCCTTGTAAAAGGGAGCATCCTAGTCATCCGTTTCTGAAGTCCCTTACAGTTGGGGCTCAATAAACTGGACCACAATATTGTCCTGTAATAGCTTTATAAATTTTTGCCCTTTAACTGTCCCAGCAGTGCCATTACTCCAGTTAAATTCCGGGTAGTTAAAATCCCCCATTATTATCACTGTCCCAGTTCTAGCGGTCCTTTCCATCTGTGCAAGGAGCCAAGTTTCCACCTCCTCTTTAACACTTGGAGGTCTATAACAAACTCCAATGATAACCTTTGTAGTGTGCACACCGATATGCAGATCTACTCATAATGCTTCAGACGCATCACACTCTCCATCAACTATGTCCTCTTTCACACTCTCTTTCAGATCACTTCTCACATAGAGACAGACACCACCACCCCTCCGTTTTACCCTGTCTTTCTGAAACAGAGCATTGCCAGGAATATTAATAGCCCAGTCATGTGATGAATGAAGCCAAGATTCAGCAACACCAATTAAATCATAGTTCTCCTCATGCACCAGAGCTTCCGATTCACCTATT
This sequence comes from Glandirana rugosa, assembly GCA_018402905.1. Lineage (NCBI taxonomy): Eukaryota > Metazoa > Chordata > Amphibia > Anura > Ranidae > Glandirana > Glandirana rugosa. The sequence continues at coordinate 1,083,103 of BLSH010209547.1, read as the reverse complement.
TTGCCTGGCAGACTTCTGGCATTGGTGAACAAACACTTTAATTCATTGTCACATTTTGCACATGTATGTTGCATATTTTATATTTTAGTACAAACAGTACCATTTGCACTGCTATTTTTCAGGAGTTCAAAGCATAAAGTAGATTTGTCAGGATACAGTTTAGTCTTCTCGACTTTTCTAGATGTTCTCCAATGAAAAAGCAAACCTTCACTTTTTGAGTTCAGGTTCACTTTAACCACTTCAGCTTCTTAAGGTTTTACCCCCTTTCTGCCAAGGCCATTTTTTTTCCGATACGGCACTGCATTGCTTTCATTGACAATTGCGTGGTTGTGCGATGTTGTACCCAACAAAAATTTATGTCCTTTTTTCCCATAAATAGAGCTTTCTTTTGGTGCTATTTGATCATCTCTGTGTTTTTTATTTGTTGCGCTATAAACAAAAAAAAAAACAATATCTTTTGCTTTCTGCTATAAAACACATACAATAAATATATGTAAAAAAATCGAATTTCTTCATCAGTTTAGGCCAATTCTGCTACATATTTTTGGTAAAAAAAAATCCCAAAAAGCGTACATTGATTGGTTTGCGCAAAAGTTATGGTGTCTACAAACTATGGGATAGATTTATGGACTTTTTATTTTTTATTGTTTTTACTAGTAATGGTGACACCAACACAGTCACTGTATAAATGACACCGGCAGGATAGGGGCTAACGTCAGGGGTGATCAAATGGTTACGTGTGCTCCTAGGGAATGTGTGTGTGGGGGATGGACTGACTGGAGAAGATAGACATCTGCTATCTTGATTAGCAGGAACACAAGATCTCTCACTTCCTCTCTGATAGAATGACGGTCTGCTGTATTCAGACCGCTGTTCTGCCTCTCCTGTGAATGATCACGTCTGGTGGTGCGCATGCACGCCCCAGAGCTGACAACAGGAATCGCGTACAGATACGTGATTTTGCCCTGCTGCAGTATATGTATGTGGGGCGGTCCTTAAGTGGTTAAAGGATAAGGATTGTGAGTATTAGGAGAGGCATTACAATTTAAACTCTTACATATAGTTACCCAGTGAAGAGAATATCCTCAGGTAATATACAAAGATTAAACAAATCCTTCTACATAAGTTGCATCTGTCTATCTGCAGTCTTCTCTCCTCTACAGCCATTCAAATTCCTGAATATTTAAGCTTGTCTGAGAGTTCAGAAAAAAGGGGGTGGAGAGCTTAAAGTGGATGTAAACCCTCCATATACACAGTGAAGTGAACAGCCTCAGATGATACACAAAGATGACACAAACCTCCCTATACAAGTCTTACATGTATATCTTCTTTCTTCACTTTGATATACTGTTTAGAAAGTGCACATTCTGTTAGATTTTCCACTTCCTCCTTCCTATGTAGGTGGAGATGATAGCTGAACGCTGTGAGAGACTACGAGAAAGCTGATTGGAGGAAAGGCACACATCCCCTCCCCAAACATGCAGAGCCATGCCTGTCTTTTGTGCCAATCTATTTTTAGCAACCTCCTTCGACTCTAAATTTTCTGTCCCATCTCCTAGAACAAGTGAGAACTTATCAGGCTGATAACAGAGCTACTGAGGAAGAGACAGCTAGGGGACATAGCTCTTTGAAGAGAGATAACAAAACCCTACAGACAGATATGCCCAGCTCAAATGTCATGAATCGGGTTTACATCCACTTTAAGTTAAACTCTGCAGAGCTTGGGGAAGAGAGGTCTGAGAGCTGATTGGAGGAAAGAGACACCCCTCCCTCCACACAGGAACAGAGCTGAGACTGTCAATCAGCTGGAGGTCCCTCCCCGTCACCTTTTTTCTCTTGGTGTCAGGAAAAATTGTCAGAAGTGATTCATGCTGATTAGCAGAGGAACGAAGCAGCAGACAGAAATGACACTTAGTGCTTTTAATTGATTTTTTTCATGTCTGAGGGTTTACAACCACTTTCTTTTCATAAGGATAATCCCAAGAGCAACTTGTGTAAAAACACAGTGGAAATAAAAAACATTCCAACAAATGTGGGTGGAAGGGTTACTGAGAAAAGCCAAGCAGGTGACAGAGGGTAAAATGCAAGTATCATAGTGGTGATATGATGATAAATGCAAGCAATAAAATGACCTGAGCATGATGTTTAAAACTTCTAAGTGGTGGAGAAAGAAATGATGTCAGGAAGATTGAGTGCATGGCCAGGTCTGAAGGTCTGCTGTTGTGCACATTACAATCTGTGGTCTCATAGGCAGGCAAGCGCCAATGCATAGTCTCACCGTTACAGTGAGCTTGAATAAGTGTGCATGCCTGACACTGGTTTTGGTGCCAATGACCCTATCTAAAGTACAGCACACTGAGGAGAATTTGATGAGTGGTCTTCAACTTTTGTGACTAGTGACCTGATCTGCATTCTGTCATTTTGTGCTTGACCAAGCTTTTCTCCAGACTTCATGATAACCTGATCTCTTGCTTTCCTGCCAGTCTGGTATTGACCTTGGCCTGGATTCTGACCTTGCTACTGCATGATGAACCAGTACCTCTGCTGACTGACTATTACTGATCTCTGCTCATCCTATGTCTCTGCATTCTGCATCTGTGGGTTTCAGTGCACAACCTGCATTCCAGCTCTCTGTGCTAGATTCGGTCGGAGCATCTTCTGCACCTCAGTAGACCCCAGACAGTCTACTGGCCAACCACTGTGTCTGAATCCACTGAAAACACCTGTGCCACTCCTAGTTCTGCTACATTCTGTTATCACTTTCAGGGAGTACTTGACTGGAGAGGTAAGGGAAGTTCTGTTGTTAACTCAACCTTAACCTGGTACTTAAAAAAATGGTATTATGGGGTGAGCGCATATAAGAAAAGTGGAGCAAAATGCCAACATATATGAAAAAAATTGAAGAGTAAAAGGCAGTATGACTGACATGAGAGTATGAGTGTCCTCACTAACAGTAAATGGGTAGGTAATATGGGGACAAAGTGAGAATAAATGAGACAGGAGGTCTCTAGTTTGAATACTTGAATACTGGGAAATAGGGGCACAGCAAGGAGTGCATAAGTCAAGAGATAATAACATAATAGAGATGTTATAGAGCAGCAGGACTCAAGACAAAGTGGCATAGAATAATAAAATACATTTGGGGCATAGTAATTGAGTGGCAGAACAAGAAGAATCAGGGCATAGTAAAGGTGGCAGAATAGCATGGATCAGAGTATTGTAGAGAAGTGGCAATGACGTGAGCATTGGAACACTTTTAAGGTGTAGCATTGGGGATCAGGATGAGTGGAAATCTACAGAAATTGGGGCAGAATAGGGAGCTGCATGATTGGGCCACAATGACAGGGTGTATAGACCAGGGAGATTATAAAACACAGGTAAATTAAAAGAAATTGTACAATCAGATTGCAGCAACTATGGGCAACCTAAAAATTCAGTAACAATATGAAATTATGTGCTGAAATTTCCTACTCTGAAAAATGTGTGGTGCACTAATTATCTGTAAAATCAGTCAAACCTCAGCACTCACTCTGATGCTTAAAAATGTTTCTAGCATTCCTGCTCTCCTTGAGCTGGGAAATTCCAAATCACTATAACGAAAGAAGGGATAAATACATTTAAAATGGTGTTGAAGGAGTTTGCGCCCTCCTTTCTTTTGTTACACTAATAATCTGTACTTGTGCATAGAATTATTACAAAATTTGTTAAAATATAACATATCTTAACCCAATAATAAAATGTGATATATTACAACTTACCCATGTTAGATGTGGTGACTACATTTGTTTTCCTTTTAGGGGCTTTCCTGCCAAGTAACACACTTCCTGTCATATAGTGGCTACACTCATTCCTTCACTGTATCTATGGAAAAGACCGCACGTCCAACTTTTCCCAAAATCGGCTGTCTGTGATTTTGTTTAGCGTACTGACAGGAGTAAAGTTACCGTTCGACAAATGCAAACGTAATGACGTGCTATGGGCGTATAAAGAGGAAGTTCAGTTGAATGTGAATTGTGAATTACAAATGCAGGTTTACACGACCGGACACTCCCGGCTCGTTCCTGGCTTTCCGAACATGCGCGTTTGTACTTACAACTTTTGTTTGTCCAACTTCTGTACAGACGAGCACAAAATCAAACAACGCCTTGTCGGCAGACAAACGTTTTCCAGTCTACTCATCCAACTTTTGTTGGACGATAATTCAAAATCGGGTGTCAAATGAAGCGTACTAACGATCAGATTATGGGACGACAGGCTGTCGTACGACAATTTTAGGCCGATAATTGTACTGTGTGCCTTTAGATGGATTATTAGTTTTTCGTGGACTTTATATAGGTGAATAAGAAATGAAAGCCTGACTCTAGCTAACGTGTTTTAGGCAGTTACAGAAACAGATTTTAATGAATTAGAATTGATGATTGTAAGCACCTCTGTCAGTATTAAATAGTTTGCCTCGAAATTGTAACTGACACTTTAGCTGAAAAGCTTTATTAATGGAAGCTGAAAATCAACAGGTTTAATGACAGGACCAACAGGTGAGAATAAAAGAAAACAATCTAAAATACATAATTAATGCAGACACCACATCTAGGAATTGGTAAGCTACAATATATAAACATATTGTTTTTTGGTTTTGATATGCTAAGTATTAAGATTCTGGAATAAAACTTGTTGGGCTTGGTTATATGCTAGATGCAAGCATGCTAGGAACTTTAATTAGTTAGGTGGATTTCATAGTAAACCTAGTTTATCACAGCAGGCACAAAAAACAGAAAACCATTGCGTTGCACTGAACTTCAAAAAAAAAAAAGAGTTGGCACTGCTTAAAACCAAACTAATACCTTAAAATTGTTGTTAAATCTAGGGGCACCAATTAGTAAAGAGTGTTTTTTTATTGTTTGACTTGTTTCAAATTCCTATTTAAATATTACATGAGTGTGACTGATTTCACATTCCCTCCATCCCCTGGCTATGTCCTGCAATTGGATGATTGTTCATGGTTTTCAATGAATGAAAGTGGGCTTGACATTTAATTAAAACTTAATTACCTTGTAGTTGATTAAAAGTGCTCCACCTGCTACCTCTGCAGCATTATGAACTTCTGTGCAGATCATCAACATCATGATTATATCACAAAATTAATCTTTTATGGTAATAATAATTTCCTTTCTCATTTAGATAGTTATCTATTATCTGGAACCCTTAGATGGGCACATATGCTATCTGAGAGAAAATTATTGTGAATCTACATATATGAAAGCATCTGATTGTTTCTTAAAATTTTTACTGTAAGACCAAGTATTGAGTCATATTCAAATGAAAATTCCAATAGAAACAATTTATCTTTGTGTGGAGGATGAGTGTGGCACTTGGTGGGTGATATTATATGTAATTCTGCCCCAGGAAAGATCAAAGGTATGAAGTTTCTCAATAGTTTTCTTCTATTTGCTCTCACTGCTGTGCCTGCGGTTAAAATGTTTGTTACCCCAACATTTCATATTCCTGATATGTGCCTGCTGTACCATGTACTTGTATGAGAAAGTATTCTGTTGTCTTTGTATTGCTTCCTTTGTGTGAAATCCCTGCCAGTCCCTCTGCTTTTACTATTAAAAACTGACCACACTAAGAAGGAGAACACAGCGTGGTCAGTTCTCTAGCTATGCTGGAAACTCAGCCTGCTCTCCTCCAATGAACAGACTTGTCCTGATATGCCTCCTCTGCACAGGCATTCCCTGGGAAGCTCAGTGTGCTGCTGCTTCTCCTCTAACCGGCCCTTATGCAGCTGAGAACCGAGAATATTTGATCATGTGTAAAAAAAGTAAAAAAAGGCATTTATAATTTTTTTTTATATGTATACACACATGTTTTGCCTTTCATTTCTTTTTTAAACTGAATGGGTTGTTTTACAAGGGGATTGTTTACAATCACTTTCAGCAGGAAGATCATCCAATGAACTCAATGGGGTTGAACATACTGTGAGAAGATAGCATTGACAGAATAATTTGAATCTGGCAGAACACAAAGGCCTAACTTAAGCGCTTGGTGGTTTTTGTTTAAATATACCAATAGAGGACTTTTTGCAATAGTCACTTCCTTTCTGGCACTGTTCTTCAAAGACTCGTGTCATGGTCTCGTGTTAGTCCTTTAACCCCTTGCCGACCGCTGATCGGCAATTGACGGCGACAAGGTGGCTGGTGAGCGCAAATCGCCGTCATACGACGGCGGCTGCGAGACCGAGCCTAGTGAGCGCGCGCGCCGCCGGAGGCGCGCCCGCGCACTCACTGTGTTTGGGGAGGGCCAGGGAGCGGGTGCGGCGGCTTCGATTGCCGCCGGCTACCCGCGATGGCCCCCCCGGAGCGAAGGAACGGAGGTCCGTGTATGTAAACACGGACCTCCGTTCTGTGAAGGGGGAAGGGCTGTGATCACAGCCTTCCTGTATACGGAGGCTGTGACCACTTCCCTTCCCCAGCTAGGGCAGTCCCCACACAGTTAGAACATGCCCAGGGAACACTGTTAACCCTTAGAGCGCCCCCTGCAGGTTAACCCCTTCACTGCCAATGGCATTTACACAGTAATCAGTGCATTTTTATAGCACTGATCGCTGTATAAATGCCAATGGTCCCAAAAAAGTGTCAAAACGTTCCGACATGTCCGCCCCAATATCGCAGTACCGCTAAAAATCGCAGATCGCCGCCATTACTAGTAAAAAAAAAAAAACAAAAATGAATTCTCATCATCCGTAAATGCGACCACTTTTGCGCAAACCAATCAATGAACGCCGATTGCGATTTTTTTAATCACAAATATGAGGAAGAATATAAATCGGCCAAAACCGATGAAAAAAAATGTTTTTTTATATTTTTTTTTTGGATTTGTATGTTAGCAAAAAGTAAGAAATTTGGGTTTTTTTGCAAAATTGTCGCTCTTCTTTTGTTTATAGCAGCGATCAGAAATGATGCAGCGGTGATCAAATACCACCAAAAGAAAGCTCTATTTGTGGGAAAAAAAGGACGCAAATTTTGTTTGGGTACAACGTCGCACGACCGCGCAATTGTCAGTTAAAGCGACGCAGTGCCGAATCGCAAAAAGGGCTCCGGTCCTAAAGCTGGAAATCCTTCCGGGGCTGAAGTGGTTAAATTATGTCCATCATCATTCAAACCATTTCCTGGAGTACAAGGCATCATGATCCTGCCCCTTGTAGGGACCATGCCACAGCTTCCTGCATTCACACTTTGGGAACACCACTGATATCATCACAACTCTGATGCCTCATTGTCACATGACTGGCCTGAAGACATCAGACAAGGGTACTGGGAGGCATGAGAGGTAGGTAGAGGAGTAGAGTTGAGATTTTAACTGTGTGAGGTATGACTATTCGTCTTGGATGTCCTGTTCAATCTCCCATCAAAAATAGTTAGAATGAGGTTCTGTTTAAATAGAAATACAAGGAAAAATAAAAATAAAGCTTTCTTACAATTTATGTTACATATTTAATGTATATTTTCATTTGCGTTTGGCTAACATATAATTTATAAGACATAAGTAAACTGATTTTACAGTTGCTCAATGGCTACATCATTTATTCAATGCCCTTTTATTCAACACCTTTTAAATTAACGTATGTCTTCTGATCAGTATATTAGATAAATATTCATGAACATTAAAGACAGAATATTATGCGTGGAGAAACAGCATATTTACTGACACATACAGTGTTTCCCTTCACTTCGGATATTTTATCACTCTCTTCCTGTTGTATCCTTAGGCCAGGAAGTAAGGAGAAATCTTAATAATGAGGATGCATACATGAGCAGAAACTCGTCAAATATTCTAACCCTTCCTCATATTTTTTCAAACCAGAAAAAAAGCATTTTGACCATGGGTGCTGGTATCTTGGTTTCACTTTTTAAGCTTTCAGTGATCATGTCTACACCATTTTAATTAATGTCATTTTTATCACACAGTTCTGGATCTTAATGTTTGAAAGTCAAATTGTGTTTTTGCTAATAATTTTGCATTGTAAATAAGCTTTCACAGAGTTGCATTATATTTGACAGATGTTTCAAAACTATATGACAGTTCCAGCTTTCATTGAACTTCCAGATTTGGGAAATGTGCATTTTGTTTGCTTTAAAATAAATTAAAAAAACAAAAACAAAACATTTTTACATGTGGACAGCGAATTCATGAATACATATACTAATGCGTCTAAGGAATCCTGCAATAAAGAAATTTTCAGGTTGCTAATACTGACCTTACCTAAAAACGCTAGATACCTGGTTGTCAAGGCTTTAGCATGTTCTTCGCCCTTGACCTAAAACAACAAAGCAGATTGGGGGTTCTAAACTTTCCTGATCTGCTGTGACCTCACTCTGATTTTCCTGATTTGCTGTGACCTCATTCTGTCTTTTCTGATGTGACGTGGCCCCACTCTGACTTATCTGATCTGATGTTACTCCAGTCTATCATTTCTGATTTACTCTGATCCCACTTTAACTTTCTGTATTGCTATAACTTTGCTCTGTCTTTTCTGATCTGCTGCAACTTCACTCTGACTTTTCTGATCTTCTGTGGTTTCACTCTCCCTTTCCTGATCTGCTGCAACTTCACTTTCATATCTGCTGTGACTTTATTCTAATTTTCCTAATCCTCTTTCAGCTGATGTTGTCCAATTACAGTACAATCGGATACATCCACCACAGTTATTTTGTGGGTTAAATTAAAGTTTATGGTGTCTCAGGTTGTCCAATTACAGTACAATTGGATACATCCACCACAGTTACTTTAGTGGGTTTAGTGGGTTAAACTAAAGTTTATGGGGTCTCAGGTGACCCCAGGTCCCGACCCTTCTTCTCCCTCCCTCACCTTACCTTTACCTTTCTCTCTTCTCTTGCTTTCTGCTCTCTTTCTTTTGATGGGGTTTTCAGCCTTCTTTAGCTGTCTATTGGTGTCCAGGACTACCTACTAAAGGGTTGTTGTTAATGTGGCAATTATGGGGGTTTTCCCCAAAATACATACAGTATATGTTTTGTTCAGGTTAGATGTGCCTGTTTGAGAAGGAGGCCTTCCCTCCTTTGTCTATGCTGTCTATGTACATTAATGTTCTCTATGTTGCCAGTCATAGCCCCTGCGCTGGTGGACTAAATGCGTTTGCATTACTGCATGCTTTTGATATACCTGCAATAAAAATTATTGAACAAGAAAACTAAAGTTTAACATTTCTGCTAGCTCATGTAAATACTATAACCTGGTTTCCACTGGTGTGACAGTATTTTGAAGGGTTTTGTAGAAGTAGGAACAGGAACAATAGAGAAAGGGGAGCCGTGGCTCTGGTGGAACAGATGATTCAATATCCTCCTACACTGTTTTAACATTTTATTTTGTTCTCTACAACAGGTGGTCTTGGTTTCCCCTACTTGTTATGAAAGACCTGAGATCATCCTGAATTGTGAAAGCTTTTTCATTCTCCATTCTCTATCTCTATCCATTTTTGCACTGATGTAAGTGTTATTATTGTGTATAAAGGGCAACTACACTTTTGGCAAAAAGTTAAAGAAATAATAAAAATTACAAATACAATTGTTACATGTCGGTTTATAATCAAATTAAATAAATTAATTAATACATTAAATAAAAACAAAATGTCAATTTCAATTTGCAGCCAGCTGTGTTTATCTAAAATTGGCAACGTTTTAACTATGGCTTCCTTGTAACCATGGGTAGTGTTCTGAACATTGTATATAGAATACAGCCCTAAATGTTATTTCCTCCAACTCATATAGTTGGCTGACTGCTTTTTCAAGCAGTCACAGGCTTAATAAAGCATTGGAAATGATAATGTGATTGTAGCAGTATAGCGCTACCCCCGTAGGAGCCACTGGATAGGATAGGTCCTCTGTTCTTTGCCTCAACTTTCTCAAGAACCTCAGCCCCCCTCAGCCCCTCTGACTTACCAGGTTGAGTGTACAAACATATAGTTTCACTGGAAACCACTTAAAGTAATACTTAGTGCCCAACAATAGTGCTATATCAAAGAAAACAGGCACCAAACCGGGTAGTAAAGGCAAACTTAATATATTGTCACCCAATATGGTTGATAACTAGGCAAGCAAAACATTGATTACCAATAGTAAAGCACAATTTAGCATACAAAGTGATTAACATTAGGGACTAGGCATAAGATGACATTTGGCATCCAGATCAGCAAGGCTACCTCAAGCGCAGCAGTAGTAGTTTAATATACTGAGTGCTGGAACTATACTGCCAGAGCACATTTATGGCAACAATCCTAGACTGACTGGGTATGCACTGTCCAAAAGAAAAGGAGGATTGTAGCAGAGGGGGTAGGGGAACAAAGGGGGAGGAGCAGGGGTTGTTGCAGAATAATTATTATGGGAGGGGCAGTCCTTTTGAGGTGTTCTTCTCCCAGCTATCGTTGTGGCCCTTTAAGAGCATCTTTGCACTTAATGACAGTCCCAGTTCTCCTACATGCAGTATAGGTACAGTATAGGTATGGTATAGTCTCGGCACAGGTGCAAGGTAGATGTGATTCAGATGTGGTAAAGCTTTGGTATAATGTGGTATAGGGTTAGTATAGGTGCAGTCTAGGCTTGCTTTAAAGTGCAGTATAGAGTGCGGTATGGATTGGCAACACTTGGTGTCCCTCTCTCAGTGGCTCAATCTCTGCTACCAGTATCAGAAATGGGTGAAGAGCCCTTTCATTAGTCCCCGGGATGCTGTGGTGTGCTGCAGTGCTCATTGTAGATGGAGGGCCCCGGTGTCTCCCCAAAAGGCTCCGGTCAGTGGTGGGAAGCAGAGGGTGAGTGGATGCTCCAGTCTCCCTGCTGTAGCAATGCCGGTGCTACGATGTGGGCAGTGTTGCTCTGCCCCTGGATATCCTCAGTCTCAGGATCATATCCAGACAGATGCTCTCCCTCTCACTCCCTCAGCGCTAAGAGGAAGAACTTTCCTGGGCAGTTTAGTAAAAATCCTCGCTCCACTCCACCTACTGCACAGTGCATATTGGGATCTGTAGTGTAACCATTATAGTGTAGCCCTTATATGGCTACCGTCTCAAATTACAACTCCCAGCATTCTCAGCGTTCTGCATAGAAGTCTAGGGGCTTGCTTGGCTTTAGCTCTCCTCCTCCTGGCTGGAGGAGGATGTTACAACATAACATTAATATTACAGTAGAGGGAGAGAGGAAAATAAAGAGCAATGTCTCATTTTCCATGTAGTTGTAGCCAAGCATCTACTGTAGCTACAGCAGACAGATCCTCCCACTGAGCATTCCAAAAGCAGAAGATGACTGCAGCAAGTAGTAATTAAGTGGAACCCAAGTGTCATTTTCTTTTAGCAGAAAGAGCAGAAGGTAGAAGACTACAATGTTTTCTAAAATACTTGCTATATATAGCAACCCAGGAAGAATATTGTTCTCAAAAATGAGGGGTTACACTTTAACAGCCTGAAGACACTCACCTGCTCACCAGCATTGCATATAGTATAAGAACATATTTGGACCTAAAGTTTTAGGTGTGCCCATAGGGCATGTTGGGTATCAGAGCCCAAAAGTTTAGATATGCCCTTGGCTACTTTTGATTGTGTCTGTCGTAAGAATGGCACAGTGCTAATAAAAAAGAAAACAGAGACATTAAAAGTTTGAAAGTGTCACTAACATACTTTGGCTCCTTAAGTGTGATGACTTCAGAGATTCGCAGAGCTGAGTATAAATAGACCAACAATTTGACCTAAGTCATTAAGCTGGCCCTGTATGTCATAAAATGCTTTATGTCTATCTGTAAAAAAAGACTCTGATTTGTTACCTATGGGTGGTTATCCCCAAAGGCAAATATCACTGAACAATATATCTTCACATAAAAATAGCCATCATGGTCGACCTCATCACCAAGTCCGCTAACCATAGGTAAAGTAATCACAGAAAAGGTTCCCCTGTGCTTTTAAATGGCATGGATCATTATGCAGTGGAGAAAATTGCACTGTGCGGTGGCTGTGAGCTGGATAAACAATGCACTTCATTTTCCAATGGCTCATTTCTCAGGCGATAGGTTGGTTACTGGGAATCAGTTCCTCTATGAGTCACAACGTCGGAGAGAAGCATTGTGGACACATTGATGAATCTGCTTAATTTCCACTCTGCAGGCAAGAACTTTAAAAAGACATTTCAGCTGGAAACTTGCCAGTCAACTAATGCAATAACCTCAGTAAATCTTTAGCAGGTCTTTTATAACAAGTAGGGGAAACCAAGACCGCCTGTTGTAGAAAACAAACTAAAATGTTAAAACAGTGTAGGAGGATATTGAATCATCTGTCCACCGGTGATGATATAACACTGGCTTTTCTTAACACGCTGATTCCTATTATACAACACAGGGATTAGTTAGAATGGAATGGAAATTAGAACACATAGATAAACATATATGAATATAATTCTTTGAATAGTTTGCTAACCATTTCTATCCTATCATCATGTTTTATATGGATATCAGATTTAAAGGACTATTATAATGCTACCATAACCATAAACATCATAATCTTGGAGCATAAAGATTTTAAGCAAATTAGAGTTTTTTGCTTAATTGGCAAGAATGTGTGCCTTTCAGAAGCCTGAAATTGTTCTTATAAATACCAATGACTAAGAGGTTATTTTAGAAAGGGTTAAATCTGAGACTTATCCAAGATGCACCAAAGAATCTCAATATGTTTACTGATAAATCATACAGCTAATTTATGCTAAACATTTGAATTCATTATGCTGCAAAACAATCCTGTCCCAAGAAGCTGTCTTCCTGTAAATTTTTTAATGACTTTGCTACTTATAACATTTGCCCTAATTATATACATTGTAACAAACGTTACAAAACTCATTAACCATAAGGAATAGGCATAAGATGACATTTGGCATCCAGATCAGCATAAATAGTGGTAAAGCCACCTCAAATGCAGCAGTAGTAAAGTTTAATCTATACTGCCAGAGTGCATTTACTGTATGGCAGTGATGCTAGTCCTAATGTGCCACTCTGAACTAATGTGATCCTGCTCAGGTGGGGGCATTCTGGGCAGGTTTCACTTGCATCAGTCAGTAGTGCTATTTAATTAGGGAAAACAAGTTGTGCAGAGGATCTGCTAAGGACTCTAGCAAAAAGTAATAATGGTTCTCAGTGTGCACTGTGCACTTAGTGACATCACATGACCAGACACAGGGGAGGATCTTTGAAGACCACCTTTCTACCTAGAGCTCTCCTCCTTAGAAGTGCTACTACTGCAGGGCAGTACAAACGGAGCATGATAATGGTGGGATTCAGCAAGGCAGGCCTGATCCAAACTTTGCACTGGTGCCTGTATCTAATAAAGGGCTATGTCACTGTCTAAAGAGACTACCTTTGGCTACCTTCAATGTTCACTGAAATTCACAGAAGATTCACCTGATTATTTTATTTGCCTTCAATTGTATTTGCTGGTAAACTTTATACACCTCATATTTATTTATACGTATGACTTTAATAAGTATATTTCTGAAGTTGACCTGTGTCTTGCCATATGTGGTTTAACATATAAATAGTCAGAAACCTCTGCACATACTTCCTGATGGCACAGTCCACGTACAATAGATAGCCTTCTATGTTACAGTTTTGGTTGTAGCTCAAGTTTCACACAGTTTGGCAGGCCTGTAAAACTCCATGTCTTAGGCCTCATGCATGCAGGGCGTTTTTACAGCTGCTTTTACTAGCGTCAGGTGGTTTTTTTTTCAGCTTAAAAACGCCTCTCCATGCTATTCTATGGCTTCATGCACACACAGGCTTTTAGGAGCTGTAAGTGGCATAGGCATTTTCAAGCTGCAAAAAAACCCCAGGGTCAGCGCATTCTGAGGATCGGCGTTACAGCTGTAAAAATGCCTGACGCTGCTTAAAGCTTCTAAACACGACTTAACGCTGGAAACGGCGTTAAGCCCCGTCAAGCTTTTTTTTTTGGCATGTCAAAATCAGTGGTTCCCTATGAGAGCTCATTAATTTGAATAGAAGTGGCATCCAAGTCGGACCATGATGACCCGGCTTGTGGTGCGACTTGTGCTCTGAGGATCTTGAAGGGGAACCCCACGCCAAAATGAAAGAAAAAAAATGCGTGGTGCCCCCCCCCCCCGTGATCCATACCAGGCCCTTTGAGTCTGAAATGGATCTTGAAAGGGAACCCCCACGCCTGGTGTTCGGCCCAGTAGTACCAGGCTGAACCTACGGTGAAGATAAGTTTAATTACTCGAGAGTATCCCTTGGTGACTAAAACTGTACGGTTTTTTTTTTCGAACTGCCCCGAATTGCGGCAAAGGTCGCAATTCAGCACAAATCTTCGAAATTCGTCGCAGTCCGTAAAAATGTCGACATTGCGGCTAGGAGTCTTACGCGACTGGGACCCCAAAAAAACGTCGAACTTTTACGGATACGGTGAATGTCGAGGATTTTCGGACACACACGTACTTCGGTATCTTATCGTACCTCTCCGCAAAAATTCGACTTTTTTTTTGGTGGACTGCGAT
>BLSH010209547.1:1022727-1050125 GCA_018402905.1 Glandirana rugosa | reverse complement strand
GCAGCGGCCACTCCTTAGAGGGCCACTGACATGACTTCTCAGAATAAACAAAATAAATATATGAACAGGGCACCTTCCAAATGAATATATATATATATATATATATATATATATATATATATATATATATATATATATATATATATAAGTAAACCTTCCACGGGACAAGTATATAAATAAAACAAATAAGACTCTTCAGTACAGTCACCGGGAGATTCCTCACCGGCGACGAACTAAGTCCGAAGTTTCTCCACCTGTGATTGTGAGAAAGGGTACGGTACTTTCCTGTCACACCTATGTGTTCCCCTCCCCCTCCTCTTCACACTTCCCGGTGAAGGTGTCGGTTTCCTGGGGTGGGGTTCTCAGTCCCGACTCACCCGTGTCCCCAACGACCCCTTCAATCAGGGATCCTATATATATATATATATATATATATATATATATATATATATATATATATATATATATATATATACCCACAGTACCTCACAAAAAGGAGTACACCCCTCACATTTTTGTAAATATTTTATTATATCTTTTCATGTGACAACACTGAAGAAATGACACTTTGCTACAATGTAAAGTAGTGGGTGTACAACTTGTATAACAGTGTAAATTTGCTGTCCCTTCAAAATAACTCAACAAACAGCCATTCATGTCTAGACTGCTGGCAACAAAAGTGAGTACACCCCTAAGTGAAAATGTCCAAATTTGGCCCAAAGTGTCAATATTTTGTGTGGCCACCATTTTTTTGCAGCACTGCCTTAACCTTCTTGGGCATGGAGTTTACCAGAGCTTCACAGGTTGCCACTGGAGTCCTTTTCCACTCCTCCATGACGACATCACAGAGCTGGTGGATGTTAGAGACCTTCCGTTTGAGGATGCCACACAGATGCTCAATAGAGTTTAGGTCTGGAGACATGCATGGCGAGTCCATTACCTTTACCCTCAGCTTCTTTAGCAATGGTCGTCTTGGAGGTGTGTATGGGGTCATTATCATGTTGGAATACGCGGCCCAGTCTCCGAAGGGAGGGGATCATGCTCTGCTTCAGTATGTCACAGTGCGTGTTGGCATTCATGGTTCCCCCGATGAACTGTAGCTCCCCAGTGCCGGCAGCACTCATGCAGCCCCAGACCATGCCACTCCCATCACCATACTTTACAGTAGGCAAGACACACTTGTCTTTGTACTCCTCATCTGTTTGCTGCCACGTTTATCTTGGTCTCATTAGACCACAGGATATGGTTCCAGTAATCCATGTTCTTAGTCTGCTTGTCTTCAGCAAACTGTTTGTGGGCTTTCTTGTGCATCATCTTTAGAAGATGCTTCCTTCTGGGGCGACAGCCATGCAGACCAATTTGATGCAGTGTGCGGTGTATGGTCTGAGCACTGACAGGCTGACTCCCCCCACCCCTTCAACCTCTGCAGCAATGCTGGCAGCACTCATACGACTATTTCCCAAAGACAACCCCTGGATATGACGCTGAGCACATGCACTCAACTTCTTTGGTCGACCATGGCGATGCCTGTTCTGAGTGGAATCTGTCCTGTTAAACCACTGTATGGTCTTGGCCACCATGCTGCAGCTCAGTTTCAGGGTCTTGGAAATCTTCTTATAGCCTAGGCCATCTTTATGTAGAGCAATAATTCTTTTTGTTCAGATCCTCAGAGAGTTCTTTGCCATGAGGTGCCATGATGAACTTCCAGTGACCAACATGAGAGAGTGAGAGTGATAACACCAAATTTAACACACCTGCTCCCCATTCACACCTCATTAGTGTTACAAGGTCTTAGGTGTGAATAGGGAGCAGGTGTGTTAAATTTGGTGTTATCGCTCTCACTCTCTCATACTGGTCACTGGAAGTTCAACATGGCACCTCATGGCAAAGAACTCTCTGAGGATCTGAAAAAAAGAATTGTTGCTCTGTATAAAGATGGCCTAGGCTATAAGAAGATTACCAAGACCCTGAAACTGAGCTGCAGCACAGTGGCCAAGACCATACAGCAGTTTAACAGAACAGGTTCCACTCAGAACAGGCCTCGCCATGGTTGACCAAAGAAGTTGAGTGCACGGGCTCCACATCATATCCAGAGGTTGTCTTTGAGAATTAGACATATGAGCGCTGCCAGCATTGCTGTAGAGGTTAAAGGGGTGAGGGGTCAGCCTGTCGGTGCTCAGACCATACGCCACACAGTGCATCAAATTGGTCTGCATGGCTGTTGCCCCAGAAGGAAGCCTCTTTTAAAGATGATACACAAGAAAGCCAGCAAACAGTTTACTGAAGACAAACAGACTAAGGACATGGATTACTGGAACCATGTCCTGTGGTCTGATGATACCAAGATAAACTTATTTGGTTCAGATGAAGTCAAGCGTGTGTGGCGGCAACCAGGTGAGGAGTACAAAGACAAGTGTGTCTTGCCTACAGTCAAGCATGATGGTGGGAGTGCCATGGTCTGGTGTTGCCGGCATTGGGCAGCTACAGTTCATTGAGGGAACCATGAATGCCAACATGTACTGTGAGATACTGAAGCAGAGCATGATCCCCTCCCTTCAGAGACTGGGCCGCAGGGCAGTATATCAACATGATAATGACCCCAAACATGCCTCTAAGATGACCACTACCTTGATAAAGAAGCTGAGAATAAAGGTGATGGACTGACCAAGCATATCTCCAGACCTAAACCCTATTGATCATCTGTGGGGCATCCTCAAATGGAAGATGGAGGAGCGCAAGGTCTCTAACATCCACCAGTTTCGTGATGTCGTCATGGAGGAGTGGAAGAGGCCTCCAGTGGCAACCTGTGAAGCTCTGGTGAACTACATGCCCAAGAGAGTTAAGGCAGCGCTGGAAAATAATGGTGGCCACACAAAATATTGACACTTTGGGCCTAATTTGGACATTTTCACTTAGGGGTGTACTCACTTTTGTTGCCAGCGGTTTAGACATTAATGGCTGTATGTTGAGTTATTTTGAGGGGACAGAACATTTACACTGTTATACAAGCTGTACACTCACTACTTTATATTGTAACAAAGTGTCATTTCTTCAGTGTTGTCACAAGAAAAGGTATAATAAAATATTTACAAGGGGCATACTCACTTTTGTGAGATTATGTATTCACAGTATGTAGGAAAACAAAATCCAATCTGCAGCACTTTACCTTTTTTAATCTTCGTAATTCTAAACACAGTGTATCATAAACAACTGTCAATTGGTTTAAATAATACTTGTTTTCACCTATTTTCATCCTTTGTTGCAGCTCAGTGTCAGTGATCTCCTGCAGCCAGTGATCTCCTGTGTATGAGTCAGTGTCATTCCTCCTACGCATGGTTCGACGGTCATATACAACAGGTCGTACGAACGACCGTTGTATGCGAAATCGATCGTTAGTACGTGCGATTAGAACAGCCTACATATGACGGTAGTACAACAGAAGTTGTATGAGCAGACTAGAAAACTTGGTAGTACCAACAAGCGGTCTTACGACCATTTTATCGTGTGCACAGAGAAGTTGGTACAACAAGTTGTATTGTGCAAAACACGCATGCTCAGAAGTCAGGAACAGCCAGACACTAATTACATGCACCTGAACTTTCTCTTTATACATTCATGGCATGACACTACGTTCAGCTTGGTCGTGTGATCATGTAGTGCATGTCAGTATGCTAGATACAACAGCCAACATACGATTTGGTCCGTTCGGTCGTCGAACCGTGTGTACGAGGCTTCAGTGGTCTCCTGTCTATGTGTATGTTCTCCAGTGATGGCTGCATAGCATATTTCAGTGCAGGTTTTTTTTTTTATGATAACAGTAAACCGTACCTGCATAAAGTGTATTGGAACAGCCACATGGGGGGGTTATATACTAAAACTGGAGTGTGCAAAATCTGGTGCAACTCTGCATAGAAACAGATCAGCTTCCAATTTTTATTGCCAAAGATTAATTAAACAGGCTAAAGTTAGAATCTGATTGGTTACCATGCTCAGCTGCACCAGATTCTGAGTGCACCGGTTTTTAGTAAATCTCATGGTGTCTCCATTCGAAGCCTGGGTGACAATCCAGAAGCACAGTTGGGAAACATTGAACAGTGTTGTCACTTTATAGCACGAATTGCTTTAGGACTTTTATGGCTGCTTCGTCACATACTATTTTAATGAAAACAGCAGATTTAAACATTTTGAAAATTAAGTGTTAAATTAATTTAAAATGTTAAAACTGTATGGGATTTTGGTGTTTGGGTTTACATAAACTCTGAACAGAAAAGGGTTTGTGATGTGACAAGACCTAAGGTGTAACTTACTTAATCAGGGTCCATAGTCTAAACTCGACAGACTCCCCCTTGCAGTTAAATAAATGTAGGGTGAGAGCTGATTAATTTTCCTAGTGGATGAAAGATATGCACATACATTATACAAAGCTGTGGCTTTAAAACATTAAATAAGTGTGCATCAATAACTTGAGCTGAGAAAATGGGATTAAGTTCCGTCTGCTGCTGACCAGGCAGCATTGCTGGATCCTTACATATTATTTTAATTAAATACGCACTCATGGTTTTCTTACCTCTGCCAGCTCTTTCTTTCTTGCACTTACTGTTTCCATGCTGTGTTCTGCCAAGATTTAGGGAAATGTTTATTTTGTGGCTTTGAATGGCCCAGTTGACTCATTCATTTTATTACATATATCTCAGCTTTGGACAGTAGTGTTTAATAAAGTGTCACATTGCAGGCATCTCGGGCTACACCTGCACGTTTATCTGCAATGCAATCACTCCAATTACATTGATTAGATTAGGCTGCGGTGTCTCCACATCTCATAAACCGTTTCTGCTGCAGACGTACAAATGTCAGCGTTCCACCAGCTAGCCAAATACGATGTGGAAGTTCTGAGTCAAAAGGGTCATTTTAATTAATGGAAATGACTGACTTATGTAACTGAGGTGCCACTTAAACCTTAGAGTGATTACTGTAAAAATGCAATGGCAATTACTGAAATATAATGGCATAAAATATAGCATTAGGTAACACTTAAAAAATGCTTGCCCACTACCCTTTATCTACATGCTTTGAAAATTCTGCTGGTATTTGAAACTTTAACTTTTAATGTAAACTGTTTATGTTACTGGTATCTTCATTCTCTGTACCTTGAAATCATTTTCTATCTTTTTGAGGCACGGTATTTACAGGAATTTTTCCTCTTGCTAACTGCAGGTATCACACTCATCGGTTGTAGGGAAGAGTACAGAGAAACACCAATTGCTGCAATTACTGCAATTTACACAATATTGTCAATATTATCATAACTACTCTTCATTAATACAGCACCATCTTATTCCTCCATCATTAATGTAGAGGTACCCCCGTAGGGGCTGCTGAATGTTGTGGCCCACTTGTCACCCAAGACAATGAACAGTCCATAGCTTTGTTTTTGTATTTTATTGAGGGGATTAACTTGGATGTTGTATAGGAAATATGGGATGCCCGGTAGAATTAGAACAGTTCCTGGTGGGACAACTTATATACATTCAAGTATATACACTCCTCTCTTCCTCCAGCACACTACTTGCTTGACTTCCCAGGCACAGCTAGCATTCAGACCTAGCACTGACTCCACTAGGCCTCAGACCATGGGCCCCTATGGTGTAGCAGAAAACAGTTCCATTGCTAGCTGTCCTGTTGGTGGACTACTGATCCCAGTCAGTACTCTTCAGGCACTGCCAGCCCTCCTGGCTGCAGCTGCCAAACTCCACTGCCCATGACATTGCAGCCCTCACTGCTGGGTTTGCACCCATCCCAGACTGCATGCTCCCAGTCCTCTCAGGCATGCCTCCCCAGACCTCCTGACTGCACATGTCACTCACCAGCCCTCCTGACTGTGACCGGTGGTTCCCTCCTGAAGATTTGCCCAGCAGTACAAGCTTTTGCTGTCCTGACTGGCTCCTCCTGTCCAGATCCTTCATGCTTTCTTGAAGGGCTCTGTCCTGCACCCGAGCCCCAGGCCCAAGGTCACCCCCCCAGACTGGGGAGCTCCCTCAAAGACCCTGACAGCCTAGTACTCCATCTCCAGTTCTTCCATCCGAGCTACTCCTCCTCAGCTGGGCTGACCCTGGGTATTTCAAGGAGGCCTGCCCTCTGCCAATCCTAGTTGGGGATTGGTCATCTCATCCCAAAAAGACCCTAAGAGAAAACAAAAGGGGAAATATAACAACATCCTACACTTCTCCTAATTATATACTGTACACAGTTTCTGTCGGGAGGGAGTTAGCATTCTGCCGACAGAAGTATCAACTTAAATTCAGCACGCATTGTTTTCCTGTTTGTTCTGTCAGGAGGGGGTTAAAACCTGCTGACAGAAACAATGGGAGAAACACACAAAAAACACAAGTGGATACGTCTTCTCGGCAGTTCCTTATGGGAGGTGCCCCTCCCCGGACAAACAGGCTCCTTAAAGTGTTAATTTTAGGAACAGACCTCACCCCAGTGTCCTTGCAATAGGAAAGGTCCATCTATTGGACACACAGGGTGGCAGACTGGCCTGTTCCTGCAAAGTCAGGGAGGAAAGAAACACACTACTCTGCAACTCTCCTGCAATCCATGTGGCTACTTCCATGGTGACTGTACAGATCCACAGTCCTCTCACGCATAGAAGTGAGGATCAGGTAGTCTGTTCCTGACTCCTCCTTTCTCCCTGATGTAGACCGATTGGCTCTTTATAGGCCGCCCCACCTTCATGATGACCACCCGGTTCTTGTATATTGCTCGTCCCAGCTTCCATTCTAAATGAACGTGCACAAAATGGGCCCAGGCTTCACTCTCCGGGACCCACTGGGGCCTGGGAATGTGCAAAAACTCCCAGACCATGTCATCCTCCCACTCTCCCCGGGAGTTCTCTATGACTTCCATGATCTGGGAAGAGACATAGGGATAGTCCAGACCCCACTCCAGAACAACCTTGCTCTATATTCCCTGCTGGAATCTGGAAAACCTGGGAAGCTCCTTAGGTCTCCCCTTTCCAGGCAGGACACAGGCATCCTGGGATTTTACAACCCACTGCCCGTGTGCAGGTTCTCCGGTCTGGGTCGTGGATGGTCTGTTCAAAGGGAGCTGATTGCTGCAGATGGGGGTTACTGCTGCTTCCTCTGTTCCTGGCACCTTTCTCAAACTGTGTCTCCAAGAAATGGGAGCCTCCTGTCTCCCACTCTTCCTCATCTGAGCTCTCATCAGGGGATGACCACTCCATCAATTTCTCCAGGGATCCAAATTCCACCAGCAATCTGGGGGAACCGCAATCAATGACCCTGTCCTCACACTCCCCATCCAGCTCACCTGAGGGCGCACTTCCCTCCTGCACTGGCTCTGCTGGAATTAGGATGGCGAGGGACATGGAAGCAGCCGGCATTGCAGGGACTGCTGGTTCCTGCTGGCGCAGTTACCAGGTCCCCGACCAGGCCGCGGGTCATGACAGTCCTCTCTCTCCTGATGTCCTCTCTCTTCGCGGGGGAGTCACCGGGCCACAACTCCTCTCGCCTCTAGGAGATGATTCTAGGCCCGCTCCGGCCTCCCAGGTCTTCGCGGCTGTTGAGGACAAAGTCCAGAGAACAGGTCCACATTGTAATAGCGTGACTCCTGCTGGGCAGATGCTAGCTATGTCAATGGTTCTCCTCAATGACCACTCCGGACCCATGCTCTGACCACCACGGTCAGTATCTGGCACTCGGGACACAACAGACACAGTCGTTCCGTCCTATCGACCATCCCCAAGGAAAGTCCCCCCTCGGTGCAGTTCTGGTAACCAAGTCAACACTGGTAGTAAGCAGCCACCCTCCGCCATCTTCCTGACACTGCCCCCTCACTTCCAAACACGCTGCTGTAACCCCTTGTCAAGCTAACTGAAGTTTGCAGACATGCTGATGCTAGCAGGACTTGTCCGGGCATGTTGCTCAGCACCGACTGTGCCCAAACAACTGTAGATAGATGGCCATTGACTTTTCCGGTGGTTGCTGGTAGCAACAATAAAGTTAGCAGCCAATGCCTCCCTGAAAGGAACATTTCTAGCACAGTCCCACAGGCACCTGAAGGCTTACCCCGATCACCCCGGGCAACAGTAGACAGTTCCAGGCACACTTTACTGTTAGTAGCAGGAGTTTGGAGCAACAGTTCAAGATGTCCAGCATTAGCAGAACTCTGGACGTATTTGTAATCCATGGGCGCAATCGCTCGCTATGGTTTCCATGGGTGACCGCACATGTTACAAAGTCACTGAATTGCAGGAATAAGCACAAGTGTACACCCCAGCACCGGTTGAGGCAACTGGGTAAGCAGGTAGCATTAATGGGCAACAGCATAGTTCCCTGGCTCGGTAAACTTTGGTTGCTAGGGGCAAAGGCTGGCAGGTTACTTGTGAACAGGTGGTCCCAGAACGAGCTCCCAAATGTAGCGGTACCCCCTTAGGGGCTGCTGGATGTTATGGCCCACCTGTCACCCTGCCCAGCCTGGCATTCACCTCTCAGACACTCCAAGACAATGAACAGTCCAAAGCTTTGATTTTGTATTTTATTGAGGACATTAACTTGGATGGGGTATAGGAAATATGGGATGCCCAGTAGAATTAGAACAGTTCCTGGTGGGACAACTTATATACATTCCAGTATATACACTCCTCTATTCCTCCAGCATACTTGCTTGACTTCCCAGGCACAGCTAGCATTTGAGAGTTCAGGCCTAGCACTGACTCCACTAGGCCTTAGCAATTGCCTTTTGCAGGCAGGGACGCCTATGGTGTAGCAGAAATCAGTTCCTTTGCTAACTGTCCAGTTGGTGGACCACTGATCCCAGTCAGCCCTCTTCAGGCACTGCCAGCCCTCCTGGTTGCAGCTGCTCAACTCCGTGGCCCATGACATTGCAGCCCTCACTGCTGAGTCTGCACCCATCCCAGACTGCATGCTCCCAGTCCTCTCAGGCATGCCTCCCCAGTCCTCCTGACTGCACATGTCACTCACCAGCCCTCCTGGCTGCGACCGGTGGTTCCCTCCTGAAGACTTGCCCGGCAGTACTAGCTCCTGATGTCCTGACTTGCTCCTCCTGTGCCTCCTGTCGAGATCCTTCATGCTTCTTGAATGGCTCCGCCCTGCACATTAGCCCTAGGCCCAAGGTCATCCCCTCAGACTGGGGAGCTCCCTCAAAGGCCCCGACAGCCTAGCACACCATTCTCCAGTTCTTTCACCAAAACTACTCCTCCCCAGCTGGGCTGACCCTGGGTATTTCAAGGAGGCCTGCCCCCTGCCAATCCTAGTTGGGGTTTGATCAGAGCTCTGTGAGACACCCCAGACAGCTCCACCTCTCTCCCCTCCTCTTCTTCTAGAATCCTCTAGAAGAAAGAGGGAGGTGACAGTGAAGTGATGCCATCTGTGAGTCACCAGCTGCTATTTCAGGCCACCCCGAGCCCATACAGATCAAAACAAACAGTCCTAGCTTCCAGCTAGGCCTGCCTAAATTTACCTGCACTCACCAAAAAATTCTACATCTAGCACCTACCTAAGTAGAGGGTGCTACACTTACAATGTGAAATACAAGAAGATAAACATGGTGTAGTAAGCAATGTAACAAATGATACTAAGCTTTACCATGAAAAGAGCTCAAGATCTACAGAAAATGATGGAAGTGGTTACATTACAAATATACATAAAATGTCCAAAAAGCATTGATCAAAACAAGGGATGAGTGAAATAGAAAATGTGAGATTAATGTGAGACTTGGTGGTTTTGGTGAAATTGAGTTTAAAGGTCTCAGTTACAGAACTGTTCAATTTTTGCGTCAAAAATCGATAGCCCTAACACAAGTGCTAACCCCAACACTAACCTTAACTCTAAGGGCCCATTTACTTTGAAGTGCATTAAAGTGCATTATGTTATGCTTTCATTAAGGCTGTCCAGTGAAAATGAATGCCAACGCACCCTAACATGGTAAAAATCTTACGTTTATTGTAATGCAATGCATTAGCATGTGTTGAGGTGCTGCAATGCAGGCGTGCTGCCCTAGTGTTTTGTGGTGCGAATTAAAATAAATGCCACCACAGTGCAGGTTATGTGTGTTACCATGCATTGTGGTAACATGCTCAAAAATACATATGTTACCACACCACAGGAGTGTAAATTGGCTCTTATGGTAACCTTTTGGCAATAATTTTAATAATAACCCTCACCCTTTGTTTATTATCATAGTCATGTGATTGTTATGTCAGCATATGGCAATTTAAATGAATGGCTTTGTTTATAAACAAGGCTACATCACCAAGGTCTTACAATGTGGTACAATGCATACTCCTAACTTTAAAGTGGAACTTTTTGTTTAAGAAAATTTCACTTAGCAGTGCAGCATAGCAAGATTAGAGGCTAATTTTACTTGAGTACCACCATAGGGGAAATCATTGTTTTTTCAGCCTAATCAAGTTTGGCAAAATTGCCTGCTTATCCCAAATCAAAACCACAAGAACATTAGTATGATTCCCAGAAGCAAATTCTTCAAATTGAAAGTATAGATCAATCCACAATTACAGGAAAGAGTACACATGGCTTTCCTATATTTTTCTATGATCTTGGCCATCCAAGGGATGATAAATGGTCAATCCATCATTTCAAATGATTGATGCAACAAGGAGAAAGTCTGATTAGATTGAATTGATTAGAGTTTTCTCCAGAACTGATTGTTCATTTTCAACAAAGATGGTAGTTTATTGATTGAACCGCCCATGTAGTGCAGTCAGTTTCTGAAAGATGCAATTCTTTATCAAAACACTTGTTATATTGAAAACGGTGTCATTACATATACACACAGCATTGGGTTGACCATATATGAGCAGATAGCAGCGAGTGAAGAGATATATTTTCTCCTAACACAAGTTGTCACCCATCTGTAATATTTCTCTGACACTGACAGCAGTTTATATTTGGTACTTCTGATCCTTCACTCTTCTACATAGTATATTGAATGATGGGACATGGTTTCAGGGAGATTTTCCAGCTTGGTTCAATAACAAGTACTTATCACTGTCTGGAGCCCTTGGTGTCACACTGAATAGCAAAAGAAATAACTTAAAACTTGGCAACAATGCCTAAAATTGTGAGAAACACTGTCCATATCAGGAGTGTCCAACCTGTGGCCCATGGGCTGCATGCGGCCAACAAAAAATCGTAAATGCTGATTTTTTGGGGGGAATATTTTGTAAAAATGTGTTTACATTTAGTGAACACATGCGACCGAAAAATTGACAGGATCTCTTTACTGGCCTTTATAAGTTGTATCTTCCAAAAGAAAAATATGCCATTCTTCACAATCACACCTTATCTATGTCATCAGTTTTCGGCAGCACCTATATTTGTGAGCAACTATTTTCAAGTATGAAGCACACAAAAGGCAAAATGAGAATGAAAATATCTGATGAGCACCTCATTGAAAATTGCTATTACATCCATTGATTGTTCTGAACGTCTGTGTAGAATGAAATGCCTGAGCCTTCCTTGGACTACAGGAGCGCCTCCCCCAGTGATGTTAGGACGGCTCTTCAGAGAGGCAGCACCCAATAGAAGACAATAGACAATTACAAACACAGGAAGCAGAGTTGTCTCCTTATTAAAGGAAGTGCACATGAGAGCTTTCAGCTGCAGGGGACAAGGTAGATATCTGAAAATCCTTAGTGTTTTTTGCAAAACAACCAGTGAGATGTTTACCAGACTGTATAGGTACATAACATATTGCTTTTTTCATTTTGACCATAGTTCTTTAATTTAGATGATTATGTATGTCCATCCATGACACAGATTCATTCCATGTTTAGATGCCAATGTTTTCAATAGATGTAAAATGTTGGTATACAATAATTGAACATCAAATGTGTTTAAATATACATCTTCCAGAAAGTAAATCTCTTCTCATTGTTGTAGTAAAGGCATTGTATCCCGAAGGTAAGATTCCAGGCTCATAACTTGAGGTTGTAAAAAGAAATAGATGAAGGTGAAACATTTCTCAAGGCTACCTAGTCCAGAGATAATAGGTCTCCCTGGTGGTTTAGAACTGTTTTTATGTATTTTGGGCAACATATAAAAGGTAGGGATCACTGGGCATTTAATTGACAAATATTCTGATTGCTTCTAAGTTATTATGCCCTCACTTTTGGCCTACAGCAGGTGCCAATACAATTTCTTTTAAAGGTTTCTGTAGTGTTTGATGGTCTTATAATGTTTGCTGTTGTTCAATTGATGTGTTCCCTCTTCAAAGTATATGTTACTAGGCCAAACTACAATGTTGCCACCTTTGTCTGATTCTTAATATTGAATTCTGTTCTGGTCAAGAAGTCATGCAATGCATGGTTTGTTGCCATCCCTAGGTGGGAGACATTTCACTTTTGATGAGAGGTTTGAAAAATAATTTGACGGCTGATCACATACGGGATGGTAAACGTATGGATTTCTAGAGAGATTGCATCTAGTTAAATCTAGTTTATCAATCTTTCCATTTGGTTAACCCATTACATCTTGTAATACTTGCCTGTCAAGAGCATCTAAATCTGAAGGTGTACAGTCTGTTGATGACGTTCAGCAGAGTCCAATTATATTTCAAAATTACAGCCAGGTGGCTGAAAAGAAAGCTCCTTTTGTAAAGGTTGTAGGGACCCTGTTGCAGATAAGAATTCAAAAAAGTAAAAGCAGAAGTGACTTTTAATTTTTTAAGGAAACCTGTCTCAAGACCTTTGATGTTTAAGCGCTACAGTCACTGGCCACCTTCTGAATAGGGATGGGCTTGATGTCAGATCTCAGATCAGATCTCAGATGCCTTCGCCAGGTCAACACCTCTGGATAATCTCTGCTGTGGTTTCCTGTGAAAGACTTTTGCCTGTTTGACATTCCTTCTGGTTTTTGGATTAAAGACTCTGCTCAGCTGACTTCCCGTCTGGCTCCTGACCCTGCATGCTGTGTGTTTGACCTCGCTGATCTCTGGATCCCTGTTTGCTGGCTTGCTCCAATCGTCTGCTCTGGCTACCGAACCTTAGCTATGTTTTGACTTTGTTCGCTCAGTTTGTTCTATTTTTAATAAATAGTGTGATTTTTATTGCACTTCTGTCTCAGTCTGATTCATGGTTCTTGACAGTAGTGTGCTGTAGTGGAGATAGAGTAGGCAGGTTAGTTAGTGGATAGAGCGTGTAGGCAGTGTAGAATAAATAATACAGTGCAGCCAGTGTACAGTATATAATGCAGTGCAGTCAGTGTACAGTATATAATACAGAGTAATCAGCGAACAGTATATAATAGTGCAGTCAGTGTACAGTATATAGTGCAGTGAAAAGTATATAGTGCAGTGCAGAGTATATAATACAGTGTAATGCGGTGTGACTAACACAGTCTAGTGCAATGCATATAATACAGTGCAGTGTAATGTGAATAACACAATGCTACTGAAGTGTCAGTGTGTCGCCACTGATCCCATTTTTGTATTTCTTAATTTTGCCTTCCACCACAGCTGCCAAAGCAGCCTATTCCAAGGGCTTCTTGTCCACAGCTACTCCTTCCATAGCCCCACCATCATGCATGGAGGCCAGAATTATTTGATCATAGTGTCGGTGACATGCTGCTGGAGTATGCGCAGCAATTTGAATGCTCCAATGTTGGTTCCCAGGTTGAGGAAGAAAATAATGTGAGCCTAGAGAGAGGGGGTGCCACAGAAGGACAAGAAACTAGCAGTCATGTTCCCCCAGCTGCAGCATACTGCCAAGTCTGCTCCAGTGACGAGGAGGGAGGGGATGATCAGGTCACTGACTGTACTTGGGTGCCTGAGAGAACAGAGGAGGAAAGTGAGGAGGAGGAGGAGGCACAACTCCAATGAGGCAGAATGTCCTCCAGGGGCCGGTTTAAGGGCAGCCATCCTATTGCTTTACACAGCAAAACTCCACAGATGCAGGGTGCTGCTGACTCCCTGCTGACTTCCAAAATTTCATTGGTGTGGGCCTTTTTCAACACATGTGCAGCAGACCGCAGCGTTGCTGTTTGCAATCTCTGTCTGAAGTGGATCAAGTGTTGCCAGAACACCAACCGCTTGGGCACCACATTCTTGACAAGACATATGACAACCTGCCATGCAGTCCATTGGCAACAGCACCTGACATACCCACATCATTAAAAAATGCAGATTTCTCCTTGTTCCTCATCAGGGATCTCTACCCCTATGTATCAAGTATTCTCAAAAACCTTCACTGAGAGGAATGTTGGTATAGCAATAGGTGCCACAAGTACTTGCACCCAATCTGCTAGCAGTACACCACCTGTTGATTTCACCAGGTAAATTTCCCTACCTCAGTTGTTAAACCATATAAAAAATACTGTCCCAGTCATCCACATACTCAGCCTCTAAATACTAGCTTGGCCAAATTGCTAGCACTACAACTGCTGCCTTTTCATCTGGTAGACTCTTCCCCCATTTGTGAATTTGTGGAATGTGCTGTACCACAGTGGCAGGTTCCAAAAATAAATTTATTTTCTCGTAAGGTCATTCCAGCTCTGTACCGTCTTGTGGAAGGCAATGTTTTGGCCTTGTTGAACAGGGAGGTCAGCAGCAAGGTTCACATTACTGCTGACTCATGGTCCAGCAGGCATGGTCCCCCCATTTGGGGAGTAGGGGTGTAGCTTGTAATCTGTGGGGGGCCCCACACCTATAATTTTCCTATATTTATCACAGCCTGCACAAAATTGGACACAATTTAGGCTAGATGATTAATTTTTCTGCCATTTTTTTATTGCAGACAATCCCACATTGTGATATATGGTAACAAATCCATTTTTAGGAGCGTGGCTTGGATTACCCCATCTTTCAGTAGGTGGCAGCGGCTAAGTTGTGTTAATACCACGGAGTGAGACCTCATGTATATTCTTTGTATTAACGCTGAGGTATGTGCCTAGCAACATTGAGCCATATGCCCAGTAACCAATGATGACTGTTAGTGATATGCATGTCATTATCTATTCCAGTGTTCCACAATGACATGCATTTCCTGAAGAAGTGGGTTATATACTCCGCGAAACACAACCTGCGTCGAAGAATTGTCATAAACAATTCGCACATCCCCCACTTTTGTGGGGTTGGTGAGATAACATGAGGAAGAGCGTTACACTGTCCTCTTTTATTTTGTTGTTATATTTTGTAACATGTGACTTCATGTTTTCTAGATTTTATGCTGTATAATACATTTTTGACACATTTATACTATATATTGGTACCGTTACAGTCCTTCTCATTTAGTGGTTAGGGTATTTTGTGCAATGTAATAATTTGGGATGAGGTACCGGACTACGGTCCACATGTTGAGGGTTCTTGCATGAGATCTCCCTCCCAGTGATTCTTTACATGCCATGCAGTGCTTCAGTTGGTCTGTCTAGGGGACAGAAGCCACACTGGGGCAGAGATTCTGTCAGCTCTGCAGGGGCAGGCTCAGAGGTGGTTGACGCCACGGCAGCTTGAGCCAGGAATGATTGTATGTGACAAAGGCACCAACCTTCTCTCCACCCTCTGACAGGGACACTTGACACATGCTCTATACTTGGCACATGTCCTGAATTTGGTGGTGCAGTGTTTCTTGAACAGGTACCCAGGCTTAAAAGATCTTTTGAGGCAGGCCATAAAAGTCTGTGGGCATTTCCGGCGGTCATACAATGCCAGTGCTTGGCTGGCTGACATTCAACATGAATTCAACCTGCCCACCAACCGCCTAATTTGTGAAATGCTCACCAGGTGGAACTCAACATTGGCAATGTTGCAGGAGCTGCACACACAGCAGACGGCCATCAATGAGTACCTGTGTGAGTATGGCACAAGTACAGGTTCAGGGGAGCTTGGCTTCTTTTCGCCACGCCAGTGGCTACTGATAAAGGATGCATGCACTGTCCTGTCATCATTTGAGGAGGCCACAAGGATGGTGACCTGTGACAATGCATGCGTCAGTGATACTGTCCCTCTAGTCTTCCTGCTGGAGTACACTCTTTGTGGAATCATGGACAGGGCACTTGAGGCAGAACAGCGGGAGGAAGAGGAGGACTTCCTTTCCTCTCACGGCTCCCTTTATGCAGATAGCATTTCTGCAGAGCCGCCAAACACACAGAAGGAGGAGGCAGATTGTGTCAGCATGGATGTAGAGCATAACATGCAGCAGTCTTCAAGGGATGGTTTTCAGTCCCCAGAAACCCAAGGAGTTGTACCGGGCTGGGAAGAGGTAGTTCCTGACAATGTCATCCTTAGTGACCCAGAGGACTCTCATGCCTCCTCAAATGTATGCTGCATGGGCTCCCTGATTCTGCAAAGCCCATGAAAGGACCAGAGGATTTGTGATATCAAGGAGAGGGATCATTACTGGCTGGCAACCCTTCTTGATCCACGTTACAAGGGTAAAGTTGCAGAGCTCATCCTGCCTTCACAGAGGGAGGTTGAAACATCTTCAGGACGTCTTGAAGAAAAATTAGTGTAACTCCTTTTCAGACACTGGGAGGTTACCATTTCCTGGACAATGTGTTTCTGAGGCTTCGTTCGGACAGACGAAGAGCGGTGGAGTAGACGGCCAGCTGACCGATGCCTTTAAACAATTCTTTGGTCCTCAGCACCCAGGGCTGTTAGGTTTAAGCAAACATCGACAGCTTCTGCATTATATGGTGCAGGATTATCTAGGGGCAAGAGCAGACTTGGAGACCTTTCCAATTGAGCATCCACTGAGTTACTAGGTCTTAAGTATGGACCACTGGCCAGAACTTGCTCAGTATGCAGTCGAGCTACTGGCCTGTCCTCCATCCAGCGTGCTTTCTGAATGGACATTCAGTGCTGTTGGAGGGTTTGTGACGGATCAAGAGTGTGCATGTCCACAGACTCCATTGATAGGTTGACATTTATCAAAACGAATCAGTCCTGGATCAGCAGCTATCAAGCCCCTGATGCTGATGTAATTGATTGAGTTTGCTAGGGATCTGGGATCCCGTGAAGACTGCCTATGCTACCTATCCTATTTCTGAATCTTGATTATGCTAGCTTCCCACAATATTTTTGGTTTAGGGCACCTCCAACACCTAAGGCCCAATTCTCTCTGCACCTGTTTGACAGATGCACGTCATTTCAAATTTTTTTTAACTTTTAACAGCAGGGCCCATTCCTGAGCCCAAGAATAACTGTGAGGGTTTACAGTGTTCAGGCGCCACCAACACCCAAGGTCCAATTTTTTTCTGCACCTGTTTGACAGATGCATGTAATTTTTAAATTTTTTTTTTTCTAATTTTTAACAGCAGGGCCCATTCCTGCACCCAACAAGAGTAACTGTGAGGGGTTATAGTGTTCAGGCACCCACAACACCCAAGGCCCATTTTTTTCTGCACCGTTTGACAGATGCATGTCATTTCAATTCTTTTTGTAATTATTAACAGCAGGGCCTATTCCTGTACCCAACAAGAGTAACTGTGAGGGGTTACAATGTTCAGGCACCACCAACACCCAAGGCCCAATTTTTTCTGCGACTGTTTGACAGATGCATGTGATTTCAATTTTTTTTTTCTAATTTTTAACAGCAGGGTCCGTTCCTGCACCCAACAAGAGTAACTGTGAGGGGTTAGTGTTCAGGCATCACCAACACCCAAGGCCCATATTTTTCTGTACCTGTTTGACAGCTGCATGTCAGTTAAATTTTTTTCTGATTTTTAACAGCAGGACTCTTTCCTGCGCTCAACAAGAGTAACCGTGAGGGGTTACAGTGTTCAGGTACCACCAACACCCAAGGCCCAATTTTTTTCTGCACCTGTTTGACAGATGCATGTAATTTCAAATGTTTTTTTCAAATTTTTAACAGCAGGGCCCGTTCCTGCACCCCACAAAAGTAACTGTGAGTGCTTACATTGTTCAGGCACCACCAACACCCAATTTTTTTCTGCACCTTTTTGTCAGATGCATGTAATTTTATTTTTTTAAATTATTTATTTTATTTATTTATTTATTTCAGGTACTTATATAGCACCGTCAATTTACACAACGCTTTACATAGACATTGTACATTGACAACAGTCCATACCCTCAAGGAGCTTACAATCTAAGGTCCCTAACTCACATTCATACATACACATACTAGGGCCAATTTAGACAGCAGCCAATTAACCTACCAGCATGTCTTTGGAGTGTGGGAGGAAACCGGAGTACCAGGAGGAAACCCAGGCAGACATAGGGAGAACGTGCAAACTCCAGTCAGGTAGTGTCATGGTTGGGATTCAAACCAGCGACCCTTTTGCTGCTAGGCGAAAGTGCTAACCACTGCATGCAATTTAAATAATTTTTTTTCTAATTTTTAACGTCGACAGTAACTGTCAGGGGTTACAGTGTTCAGGCACCACCAACACCCAAGCCCATTTTTTTCTGCACCTGTTTGACAGATGCATGTAATTTCAAATGTTTTTTTCCAGTTTGTAACAGCAGGACCCATTCCTGCACCCAACAAGAGTAACTGCGAGGGGTTACAATGTTCAGGCACCACCAACACCCAAGGCCCTTTTTTTCTGTACCTGTTTGAAAGATGCATGTAATTTAACTTTTTTTCTAATTTTTAACAGCAGGGCCCATTCCTGCGCCCAACTAGAGTAACTGTGAGGGGTTAAAGTGTTCAGGCACCACCAACACCCAAGGCCCAATTTTTTCTGCACCTGTTTGACAGATGCATGTAATTTCAATTTCTTTTTTCTAATTTTTAACAGCTGGGCCCTTTCCTGCACCCAAGAGTAACTGTAAGGGCTTACAGTGTTCAGGCACCACCAACACCCAAGGCCCCTTTTTTCTGTACCTGTTTGACAGATGCATGTAATTTAACTTTTTTTTGTAATTTTTAACAGCGGGGTCCATTCCTGCACCCAACAAGAGTAACTGTGAGGGGTTACAGTGTTCAGGCACCACCAACACCCAAGGCCCAATTTTTTTCTGCACCTGTTTGACAGATGCATGTAATTTCAATTTCTTTTTTCTAATTTTTAACAGCTGGGCCCTTTCCTGCCCCCAACAAGAGTAACTGTAAGGGGTTACAGTGTTCAGGCACCACCAACACCCAAGGCCCCTATTTTTTCTGTACCTGTTTGACAGATGCATGTAATTTAACTTTTGTTCTAATTTTTAACAGCATGGTCCATTCCTGCACCCAACAAGAGTAACTGTGAGGGGTTACA
Organism: Glandirana rugosa; assembly: GCA_018402905.1. NCBI lineage: Eukaryota > Metazoa > Chordata > Amphibia > Anura > Ranidae > Glandirana > Glandirana rugosa. The sequence continues at coordinate 1,030,905 of BLSH010209547.1, read as the reverse complement.
GTGTTCAGGCACCACCAACACCCAAGGCCCAATTTTTTCTGCACCTGTTTGACAGATGCTTGTACTTTCAAATACTTTTTTTTACAATTTGTAACAGCAGGCCCCATTCCTGCACCCAACAAGAGTAACTGTGAGGGGTTACAGTGTTCAGGCACCACCAACACCCAAGGCCCAATTTATTATGCACCTGTTTGACAGATGCATGTAATTTCAATTTTTTTCTAATTATTAACAGCAGGACCCATTCCTGCGCCCAACAAGAGTAACTGCAAGGAGTTACAGTGTTCGGGCACCACCAACACCCAAGGCCCAATTTTTTTCTGCACCTGTTTGACAGATGCATGTAATTTAAATTTCTTTTTTTCAAATTTTTAACAGCTGGGCCCTTTCCTGCACCCAACAAGAGTAACTGTGAGGGGTTACAGTGTTCAGGCACCACCAACACCCAAGGCCCAATTTTTTTCTGCACCTGTTTGACAGATGCATGTAATTTCAATTTCTTATTTCTAATTTTTTACAGCAGGGACTGTTCCTGTGCCCAACAAGAGTAACTGTGAGGGGTTACACTGTTCAGGCACCACCAGCACCCAAGGCCCATTTTTTTCTGCACTTGTTTGACAGATGCACGTAATTTAAAAAAAATGTTTTCACCCCTGGCTCACTAACCCCAGTTGTACTATTACCTAAGGACAGTGTTGTGCATATGGTCTGGTATCCTATTTCTCATCCCTCCCCACTATCCCTCCCACTTCCCCATCCCTCTCTCACCTTCTACCCCTCTTTTCTCCTCCACCCCCCTCTTTTCTACCCTAATCTTTGTTATTCTATCCTCGGTACTACCCTCACCAGCTTGTTATGTTCCTCACTAATATACGGTATGAGAAAGTGTGGGGTTTAGTAAAAAGGCTATTACATTTTATTGGTACAAAAATATGACAAAATAAAGCATAGGGGTGAGCAGGGGCACGCAGGTCACAGGCTCACCTCAAATGGTGCATGTACATGTAGAAAGATACATTTCAATACATTTGAACATTAAAAACACAAAGTTTTTTTGGAACATGATACCACATTTAACAGCAAACATGTAGATAGCTTTGATGCGTTTGAGATTAGTCACACTCAGGAGCCTCTTGAATGGCAGAATCCTGGGGCTATGTCACAAATATCCCAACATGTTTCGGTTAATCCTTCATCAGGGGACAATAAACATCAAGCGGAAAAGCAATTATGCTGTCTGTGAAAAAGTTGAATCATATATAACAACATCAATTTAGTTAATAGTACAATTAATATGATGTGAGTTGCATATTATTTGGTAAGAGTCCAGAGATAGCTGGAATGAAGAAAGAAGAAGTTGAAATAAAACATCACTTACATCTGACCAGAGGTATCATCAACCAAATTTCAAAGCAGCCCTGAGCAGGATCTGGATGTCAGGTCCAAAGAGAAGCCAGAGGGGGAGCAAGCAACTCAGAGGTGGACTGAGGAGACCTGTGCATCCACAAGAGGCCCAAGGTGGCTGGATCAGCTCAACCTCGCAGGGAGGTATAAGATAACACTAGTTAAGAGAAGAAGAGGGACGTATATATGTATGAATGTGTAATCTGTAAGCGTATATCATAACATGACAGCAGGGAGCGAAAAGCAGGAAGCAAAAAAAGCCCCCTGCTGTGGCATATTGAAGCAAACCCATAGACTGTGCCGACATAAATGCATTGCCAACTAGGGCATAAAATATATGTTGTATTGGATAGTTAATACCCATGGTGTATGTGTGAATCACATAACAGCAATAAGGGATGGTGAGAAAATGTTTAAAGTATTTTCAGCATTGCAAGCGGCACAGATGGGAAGCTATAATAGTTTTAAAGTTTAGATGTACCTGAGTCCGAACAATCCTTCCGCATATAGGCTGCATCTAGTGAAGGAATTGCAGGTGAGACCAGTATATAAAGCCATGAGCGTCGGCGGCAGCCAATCTGCTGCGACGCATGCAGGTGCTGTCCACTCATGTAATGCGGGCGGGAAGCCCGCATACCGAGTGCAGAGGGATTCTCCGGAGCACGTGGCGCATGGCGCCGCCCCGCTACGTGAAGCGGGATGACGTCATTCGTCACGTGCCCTGCCGGCAGATGTGTCTCGGCGGACGGAGGCCCGCCGGAACAGAAAGCTTGCTCCTACAAGGAAATGCCCCGCATCAGGGGTGAGCAGCCTGTGGAGCCCAGCTGCCAGGTGGTGCACAGATGAATCACCCCAAGAGAGACCCACGAGCCCCCTAGTGGCAAATGTTGGAAGGGCAGGCTGAAAAAATGGGAAGGATAGTCGTAGATGATAATATATCAGTAAATGATGGCAGGAAAAGATGCAAGAGAAACGGGATAAAGAAAAAGATAGAAAAAACAAGTGGAGGAAATTATAAGGAGAGAGAAATAAAGAAAAATAAATGAAAATTAAAAAAAAATAATAAATAAATAAAGTGAAAATGGAGGAATAAATAAATGGGTGAAAGAATAATAAAAATAAAATAATAATGATAATAATGAATGGGGGATAATTCTATGAAATGTGGGAATTGTATTGTGGAAAAGTAAAATATTACATAGATGCAATTAGTATGAAGCAATATAGGTAGGAGTTAAACACCAATAAGGGTGACAAATATTGAAATGGATATATATATGGAATAAGAGCGGAAAATTTTTTTGTCATAACTTATGTTCACATCCCCCCGATGTGAAGCCCAGGAGAAATGGCTTGAAGCTATAGGTTTCATTTAGGCCAGGAGGGGAGGTGGCGTGAAGGGTATGGATCCACCTCAATTCGCGTTGGAGGAGTGTTTTGTTGTGATCACCTCCACGCGAACTAAAGTGTACCCGGTCCAGGGCCAAAAATTTGACCATGGGAAGCGTGTTGGGATGAACAGAGGCCATATGTCGGCCAATGGGAGTGTCAGGATCACGTTTGGTTATGGAGAGTGTATGTTGGTATATTCTTTTCCAAAATTCATTTTTAGTTTTCCCGACATAGTATGCTCCACAGTCACAGGACAGCAGATACACCACTCCAGGGGTTTTACAATTCACAAAATGTTTGGGACTGAAGGGTCGTTGATTGGGTAATGTAATTTTGTGGTGTCTATCCATATACTGGCAGTAATTGCAACCACCACAAGAGAAGGTGCCTCGACGAATACAGGGGTCACCTCTCTGGGGCTTGAATTCACTTGCAACCAATTTGTCGCCGACCGAGGGCGCCCTACGGTAGGCGACAGGTGGCTTATCGGGTACAAACAGTGACAGCTGGGGATCCATGGTAAGGAGATGCCAATATTTGTTCAGAATATGTTTGATTTGTTTATGTTGCGTGGAGTATGTAGTGACAATACGAGTAATAGGATCGGAAGTTTGTGTATTTGGAGATTGTTGGGAAACGGTTTGGTGTTTATTTTTTTTATTATTATAAAGTAAGTCTTTTCAAGGAATACTCTGAACTCTCCTGAAGGCTCACTTCAGGGAGGCACCAGAGTATCCACGCTCCAAAAGTCGAATCTGTAGTTCCTTCGCCTACTTTAGGAAAGAGGATTCGTCTGAGCAGTTTCGACGAACACGGAGGTATTGACTGTAGGGTATAGAGGCTAAGAGTGGCTTGGGATGGAAACTACTGGCGTGAAGCAAAGAGTTTCCTGCTGTGGATTTGCGGAATAGTTGACTAGATAGTGACCCATCCTGGTCTTTCTGGACCAATACATCCAGGAAGGGCAATTTGTATAAATTAAAGGACATAGTGAAATGTAGATTTAATTCATTGTGATTAATAAAGGCCAGAAACTCTTGTAGTTGGGAGGCGGAACCTCGCCATAGCATGAAAATATCATCGATATAACGATGCCAGGCTAGTATATGGTCAGCATGGATACAGATGCCTGGATCATGCCAGAGCAAACGCTCCCACTCCCCCAGGTACAGGTTGGCATACGATGGGGCACACCGAGTCCCCATCGCAACCCCCTGCACCTGGAGGTAGTGGGAGCCACCAAAAGAGAAGACATTGTGTTCCAGAATGAACTGGAGAGCCTGTACCACAAACTCATCGTATTGGGGGTCCAAAGTGTTGGAAAGATTAAGCTTGTGTTTTATGGCTGCTAGGCCCAGGTGATGCGGGATGGAACTATATAAGGCCTCGACGTCGATTGCGACCAAAAGGGTGTCGCCATCGACGCGGAGGCCCTCCAAAATTTGTAAAAAGTGAATGGTGTCACGTACATAGGAGGGAAGATTGACTACTAAGGGTTGTAAATGATTATCCACAAGTTCACTGAGATTCTCAGTCAAGTTGCCACAACCGGAAATGATTGGGTGGCCTGGTGGTCTCTCAGGGTTTTTGTGGATTTTTGGTAACGCATAAAACGTAGCTGTTCGGGGGTAGCTAGTGCGTATGTATTCCCATGCTGATTTCGATATGACATGGAAATAGTAAGCTCTGTCTACAAGGGCATAAAAATCTTTTGAAAAACAGTCTATTAAACTAGATGGAATGACCTGATACCAACTGGAATTGTTTAAAATGGACATGCACATGTCCTTGTAATCTGTGCTGTTCATGATAACAATGTTTCCACCCTTATCGGATGGTTTAATAACTATGTTGGTATTGGAGGCCAAAGTTTTTAGTGCAATTTGCTCTCGAGTAGAGAAATTGGAAACCGATTGAGAGGGGTTAAGTAAATTCATAATGTCTTTAGTCACCATTTTTAAAAACATAGCTGCATTGTGATTAGAACTGGGGGGTGGATTCTGAGAAGATGGTTTTTTGAGTTTAGAAGTATGAGTTGATATGGTGTCCTGCATACTGTTGTCAATTAAGCCGAGCAGACCCTCAAGATCTATGGAGTCAATGAAATCTCCAGATTCGTTTTCTTCTAATAAAGATATAAGGAGGTCCAGGGCTTCCACATCGGGGGGAGGTGGTGTGGGTATAGTGGTAGTGTTGATATTGGTTTTGGCATACAAGGACTTTAATAGAATGTTTCTGATGTAAAGGTGAATGTCTTTAATGGTATCAAATTTATTGAGATGGAAATCAGGGCAAAAGGTTAAACCTCTGGCTAAAACCCGACATTCGTCAGGTGATAGTTTGTGGCTAGATAAATTAACCACATTTAATTTTGTGAGTTTGTGTTGGTTTTCTTGGTGGGTGTGTTTTTGGTTTGGTGACTCTGTGTTTTGTTGCGTAGTTGATCTAAAAAAGTGCCCCGCATGAGTGTTTGTTTGTATGGAGTGGCCGAGACATGGAAAGATGAATGTACATGGTGGTGGGTGGGGTGAATATTTGCGGGTGCTGGAGTGCTCATGTGGGTGTCTGATCGTGTTACAGTGGTACGTACATTACCTACATCTTGGTGCGATTCAATTGGTGAAGAAGAAGAATGGTCTTGGGAGCTATCGCCATGTCGTCGCCGCTTGGAGCGTCGTGAGTGTTTGGGTGCACCTGGGGTTGGTGTGAACATTGAAGAGGCAGAGGAGTATGAAAAAAGGTAGAATTATCATCATGGTTAAAGGTTTTGGCATTGTGTTGTGGCATACGTCTATTAGATGTTGCTTGGTGCCACTTATACGCTTTTCCTTCTTGAAAAGCTTTCAGATCGCGGTGTAGTTTTTTGTCCTTACTGATTAGAATATCTTTATTAAATTTCAAAAGGTGAATTTTCAGTTTTTGATCTAGATCAGAGACCAGAGCATGGGTCTGGTGCAATACCAAGACCTTTTGCAATGTGTCTACCTGTTTATCCAGTTCCACTATACGTCTATTGTATTCTCCAATTAGTAATGACATCATATTTTTTGAGCAAAGCTTCAAATTATCCTCCCATTGCTGCTTGAAATTGGGATCTGAGATTTCGAATGAAGGAAAAATTTGAACACGCAACCCAAAGGGGTTGATATCCTCTTTGGTATAGTCTTGGAAGTTTTTTATATGCCAATGTAATAGAGATTTTTTTCTCCAATATTTGGCAGAGATTGATGTAAGTAGATGTAATAATAGATTCAACTGCTTCATTCTTACCAAACTCCTCAATTCAAGTTGGACATAAACGACATCCATTGTTCACCCTGGTATTCAGCCATATTGGAAGAAAAAAGAAGAAGGAAGACAAAGGAAAAATGTTAAAGGATGATATACAAGAAAGAGATAAAAAAAGAAAAACAAAAAACAAAAAAAAAAAAACCTCTTGAGGACAATTAATGAAGATGGGGAAACGCACCTGTCTATGGAGCCTCTAACATGGAGAGGGGACGTAGCGGGTATTTACTACCCGGATATGACAAATGAAGTGGAAGGGGGGAGGGGCTCTACATAGACAGAGAGACTGCCACGTCCTAAACGAACGGCAAAAATGGAAAGGGAAAGATATCCCAAACATATAATGAATCCCCCTGGACTTTACCGGCAGTCATACAAAGTATGAGAAAATGTGGGGTTTAGTAAAAAGGCTATTACATTTTATTGGTACAAAAATATGACAAAATAAAGCATAGGGGTGAGCAGGGGCACGCAGGTCACAGGCTCACCTCAAATGGTGCATGTACATGTAGAAAGATACATTTCAATACATTTGAACATTAAAAAACACAAAGGTTTTTTTGGAACATGATACCACATTTAACAGCAAACATGTAGATAGCTTTGATGCGTTTGAGATTAGTCACACTCAGGAGCTGCTTGAATGGCAGAATCCTGGGGCTATGTCACAAATATCCCAACATGTTTCAGTTAATTTCATTTATTTTTCTTTATTTCCTCCACTTCCTTTTTCTATCTTTTTCTTTATCCCATTTCTCTTGCATCTTTTCCTGCCATCATTTACTGATATATTATCATCTATGACTATCCTTCACATTTTTTCAGCCTGCCCTTCCAACATTTGCCACTAGGGGGCTCGTGGGTCCCTCTTGGGGTGATTCATCTGTGCACCACCCGGCAGCTGGGCTCCACAGGCTGCTCACCGCTGATGTGGGGCATTTCCTTGTAGGAGCAAGCTTTCTGTCCCTCCTATGTAGAGCCCCTCCCCCCCTTCCACTTCATTTGTCATATCCGGGTAGTAAATACCCACCACGTCCCCTCTCCATGTGAGAGGCTCCATAGACAGGTGCGTTTCCCCATCTTCATTAATTGTCCTCAAGAGGTTTTTTTTTTTGTTTTTTTTTTGTTTTTTTGTTTTTTTTCTCTTTCTTGTATATCATCCTTTGTCTTCCTTCTTCTTTTTTCTTCCAATATGGCTGAATACCAGGGTGAACAATGGATGTCGTTTATGTCCAACTTGCATGAGGAGTTTGGTAAGAATGAAGCAGTTGAATCTATTATTACATCTACTTACATCAATCTCTGCCAAATATTGGAGAAAAAATCTCTATTACATTGGCATATAAAAAACTTCCAAGACTATACCAAAGAGGATATCAACCCCTTTGGGTTGCGTGTTCAAATTTTTCCTTCATTCGAAATCTCAGATCCCAATTTCAAGCAGCAATGGGAGGATAATTTGAAGCTTTGCTCAAAAAATATGATGTCATTACTAATTGGAGAATACAATAGACGTATAGTGGAACTGGATAAACAGGTAGACGCATTGCAAAAGGTCTTGGTATTGCACCAGACCCATGTTCTGGTCTCTGATCTAGATCAAAAACTGAAAATTCACCTTTTGAAATTTAATAAAGATATTCTAATCAGTAAGGACAAAAAACTACACCGCGATCTGAAAGCTTTTCGAGAAGGAAAAGCGTATAAGTGGCACCAAGCAACATCTAATAGACGTATGCCACAACACAATGCCAAAACCTTTAAACATGATGATAACTCTACCTTTTTTACATACTCCTCTGCCTCTTCAATGTTCACACCAACCCCAGGTGCACCCAAACACTCACAACGCTCCAAGCGCTGACGACATGGCGATAGCTCCCAAGACCATTCTTCTTCTTCACCAATTGAATCGCACCAAGATGTAGGTAATGTACGTACCACTGTAACACGATCAGACACCCACATGAGCACTCCAGCACCCGCAAATATTCACCCCCCCCCCACCCTGTACATTCATCTTTCCATGTCCCGGCCACTCCATACAAACAAACACCCATGCGGGGCACTTTTTTAGATCAACTACGCAACACA
>BLSH010209547.1:1008711-1021248 GCA_018402905.1 Glandirana rugosa | reverse complement strand
ACTCTTCTACCAAAAAACTCAAATCTTCATACTCAACTATACCACAGGACGTATGACAACAGTTAATTCGGCTCGTCTGGGAGTTCTAGATACCTCAGTTACTTTAGAGGTCTAAGCAAAAGAAGATTATTTCTATATTCCTCCAGGTCCCGAAGGTGTAGCCCCCCTCCACCACACCCATATCACCATCACAACTATAACCAAAACCGTATGTTCCTGAAATTATCTTACAAAGACTAGGAGATTTCATTGACTCCATAGATCTTGAGGGTCTGCTCGGCTTAATTGACAACAGTATGCAGGACACCATATCAACTCATACTTCTAAACTCAAAAAACCATCTTCTCAGTATCCACCCCCCAGTTCTAATCACAATGCAGCTATGTTTTTAAAAATGGTGACTAAAGACATTATGAATTTACTTAACCCCTCTCAATCGGTTTCCAACTTCTCTACTCGAGAGCAAATTGCACTAAAAACTTTGGCCTCCAATACCAACATAGTTATTAAACCATCCGATAAGGGTGGAAACATTGTTATCATGAACAGCACAGATTACAAGGACATGTGCATGTCCATTTTAAACAATTCCAGTTGGTATCAGGTCATTCCATCTAGTTTAATGGACTGTTTTTCAAAAGATTTTTATGCCCTTGTAGACAGAGCTTACTATTTCCATGTCATATCGAAATCAGCATGGGAATACATACGCACTAGCTACCCCCGAACAGCTACGTTTTATGCGTTACCGAAAATCCACAAAAACCCTGAGAGACCACCAGGCCGCCCAATCGTTTCCGGTTGTGGCAACTTGACTGAGAATCTCAGTGAACTTGTGGATAATTTACAACCCTTAGTAGTCAAACTTCCGTCCTATGTACGTGACTCCATTCACTTTTTACAAATTTTGGAGGGCCTCCGCGTCGATGGCGACACCCTTTTGGTCGCCATCGACGTCGAGGCCTTATATAGTTCCATCCCGCATCACCTGGGCCTAGCAGCCATAAAACACAAGCTTAATCTTTCCAACACCTCGGACCCCCAATACGATGAGTTTGTGGTACAGGCTCTCCAGTTCATTCTGGAACACAATGTCTTCTCTTTTGGTGGCTCCCACTACCTCCAAGTGCAGGGGGTTGCGATGGGGACTCGGTGTGCCCCATCGTATGCCAACCTGTACCTAGGGGAGTGGGAGCGTTTGCTCTGGCATGATCCAGGCATCTGTATCCATGCTGACCATATACTAGCCTGGCATCGTTATATCGATGATATTTTCATGCTATGGCGAGGTTCCGCCTCCCAACTACAAGAGTTTCTGGCCTTTATTAATCACAATGAATTAAATCTACATTTCACTATGTCCTTTAATTTATACAAATTGCCCTTCCTGGATGTATTGGTCCAGAAAGACCAGGTGGGTCACTATCTAATAAACTATTCCGCAAATCCACAGCAGGAAACTCTTTGCTTCACGCCAGTAGTTTCCATCCCAAGCCACTCTTAGCCTCTATACCCTACAGTCAATACCTCCGTGTTCGTCAAAAATCCTCTTTCCTAAAGGAGGCGAAGGAACTACAGATTTTGGAGCGTGGATACTCTGGTGCCTCCCTGAAGCGAGCCTTCAGGAGAGTCCAGAGTATTCCTCGAAAAGACTTACTTTATAATAATAAAAAAAATAAACACCAAACCGTTTCCCAACAATCTCCAAATACACAAACTTACGATCCTATTACTCGTATTGTCACTACATACTCCACGCAACACAAACAAATCAAACATATTCTGAACAAATATTGGCATCTCCTTACAATGGATCCCCAGCTGTCACTGTTTGTACCTGATAAGCCACCTGTCGCCTACCATAGGGCGCCCTCGGTCGGCGACAAATTGGTTGCAAGTGAATTCAAGACCCAGAGAGGTGACCCCTGTATTTGTCGAGGCACCTTCTCTTGTGGTGGTTGTAATTACTGCCAGTACATGGATAAACGCCACAAAATTACATTACCCAATCAACGACCCTTCAGTCCCAAACATTTTGTGAATTGTAAAACCCCTGGAGTGGTGTATCTGCTGTCCTGTGACTGTGGAGCATACTATGTCGGGAAAACTAAAAATGAATTTTGGAAAAGAATATACCAACATACACTCTCCATAACCAAACGTGATCCTGACACTCCCATTGGCCGACATATGGCCTCTGTTCATCCCAACACGCTTCCCATGGTCAAATTTTTGGCCCTGGACCGGGTACACTTTAGTTCGCGTGGTGGTGATCACAACAAAACACTCCTCCAACGCGAATTGAGGTGGATCCATACCCTTCACGCCACCTCCCCTCCTGGCCTAAATGAAACCTATAGCTTCAAGCCATTTCTCCCGGGCTTCACATGGGGGGGATGTGAACATAAGTTATGACAAAAAACTTTTCCACTCTTATTCCATATGTATATCCATTTCAATATTTGTCACCCTTATTGGTGTTTAACTCCTACCTATATTGCTTCATACTAATTGCATCTATGTAATATTTTACTTTTCCACAATACAATTCCCACATTTCATAGAATTATCCCCCATTCATTATTATCATTATTATTTTATTTTTATTATTCTTTCACCCATTTATTAATTCCTCCATTTTCACTTTATTTATTTATTTATTTTTATTTTCATTTATTTTTCTTTATTTCCCTCTCCTTATAATTTCCTCCACTTCTTTTTTCTATCTTTTTCTTTATCCCATTTCTCTTGCATCTTTTCCTGCCATCATTTACTGATATATTATCTTCTATGACTATCCTTCCCATTTTTTCAGCCTGCCCTTCCAACATTTGCCACTAGGAGGCTCGTAGGTCTCTCTTGGGGTGATTCCTCTGTGCACCACCCAGCAGCTGGGCTCCACAGGCTGCTCACCGCTGATGCAGGGCATTTCCTTGTAGGAGCAAGCTTTCTGTCCCGGCGGGCCTCCGTCCGCCGAGACACATCTGCCGGCGGGGTGCGTGACGAATGACGTCATCCTGCTCCATGTAGCGGGGCGGCGCCATGTGCCACGCGCTCCGGAAAGTCCCTCTGCACTCGGTATGTGGGCTTCCTGCCCGCATTACACGAGTGGACAGCACCTGCATGCATCGCAGCGGATTGGCTGCCGCCGACGCTCATGGCTTTATATACTGGTCTCACTCGCAATTCGTTCACTAGATGCAGCCTACATGCGGAAGGATTGTTCGGACTCAGGTACATCTAAACTTTAAAACTATTATAGCTTCCCATCTGTGCCGCTTGCAATGCTGAAAATACTTTAAACATTTTCTCACCATCCCTTGTTGCTGTTATGGGATTCACACATACACCATGGGTATTAACTATCCAATACAACATATATTTTGTGCCCTAGTTGGCAATGCATTTATGTCGGCACAGTCTATGGGTTTGCTTCAATATGCCACAGCAGGGGGCTTTTTTGCTTCCTGCTTTTCGCTCCCTGCTGTCATGTTATGATATACGCTTACAGATTACACATTCATACATATATACGTCCCTCTTCTTCTCTTAACTAGTGTTATCTTATACCTCCCTGCGAGGTTGAGCTGATCCAGCCACCTTGGGCCTCTTGTGGATGCACAGGTCTCCTCAGTCCACCTCTGAGATGCTTGCTCCCCCTCTGGCTTCTCTTTGGACCTGACATCCAGATCCTGCTCAGGGCTGCTTTGAAATTTGGTTGATGATACCTCTGGTCAGATGTAAGTGATGTTTTATTTCAACTTCTTCTTTCTTCATTCCAGCTATCTCTGGAAACGCACTCTTACCAAATAATATGCAACTCACATCATATTAATTGTACTATTAACTAAATTGATGTTGTTATATATGATTCAACTTTTTCACAGACAGCATAATTGCTTTTCCGCTTGATGTTTATTGTCCCCTGATGGAGGATTAACCGAAACATGTTGGGATATTTGTGACATAGCCCCAGGATTCTGCCATTCAAGCGGCTCCTGAGTGTGACTAATCTCAAACGCATCAAAGCTATCTACATGTTTGCTGTTAAATGTGGTATCATGTTCCAAAAAAACCTTTGTGTTTTTTAATGTTCAAATGTATTGAAATGTATCTTTCTACATGTACATGCACAATTTGAGGTGAGCCTGTGACGTGCGTGCCCCTGCTCACCCCTATGCTTTATTTTGTCATATTTTTGTACCAATAAAATGTAATAGCCTTTTTACTAAACCCCACATTTTCTCATACTTTATATGACTGCCGGTAAAGTCCAGGGGGATTCATTATATGTTTGGGATATCTTTCCCTTTCCATTTTTGCCTTTCATTTAGGACGTGGCAGTCTCTCTGTCTATGTAGAGCCCCTCCCCCCCTTCCACTTCATTCCTCACTAATATAAGTTATAGCCCAGCTCATGTTCAACTATATTGTCACTGAAAACTCTACGACTAAGTAGCAGGACTTTCCCTCTCCATAGACACAGTATGATCCCAATGGGGTGTCTGGAGGGGGAAATCAAGACATGTTTGTTACAGACTATTAGCAGAAAGAAACAGGTCTAAAGGGCTAGTTGTATGGTACAGGCGAAATAATATGGAATGTCATACTTGTTATGTACCGTGTTTCTTTGTTTATTGCATCATAAAAATTCAATAAAAACTATTGAAATTAAAAAAAATGTTTTCTAATTTTCAACAGCAGGGCCCGTTCCTGCACCCAACAAGATTAACTGTGAGGGGTTAAAGTGTTCAGGCACCATCAACACCCAAAGCCCAATTTTTATTGCACCTGTTTGACAGATGCATGTAATTTCAAATGTTTTTTTCCAATTTTTAACAGCGTGGCCTGTTCCTGCACCCAAGAAGTGTAACTGTGAGCGGGTATAATGTTCAGGCACCACTTGGGATGGTCGAATGGTTTGGGCCGAGCATAAGTTTGTGAAAACAGGAAATAAAATATTTGCGCTTGTGGAAAAAATGAAGAAAACTTACTAACCCACAGCAAGCTGTAAGCAGAGTGAAATAATCACCTTGAGAGATATAACCAAATATGTACAGCGCTTGCGGGTATTAAATGGAGCATAAGTTTGGCCTGAACATCGCACATTCAGGTACTCGCCTAAAACTTGAACTTTATAGGCACTTAGTGGGATGTTCGCCCGCTGAGTGCACAGTCAATAGGTTGTTAAGTCTTCCCAGCTGAGAGCTAAATTAAAAAAAAAATTGTACAAAAAAAGGAATGTAAATTTTAAAACATTGAGGAAAAATGGCACGGGGGACCCTTTGGGTCTGGTGTGGATTTTAACCACTTCCCTACTGCCTGCAGGAACACTCTCTCCCTCCTGCAGCCCATCATAGTACCCAAGTACCTATCTGCAGCCCATGTCTCATAGAATTTACGCTGGGGTATTTTCTTTCCAAAATGGGGTCATTTTGTGGGTAATTCCACTGTCCTGGTGCTCCAGGACCTTCAAAAGTGTGATAGGTTGGAATGAAATTAGATGTGTAATATATGCTCCTAGAATGCCTGATGGTGCTCTCTGCATGTTGGACCTCTCTATGTGGCCAGCTGTGTAAAAGTCTCACACTTATGGTATAACCATACTCGGGACGAGTAGCAGAATGTATTTTGGGGTGTAATCGCTGTGTGTGAGAAATAACTTGTTAATATGACAAATTTGTGTATAAAAAATTAATTTCTTAATTTTCCTAAGAATTGTGGGAAACAATTACAACCTCAAAAAACTCACTATGCCTCTTACTAAATACATTGGGCTGTCTACTTTCCTAAAAGGGGTCACAAGTGTTTTGTTTTTCAAAATTTTTGCTCTTTTTTTACTTATATCGAAAAAAACCCAGTGGTGATTAAATGCCACCAAAAGCTCTATTTGTGTGAAAAAAATGATAAAAATTTTGTTTGGGTACAGTGTTGCATGACTGCATAATTGCCATTCAAAGTGTGAGAGCACTGAAAGATGAAAATTGGTCTGGGCAGGAAAGGTTGAAAGTGACCTGTATTGAAGTGGTTAAGACCCTTTGGGTCTGGAATAGATTTTCAGGGGAACTCCACATCAAAATTTAAAAAAAACACGTGGGGTCCCCCCAAAATCCATACCAGGCCCTTTGGGTCTGACATAGGTTTTAAGGGGAACTCCATGCCAAAATGAAAAAAAAAATTGCGCAGGGTCCCCCCAAAATCCACACCAGACCCTTATCTGAGCATGCAGCCTGGCAGGCCTGGAATGGGGGGCGAGCGAGTTCCCCCCTCCTGAACCATACAAGGCCGCTTGCCCTCAACATGGGGACGGTGCTTTGGGGTGCACCCCAAAGCACCTTGTCTCCATGTTGATGGGGACAAGGGCCTCTTCCCAAAAACTCGATGGTTGATCCTGCCCCCCTATGTGAATGGGTATCAGGTGCATTGTAATTTGTACCCCTACCCATTCACCAAAAAATTGTCAAAAAGTAAAAACCACAAGAGACAGTTTTTGACGATTCCTTTATTAAAAAAGAAAAAAAAGTGTCCCGCTATGTAATCCACCATCAATCACGCTGCCTGACGAACTAGAAAAATAGAAAAAACAGAATAAGCTCCGCCTCGATGGGAGGCCTCCCAGAGACTGCTGTCTCTTCGCTTTGACAAGAGGCCTCCTATGGAGGTGGAGCTTTGTCAGTTTTTTCTATTTTTTAGGTTTGTCATGCATCATGATTGACGGGACACTTTTTTTTTTAAATAAAGGAATTGTAAAAAACTTGTGTTTTTTACTTTTTTTCTACACTTTTTTGGTGAATGGGTAGGGGTACGATATACCCTATACCCATTCACATAGGGGGGCGCCGGGATCTGGGGGCCCCCTTGTTAAAGTGGGCTTCCAGATTCCGATAAACCCCCCTGCCAGCAGACCCCCACAACCACCAGCCAGGGTTGTTGGGAAGAGGCCCTTGTCCCCATCAACATGGGGACAAGGTGCTTTTTCTCCCCATGTTGAGGGAAAGCGGCTAGGTATGGTTACAGGAGGGGGGCACTTGTCCCCCCCATCCTGACCTGCCAGGTTGCATGCTCGGATAAGAGTCTGGTATGGATTGTGGGGGGGACCCCATGCAGTTTTTTAAATTTTTTTCATCTATATTGCCAACAGCCGGCAATACATTACAGCCGCAAGCAATTTTGAATTAAATTTCCTTCCTTTAGAAATGTCATTATTGCTGCACCATGTTCTATACATCGCACAGATGCACCACTTTACAGGCAGACTAAGGGGACCCCCCATGCACTATATTTAACCCATTCAGATCCGTGCTATTGCCGAAGTACGGCTCAAGCGCGGATCTGAATTTCCGGGTGCACGCTCCTGGCGCGCACTCACAGGCGGTTCCCCATTCCCCGTTTACATCTGCGGTTCCCCGTTCTGCAGGTCTGACAGGGGATCGCGGGTCTCGGGTGGACTCGATGTCCCAGACCCGCGATCCCCTGTCAGACCTGCAGAACGGGGAACCGCCGATGTAAACACGGCGGTTCTCTGTTCTGTTACAGGGAACATGACAGATCTACTGATCCCTGTCAGCTCGGTCCCGACCAGCCCCGCCCCCCCACAGTTAGAGCACACCCAGGGAACACACTTAACCCCTTCACTTCCCCCTGCAGGTTAACCCCTTCACTGCCAATGACATTTATACAGTAATCAGTGGACATTTAAATTTCTGATCGCTGTATAAATGTCATTGGTTCCAAAAAAGTGTTAAAAATGTCCGACATGTCCGCCCCAATATCGCAGTCCCGATAAAAATCGCAGATCACCGCCATTACTAGTAAAAAATAAATAAATAATAAAAACGCCATAAAACAATTCCCATAGTTTGTAGACGTGATAACTTTTGCGCAAACCAATCAATATACGCCGATTGCGATTTTTTTTTACCAAAAATATGTAGAAGAATGTATATCGGCCAAAACTGTTGAATAATTTTTTTTTTTTTTGGCTATTGTTATAGCAAAAAGTAAAAAATATTGTCCTTTTTTCAAAATCATCGCTCTTTGTTTGTTTATAGCGGCGATCATAAATGACGCAGAGGTGATCAAATACCACCAAAAGAAAGCTCTATTTGTGGGAAAAAAATTATATAAATTTAGTTTAGGTACAATTCTCATTCAAAATGCGACAGCGCTGAAAGCCAAAAATTGGTCTGGGCAGGAGGGGGGTTTAAGTGCCCAGTAAGCAAGAGGTTAAAGCAGTGGTTCTCAACTCCTGTCCTCGGGACCCACTAACAGGCCAGGTTTGCAGGATAACTGAAATGCATCACAGGTGATATCATTTTCTGCTTGGTGATTGCAGTATTCTAGTCTGCATCTCCCCAAGGTAATACCTAAAATCTGGCCTGTTAGTGGGTCCTAAGGACCGGAGTTGAGAACCACTGGGTTAAAGGAATATTTCATTTTTATTGTTTCACTTTAAGCATCATTAAAATCACTGCTCCTTTAAAAATGAAAGTTTTAAAAACTTTTTTTTTTTTTGCATTGATACATGTCCCCTGGGGCAGTATGCGGGTCCCCGTACACTTTTTATGATAATAACTTGCATGTAAGCCTTTAAAATGAGCACTTTAGATTTTTCTCGTTCATGTCCCATAGACTTTAACAGGGTTCGCATGTTCGCTAGAACTTTTTGCCTGTTCGAGGTGTTCTGGTGCAAACCGAACCGGGGGGTGTTCGGCCCATCCCTACTTTGGATTCTGAATATGCTAGTTGCCCTGGACTGAAGGAACATGTATTCATAACTCATATCTCTTGAAAGTAGAGTTGGAGTTGGCAGCAATTAAACTTCCAAAATCCAGTCCCGGCATTCATCCTATCAGTGACTGTGGTAATATCATACTTATTAATAACCAAGATACTATAAGCATGCTTTTTTTAAAGGCATTTTGCCTCATTTACCTCAACCTGGCTTGGCATTTTGGTAAACAGTTTTCAGCTTTTTGTGTATTTACACTATATAGCTGTGCTAAATATACTCATAAGTATTTTTTGTACTCACTTAAAAAAAAATCAAGGAAATTTGTAAGATTGGTATAGTGCTTTGCAATGATTAGCTAGTGCTTCATAAGTAACATTTTAAATGATCACATAAAATAGGCATTGATATAAAACAACTACTGTTCATTTAGTCTCTGGTCATTTTAGGTTGTCAATAAGCTGTATGTTCCAGGTGCTTTGGCTATGACACATGAAACTAAGGGGTGGAAGTTAAAGTCTAAGTCAAACATACTACCTATTTCTGTAAATCTTCTTTTATATTCACTTAAAGTAGAAGAATAGGCAAAATTTTTCTTTCATTTTGTATAGAGTAAGGGAGGGTTATAACAACTGTCAGTTTTTGTTTTAGCCATTTGTATCCCATTGCAGAGATTTCCTTTCACTTCCTGTTCCATATTCATACAGGAAGCGAGAGGAAATCCCTGAAAATGTAAGGGAATTCCTTGGGGACCCCCAGGTCACCAGAACTAGTCTCTCCATTGGAAGAGTTTAGGATTTTCATTTACCGGTACTTTCACTTCCAATGATAATGGTAAACAGGATAAATACAAAAAAAAAAAAACAGTTTTGCCTTTAGTTTACTTTAAGCATTTTAAAATTCTATATATATCATAGACTTGTTGTTACAGTGTCACAACTAAATACTTTTATATACTATAAAAAATACATTATTTTCAGTAAGCAGAAGGTATTTTCAGTGAGAATATTGTCATTGCAGTGTAGGATAGAGTGGGGATTGGTTAAGACCCTTGCCTGCGGCCTTTTAGGGAAAGTTCCTTAATTTCTTATCCCACAGGAAGATTTCCCCTTACCGCCTGATCTAGTGACAGTTTTAGATTTACCAATACTTCCTGTCCCAGAGACAGCAGTCACTAGGACAGATAGAGAGGATGTCTCCCCACTGGAGACACAGAAACAATAACTTAACACTTCCTCACTCTATCCAAAACTAAAATTAAAAAAAAGGTTTGGCTTTACATACATACTTAAACAATTGAGTACTGTCCATGATACTTTTTTTACTTGCACGAACGTACAATTTTTCAGAACAAGCTTTCGGAGTGTGCCCCTTATTTTGGTAAAATGAAGGAGAGGTAAGTATGTGGTTTACTTTCAAGCCCAACATTGTGCAGCACTGCAAAGCAAGGGACATGTATATATATTAAGAAAATATACAGTAGCTTAGACTGTGCATACAAATTATATACCAAAACAAGATTTTAAAACATTAACGCATATTGATAAGGTTATATATATCAAGATGATCTTGCAGAGGCTGTCCCGGCCGGTTGGATGGTGGTAAGGAAGAAGAGCTCAAAGCGAGGGCAGGAACTCACACTGGAACGCATCGTTGACCCGGGTAACGTCACTATATCTATAGACCCCTACAGTATATGAATCGTAGTCAAGCTGATTTTATCTTACAAGCCACTAGAATTTTTTTAACACACAACCAGTTTAGTTTTGATGATCAATTTTATTTACAGGTCCAAAGGACAGCTATGGGCGCATATTTTGCACCCTCCTACGCTAACCTGACCATGGGCTTATGAGAGTCTCAGTAATATGTAAAAACAATCCTTTCACCAAACATCTGACATTTTTCGTAGATAATCAATGATATCATCATCTGGGATGGTCCTAGTGATATAGTTCAAGAATTTTTCAATTGCTGTAATAGTAATCCACACGGACTATCTTTCACTTATGTTTTGGATCCAGATGTGCTAGCTTCTCTTGACCTTGAACTATACCACATTGACGACCAGATACATGCTAAAAACGTCTTAAAACCTACGGCTGGCAATTCATTGCTACATTACAAAAGCTGTCATTACCAAAAATGGACCAACAACATCCCTAGGGGACAGTTCTGCAGACTCCGACAGAACTGCAATAGGAACAAGGACTACATGGAACAGAGCACTATAATGACTAATAAATTGAGTGATAAAGGGTACCCTGAATCCCTAATCTCCCAAGCATATACAAGCTACCTGGAAGGTATACCTTCTAAGAAAGAAAAGGCACCATTTGATCAGGTTTGTCACCATGTTCTACAAAGAACATAAACAGAGCATATCTATTGGAAGATCCACATTTAAAACCTTTTCTTCCAGCTAGACCCAGAGTTACATATAAAAAAGCGCCCAACCTAAAAAATAAAAATTGCGCCAAGTAAACCCATCCTATTACTGTTTCTCCTCAGCTTTGCCTGATACCTATACTGGGAATGTACTGGGTCAGGAGAACTGGAACTGATTGTTCATTGTAGTATATCTACCCACCCTAAAGCAATTATGTTTTTTTCATAATACTTGTGGAGAATAATGCACTAAATAAGATATCAGAGAGCTAGAGCTGCAATAATGGTATCTCCCAGGGTAGAACATCTTGAATCTTTGTTATTTTACTAGGCATGAGAAATGCTTACAGTTTGTTCTATATTGCCTTTTTGATCTTTATTGCCTTGAGTGGTTTTACTCACATCACACCCAAGAATGTGGCATGGGCAGAATAATGTATAGTGGACATTTTTCAATTTTCTGTCCCTGCTGGGAGCACACAGTGATTACTGCTAGGGGCTATAATAGCTGCTAGAAATAACCACATCTGAAATCCGACATGCTGGTTGCTCTCAAGTGCTGATCGATCGATCAACTTGGGTGCATTCAGCCTGCCAATACACGCTTCTAATCTCAGCCGGTTTAGCAGCAAACGGTCTATGGGCGGCTTAAGGGTCAATTCACACCAGCCAGTTGTAACGCAGCCACTAATTTGTCGTGCGATCAGTGCAGCCTGATCCTGTGGTATTGCTCTGTTTACTTTTTTCTTAAAAAAAGACCTTGTAACGCTAGTTTAAATCAGACCATTGTTTATTGATTTTATAACCATACATATCATACAAAACATACAATGATGTATGATGAAGAAGAGAGAGAAGGACAAAACAAAAAAAGGAGAAAAAAAATTCTCCTTGTAACACTAACGAGTGACATGACACTGGGAGGGAAAATGGCTATTTGGGCCCAATTTGAAGATTTTCAGGGCGTGTACCCACTTTTGTTGCCAGCGGTTTAGACATTAATGGCTGTGTGTTGAGTTATTTTGCGGGGACAACAAACTAACACTGTTATACAAGCTGTACACTCACTACTTTACATTGTAGCAAATTATCATTTCTTCAGTGTTGTCACATGAAAAGATAGAATAAAATATTTACAAAAATGTGAGGGATGTACTCACATTTGTGAGATACTGTATTCTCTGAAGAAAGGAATCAGAAACTTGAGATATTGCCAACCTCTACCCCTTGATCAGGAGAACAGATATCAGTAACGATCCAATGCCATTCTTAGATATTTTTGAGTACAGTTCTGTTTACCAAATATACATTAGTACAGTACAATATGCATTATATGCATTTTGATGTGCTGTCCTTGACTCAAATAAGGAAAGAAGTCTCTTATGTCATAGAGTGTTTACACTCATGTAGGGAGTGTA
>BLSH010209547.1:990718-1008159 GCA_018402905.1 Glandirana rugosa | reverse complement strand
CCGTAGTTAACTAGTGTGTTAAACTGTGCTATTTTGCTTCAATTGTCAGTATAGAATATTAGTTTAGTGTCAGTCTAGGGATAGTGTGAGTGTAGTGAGAAGGACCATTCAGCTTTGCATAGTGTGCAGCTAGAGTAGGGACAGCTCAGATAATTTCACTGTAGTTTAGTGAGACCTTGTCATTCATACATACATTAGTGTATATGTAGAGCAGGGACAGCTCAGATAGTTTCAGTGTAGTGAGACCGTGTCAGTAATCTTTACATTAGTGCATAGCTAGCGTAGGGACAGTTCAGATAGCTTCAGTGTAGTGGCGGTTGAACACTGTCTATTTGATTGCGTTACTGCAAGTTTAACGCCATTTACTTCTGTGTGCGTTACTTCCAGTTTAACGCCATATAGTTCTAAGTGCGTTACTGCCAGTTTAATGTAATATAATTCTGTGTGCGTTATTGCCAGTTTAACGCCATATTAGTACAATATGCATTAAATGCATTTTGATGTGCTGTCCTTGACTAAAATGCAGAAAAAACAGACATGATGAATATTTTCAAACACACTGTACTGCAGTGTTGAGATGGGAGGAGACACTATCTTTATTATGGGGAATGATGTAGCAAGCAATGAACTCCACAAGACAGAGAGGGGAGAGACCTCTGTGTCCCGTGATGTCCTTTGAAAGAAATGGATTTTACAGGTAAGTATGTAAAAAAAATCAAATTTTCTTTCTCTGACTTCATGGGACACAGAGCAGGCTATATATTCAATACATCTGGGACGTCCCAGAGCAATACCTGAGGGGAGGGAGACACAACTCCAATTAAACCACAGCTCTGAATATGCTGTGGCCAAAAAAACAGAATTCTCCGCTGTTCTAACATCCACCTGATAGAATCTTGTGAATGTATGTACTGAGGTCCATGTAGCGGCCTCATAAATCTGTGCCACCGACGTCTGGTGGCAGAAGCTCAAGAGGTCCCTATCTCCTGGCGGAAAGAGCTCCACCCTGAATGGGGGACCTCTCCCCCTTTAATCAAAAGAGGCTGTAACACCACCTTATCCTGGTGCAATCTCAAGTCTGGCTCTTTACAAGAAAGAGCTGCCAACCCCCGAGACCCCTCTGGCTGGGCTGATGGCAAAGAGAGACTAGTTTCCTAGTCAAAAGACCAAATTGAAATCCCCTGGACAGGGAAGCAATCTAACTGGAGGCAACAGACGAGTTACCCCTTGTAGACAAGTCCTGATCAAGGAGTGGGAAGCCAAGGCCTCTGGAGATATATGGACAAGGCAGAGGACTTGTCCTTTGATAAAACCAGATTCAATCCCATGGACAGGGAAGAAATCTAACAGGTGGTAACAGATGAGTTACCCCTTGAAGAAAGGTCCTGATCAAGGAGCCAGAAGTCAAAGGTTTCCGAAAACATATGGACAAGACAAAACCCTGTCCTTTGATTGTAGTCAAAACCAGCTTCAAGTCTACTCCTGCTTGAAGAAAGGCTAGCATTTTACCAATCACATACTTGCGGGGTTGCCATTTCCTGGCCTCACACCACGCAATGTGAGCCTTCCAGACCCTGTGATAATCTTCCTGGTGACTAGCTTTTTAACATTTACCATTGTAGATAACACAGGGCCCAAAAACCCCAGGATCTCTCAATACCGTGGCTTCAAATGCCATGCCGTCAGCTTAGCGCACATAAATTCGGGTGGAATATAGGACCCTGAGAGAGTAGATCAGATCAGACTGGAAGCTGCCAAGGCCCGTCCGCCATTAACCTCAATATCTCTGGGTAGCAAGGCCTCCTGGCCCAATCTGACTCCACCAGAATGACTGTTGCCGCCTCCTCCCGAATTTTGCACAAGGGATGCTGTAGCAGAGAGATTGGGGGAAAGGCATAAATCAAGGAGAAGTGGGCTCATGGAATCCCCAGAGCCCCTACTACTATAGCACAAAAATCCCCTGCTTGGGACACAAACAGCTGGACTTTGTTGTTGAATCAGGACGCCAGTAGATCAACTACTGGTGTCACCCAGCGAAGGCAATTTCCTGAAACACTTTGGGCTGTAGTGACCACTCTCCCGGGTGTATCTGTTGGCGGCTGAGAAGTCCGCCTTCCAATTTTCCCACGCCCAGGATGTGAACTGCAGAGAATCTTGCAAAACTTGCCACTGCCGTGGTCTTGTCGGCCTGTACCCTTATCAGGTAGCCCTGCAACCTGGATGTCCAATCCCTCAGAGCTAGCCGAATAGCTCATAGCTCTAGGAGGTTTATGGGCAATCTCTGCTCCACCAAGAACCATCTCCCCTGGACTGTGGAGTCTCCCATGACCACACCCCAGCCTATAAGACTGGGATCTGTGGTCACAATCTTCCAAGATACTGGAAGAAAAGATCTGCCCTGAAACTGATTCTGGTTTACTAACCACCAGAGACTCCGTCTGTGTGCATTACTGCCAGTTTAACGCCATTTACTTCTGTGTGTGTTACTTCCAGTTTAACGCCATATAGTTCTAAGTGCGTTACTGCCAGTTTAATGTAATATAGTTCTGTGTGCGTTATTGCCAGTTTAACGCCATATAGTTCTAAGTGCGTTACTGCCAGTTTAATGCCATTTACTTCTGTGTGCGTTACTGCCAGTTTAACACCATATAGCTCTGAGTGTGTTACTGCCAGTTTAACGCCATATACTTCTAAGTGTGTTACTACAAGTTTAATGCCATTTACTTCTGTGTGCGTTACTGCCAGTTTAACACCATATAGTTCTAAGTGCGTTACTGCCAGTATAACGCCATTTACTTCTGTGTGCGTTAATGCTAGTTTAACACCATATAGTTCTAAGTGCATTACTGCCAGTTTAACGCCACATAGTTCTTAGTGCGTTACTGCCAGTTTAACGCCATATAGTTCTTAGTGCGTTACTGTCAGTTTAACGCCATATAGTTCTAAGTGCGTTACTGCCAGTTTAACGCCGTTTACTTCTGTGTGCGTTACTACCAGTTTAACGCCATACAGTTCTAAGTGCGTTACTGCCAGTTTAACGCCATTTACTCCTGTGTGTGTTACTGCCAGTTTAACGCCATTTACTTCTGTGTGCATTACTGCCAGTTTAACGCCATATAGTTCTAAGTGCGTTACTGCCAGTTTAACGCCATTTACTTCTGTGTGCGTTACTGCGTTACATTTTCTTCAGCCCAGGATTGTTGCCAGGCAGGAGCTGAGTGTTCTGATCCCGGGCCCGGCCACCCAGATGAGAGATGTCTAACATGGCTGCCCATATGATCCACAGACTCTGCCTTATGGATCCTTCAGTTCAGTTAACCATCATGGCTTTCCTGGTTTGAAGCTTACCTGTTCTCCCTTCTGTTACCTTCTCTCACAGACCAGGTTTCTGGATCGCTATACCAGAGTCTAGCAAGCATATTCATCCCTCCTCACAGGCCTGTTATCCTGTCATGGCGGAGCTCACCCCGAGCAATAAGCAGGTAAAGTCACTCAGCCACGGCTTGAAGTAGGGCTTTTGCCCATCAGACTGCCCACGACCTTTTTTTTTTACCTTGAACTTCCTAGAAGTATGAAGTCCAAGTTTTGTTTGACTGTTCAGGCACTAAACCATGCATCCCGAGTTTTTTTGGTAATTTTGTTTGTTTTTGTTATGGGTGCACAGGTAGGGTTTATTTCTTTTATTAATTTAGAGGACTGGGATCTTTCAATTGCTCAAACTGTACCTGTGTCTTTAATATCGCAACATATCTCCTATATACTATGGTCCGAAAGTGATGTCATGTATTTGCATTGTTTACTAGTTCTCCATGGGAGGATGTGTGAGGTTGCACTGCATAAAAGTACAAGTGTAAATCGCCCTGACAAGACCCGCTGTAGGGTCCCTCCTCTATCGCAGCATTATGGCACCTGCTGCTTCTGACGAATTATCTATTATCTCCCAAAACGTTAGAGGGCTTAATAATGTGTTCAAATGTTCCACACTTTTTCAGTACTTGAAGGCACATACGCCCACATGGTCCTACTGCAGGAGACCCATCTCATGGGCAGCAGGGTCCAGGCACTAAAGCGACCCTGGGTCCAAAAATGTACCACTCCACATACTCTTATTCCCAGGGGGTGTCGGTCCTGATCAGCAAAAGTCTGCCCTGTGTGGTGGAGGCTGTCCACGCCGACCCCAACGGGAAATACAATTCTACTGGCCCTGCCCATTCATGGTCAAAAATATGTCATAGTGAATGTTTACTTACCACCTCCCAGTAACATGCTAACTTTGTATGAACTGCTGGAGAAGCTGGCCCCATATTGCCCTGCAAGAATTCTAATCATGGGTGACTTCAACGCAACTCTCTCATGAGATCTAGACAGGCCAACCGTATCAGCCACCTTCAAACCCAACCTTGGCACTTGGGCTCAGATGGCTGGCCTGTCACAGGCATGGCGGTGGTTGCACCCCCAGGACTGTGTATACTCCTGTTTTTCTGCCACCTTTAAAACATTGTCATGTATTGACTTAGCTTTTGCAAATCCGACACTTCTTGGAGAAATTCAGGAAGCACGCTATCTCCCCTTAGGTCTATCTGATCACTCTCCACTGAAACTAACAATTACAACCCTTCGGGTCAGGGACAGAGCTCTGTGGCAACTGCGGCCCCGCTGGATTACTCATGAAAGAGCCTTAGAGCGAATTCCCCCTGGGATGAGGGAGTTTTGGGACTCAAATGAGGGTTCAGCTTCTCCTGGGTTCACATGGGACGCCTCCAAGGCTCATATTAGAGGCCAGTATATCTCGGGCACTGCCTCAATTAGGTTCGACCTAGCAGCGGACACAGATCTCCTACATAATGCGTCATTGGATGCCTCTACCCAGTACTCCTTGTCTCCTACCATGGAGAACTTTGACTGCTTATCCTCCTCCTGCAGAGCCCTACACTTACACATAGCGGAACTGGCTAGGCTGGGCATGCAATCGTGCAAACATGAATTCTTTAAATTTGGGGACAAAAATAGCAAGCTCCTAGCAATGATGTCCCAACACGACTGTCCCCTTACGGTTGTCCCCGAGCTCCTTACCTTGGAGGGTAAGATCATCATCTCTCAACAGAATATAGTGACTGAAATTGCCTGATGTTATAAAACACTATACAAGTCCTCCCTACCAGATGACTTTGACGTTCCCTCCATGTCGACCACCCTGGACTCTGTAGCTCTAGGCTGGCTCTCTGATGCTGAGGGGGAGCTCCTGGTGGCTGACATTACCCCAGATGAGGTAGCGAGTGCCATACGCTCTTTCCCGACAGGTAAGGCTGCAGGATCAGATGGCTTACCAAACAAATTTTATAGCACTAACATTGAAAGTCTCGCTCCCAAATTAGCATTCCTATTCCAACTCTGTTTAAAATAGGGAACTCTTCCAGAATCCATGAAAGAGGTGCACATTAGCCTTATCCTCAAGCCCAATAAGGACCCTAAACAGTGCGCATCCTAGAGGCCCATAGCACTCTTAAACTGCAACCAGACCTAATAAGATTATTACATCCCTAATTGACTCACTCGAACCAAAGAGGCTGCATGCCTGGCAGATCCACATATATTAGTATTAGAAGACTTTTCTCCAATATGCACGTCCCACACAACAATCAAGGCACAAGGGTCATTGCCTCCATCGATATGGAAAAGGCATTTGACATGGTGGAGTGGCCATATCTGTGGGAGGTGATGAGGAGGATTAGTTTTCCACTCCGCTTCATAGACTGGATTAGAGTGTTATACACGGGACCCTCTGCAAGTGTCAGGCTACACAGTGCTGTTTCTGCCCCCTTTCAGCTACAGAGGGGCACCAGACAGGGTTGCGCTCTCTCTCAGGCCCTCTTTGCCCTGGCCATGGAAACCATTGCTGAAGCCATTAGAAGCTCCCCTGACATACGTGGTCTTGGGGTTGGGTGGCTGGAGGAGAGGGTAGCACTTTATGCGGATGAACTTCTGTTGTTCCTTAGTGATGCTGGTGCCTTTCTGGAGGGAGCCCTTTGACTCATGAACACCTTCTCTGCGTTCGCGGGTCTGAGGGTCAATTGGCAGAAGTCACAGCTGTTCCCATTAGATCAGGGGTCTAGGGCCTCTTCCTCGACTGTCCTCTCATTGTGCTGGGTAGACAAATTCCCTTACCTAGGGAGTGTATTGTGACGGAATAGTAAAGAGTTTATACAAGATAATCTGGACCCGGTGTTGGCTGACGTTAGATCTAAACTCAAGGCATGGAGCAACTTACCTTTATCTCTGCTTAGTCGTATCAACCTTATCAAAATGAAGATACTCCCAAAATGTACATATATTTTAGAAACTCACCGCAGTGGCTGCCGCGCAGTTTTTTTGACTCCCTTAACCAAACTTTTAAATCCTTTTTGTGGAACCTTAAACAACCCAGATACAAATTCTCCACTCTCACGAGACCCCTAGATAGAGGGGGTCTGGCTATGCCAGATTGTTTTAGATACTTCCTAGCGTGCCAATTGGTTACAGCTCATTGGTGGCTTCAGCCAGACCTCACTAACTCTGCGGTGGTCTTGGTGGCGGTAATACTCCAATCTTTTGGAGGCGTTGCAATCCATGTTGTACAGAGGTATTATGTTCCCCCACTTTTTCACTCCCTCTATGGGTACCACACTGAGAGCCTGTAAAATGGCAGGCAAATGGCAACCTTCCCCTGCAAACATCATCTCCCCACATACTCCCTTGTGGCTTAACCCCAACATGCCACATTTCTACTCCATACCAGACCCACAGGCCTGGGCAAAATACAAAATTCTAAAGTTTGAACACATCATCTCTAATGCTGAGCTACTATCTTTTTCTGTTTTACAGGAGAAGTTTAACTTACCAGAACATTACCATTTTAGATACCTCCAAATTGCCCATGCCTTCAGATGTCAGTTTCTGAGTCAGCCAATTACCTTCTCCTACTTCAAACTGGAGGCCATCCTAAGGTTATCAGATCTTAAGAAGCCAACATGTGAACTTTACGCATATTTTTCAGTGGCATCCAGTCCCGAGCTATCTTCCCTACGTGAAAAGTGGTTTCAGGATATACTGGGTTTGGATGAAGACTGAACGAAGGTTTGGGATTTCCCATTTTCCACCTTGATTTCTTCTAATGACAAAATGGTGCAGTTTAAGATATTGCATAGAGCCTACTTTACCCCATATAGGCTTCATACAATGTCTGAGATGCACTCACTAGAGTGCTGGCGTTGTTCACGTATCAAAGGAGATTTTTTTCACATTTTTTGGTCATGCCCAGCTATTGAGAAATATTGGAGAGGTGTGGTTTCAGTAATTACAAAGAAAACAGGAAAAGGAAAACAAAGATTACAGTGTCATTGAATCCAAGGTATTGCATTTTGGGGGTTAGTGAAACAAGTAACTAATATCACAGCTAAACGTACTCTTATCTCCTTGCTTCTACTTCTACACTCGTAAGGCAATAACCATGAACTGGAAAAATGCATCCTCTCCGACTATATCATCTTAGAGGGCCCTCATAGACATTAACCTATCCCTATACCAGACTACATATGCCAACAGGGGATGCCCACTTAAATATAAGAAGAGATATAAAGAAAGAGAATATTACTACGCTACCTATACATAAAAAAGAAAAAACAAGCTGCCAGCGCACCAACATCAACAAAAATTGGAAAGCTTAACAAACAAAACAGTGCAGCACTGTAAATGATATGCATACAACAATAAATAAATAAATAAAACTCCCACAAGTTAGTGGGAGAAATTCATATGTGTATATAAATATATATTTCAAATTGGTGAGTATAATCCTTGAAATTTGGTGGCTAAACATGAGAGTCTATATTTCCAGTGAATAAAGATCTCCTCATTGGTATGCATTCACAGTTCAGCACCACAAAAAAATCTTCTACACTGAAAGTACAGGAAAGTACGGAAGGTACAGCTCGATTGTGTCCCCTGGAGGAGGAGCTGCCACCCAAGGAACCCTTACGGGAGTCCATGTGATGTGCCCTGGTGGAGATATATGCAGTATACCCAGTTCCATCTGGTAAGAGTATCTTGTATTACCCCTGGTGGCGGTGACACTACATGTGGGTGATAGCCTGAGGTATATCCTTCCCCTGATCCACCTTGATGACATTCCTGGTGTTTGAATGTGAATATCATCTGACAAAATAGAAGATTTTTTTGTGGTGCTGAACTGTGAATGCATACCAATGAGGAGATCTTTACTCACTGGAAATATAGACTCTCATGTTTAGCCACCAAATTTCAAGGGCTATATTCACCAATTTGAAATATATATTTACATACACATATGAATTTCTCCCACTAACTTGTGGGAGTTTTATTTATTTATTTATTGTTGTATGCATATAATTTACAGCGCTGCACTGTTTTGTTTGTTAAGCTTTCCAATATAAGAAGATCTGGTTCTGTTGGCTAGAGGACACCTCTGAGATGTGAACTACACTTGAAAACGTGATCTAACAGGTGCACTATACCCTTTGAACTTAAACGTTTACTGTGCACCCTCACAACACGACATTGCGAATGTGTATGACACACCCTTGATTGTATTGGCCCCACACTCAAAAGAGGGTTAGAAGTAGTAAGTTTACAAGTTTTTTATTGTTGTTTTGGCCTCACGGCCTTACCCCTGCGTGGGTAACCTGCTTTTTCTTTGTGACAACTCAATAAACAGATGTTTCAAAAAAAAAAAGAAAGAGTAGAGAGCAGATACCCTATTCCATCATATTCTGCAGCTGTTCTCTCCAGGGCCACTCCCAAAAGCTCAGCTTGCTGGGAATTTTTCAGCACATCTGCAGCAGATCGCACTGTTGCTATATGCAAACTGGGCCTCAGGCACATCAAACTTGGCAAAAACACCAGCCATTTGAGTATCACATGCTTAACAAGGCATTTAACGTCCAACCAATCAGCCCGTTGACAAGAGCACCTAAAAGCCACACAAAAGGGGCACAAATCTGTCCCTCCTCCTCCTTACCCACTTCAGTCTGACCCTGCTATACAGAGTCATTACCACTTAGAAACCTCCACTGACAGGGATGATGGTATAGCACAGGGTGTCCCAGGTCCTAGCAGCACATCTGCCAGCAGCACACCACCAGCTGTAGACTGTAGCCAGTAAATTTCTCTGCTCCATCTGCTGCAGTGGTGTACCACAATGGCAGGCTCCCAGTCGCTACTACTTTTCACATAAGGCTGTTCCATCTCTCTACCATCACGTGGAAGGGAATGTTCTGGCATCGTTGGGCAAGGCAGTCAGCCGTAAAATCCATCTTACTGCTGACACGTGGTCCAGCAAGCATGGGCAGGGACAATATATTTAGTTCACAGCACACTGGGTAATGCTGCTTGCAACTCAAAGGGATGCAGGACAGGGCTCAATGCTGAAGCTTGTTGTGCCCCCACATCTGCATACAGCTGGTGGTGATGATGCCAGACCTGTGAGCTCTACCTCCTCCTCCGCCACCTCCATGCCCTCCTCTGCAGAATTGTCCTATGACCATCAGGTACCCCCTAAGTGTTCAAAGGGCTATTCCATAAGTCAGGCTAAAAGGTGCCATACAGTGCTTCAGCTGGTGTGTCTAGGGGACAGGAACCACACCGGAGCAGAGATTCTTGCAGCTCTGCAGGGACTGACCTAGAGGTGGTTCACAACATGCCAGCTGGAGCCAGGAATGGTGCTTTGCGATAATGGCTCAAACCTCCTGTCTACCCTTGGACAGGGAAAGTTGACACATGTGCCATTCCTGGCACATGTCCTCAATTTGGTGGTGAAGCGTTTCTTAAATATGTACTCAGGGTTGCAAGATGTGCTAAAGCTGGCCAGAAGAGTCTGTAGCCATTTTAGGCAGTCATACACAACTGAAATTCAGCAGGAATTCCACCTGCCTGTAAACCGCCTTATTTATAACATACCCACCAGGTGGAACTCCACTTTAGCAATGCTGCAGCGACTATACATGCAGCAGAGCGCCATCAACGAGTACCTGTGTGAGTACGGCACAACGACAGGCTCAGGCTACCTCGTCTTTTTTTCCCCACGCCAATGGCTGAACATTAAGGATGCATGCACTGTACTGTCACCCTTTGAGGAGGCCACAAGGATAGTGAGCCGTGACAGTGTATGCATCAGTGACACAATACCTGTTGTCTTTCTGCTGGAGCAGACTCTGTGTGGCATTATGGACAGGGCACTGGAGGCAGAGCAGCAGGAGGAAGAGGAGGACTTCCTTTCCTCTCAAGGCCCACTTTATCCAGACACCATCATTCCTATGTCACAGAACATACAGGAGGAGAGAGGGGAGGAGGATGAGGAGGCACTTTCGCAGACTTCGAAGAAGAGGAAGACATGCGTTAATCTGTAAGCAATGGCTATCCAACCCCAGGCCCCTTGGGAGTAGTACGTAGCTGGGAGGAGGAAGCTCCAGATGCTGTCATCCTGAGTGGCCCCGTGGAATCTTCTTCTCAAGCCTCTGCAAATTTGAGGCGCATGGGCAACCTCATTCTTCAAAGCCTGCGAAAGGACCCAAGAATACATGGCATAAAGGAGAATGACCATTACTGGTTGGCAAGCCTCCTTGACCACCGTTATAAGGGGAAGGTCTCGGAACTCATCCCGTCCCCACAGAAAGTGCAGAAAGTAAAATCACTTGAGGACACGTTAAAGAGGATTTTATTGAACGTTTTTCCCGACTCCAGTAGGTTACAGTGTCCTGAAAAATGTTCTTTTGAGTCTTCTCTTGGTCAAGAGAGGAGCGTTGGAGAAGGCGTCCGCCTCAGTTAGGCATTTCATAATTTTTTTAGTCCTCGCCACCCAAGCCTGTCAGCTTCCACATCCCATCAGCAGCATCTGCATCACAAGGTGGACGATTACCTCGGGACCAAAACAGAGATGGAGAGCTTTCCAGCTGACGATCCACTGGCTTACTGGGTCATGAGAATAGACCACTGGCCAGAACTTGCCCACTTGCCCAGTATGCTATTGAGTTGTTGGGCTGCCCTGCATCCAGTGTGCTTTCAGAACTGGCATTCAGTGCTGCAGGAGGTTTCATGACTGATCATAGGACAAGTCTGTCCACAGACTCCGTGGAACGTTTGACTTTCATAAAAATGAATCAGTCATAGATAACCAACTATGAAGCCCCTGATGCCGATGTCACCGATTGAGTTTTTTTGGGATGTGAAATCTCTGCAGGACTTCGAGGCTGGACCAGGCTGGCGCCCTCTTACCCTCCTCTGCCTCTACAGTTGTCATTAGGATACCAGGACCTAATCTTTTTTGAGGAGCTGCCTCCATTCACCATACATCAATTTTATTTACCTATTCCAACACACTAGCGCCGTAGCTCCCACTCCAATTCCCTCCTTCTTCGAAGCTGCCTAGCTTTGAGGGTGTTCAATAATTTCATCTGGAACAATGTTTTTGGTATAGGTTTAATGGGCACAATTAACACCCAAAGACCATTTTTTCAGCACCTGTTTGACAGGTGCATATCATTGCAATTTTTTTGGCCTTCATTAAGAGCACCTCTATATGGTTACAGTGGGAAGGCGCCACCGACACCCAAAGACCAATTTTTCTGCACCTGTTTGACAGGTGCATATCATTGCAATTTTTTTTACAGAAAGGCCAATACTTGCCTTCATGAAGAGATCCTCTATAGGGTTATGGTGTGAAGGCACCACCGACACCCAAAGCCCAATTTTTACGCACCCGTTACTTCTATCCAAAATCAAAGTGACACCAGAGTTTATCCAAAAAATCTCTAATCTTGTTTCCAGTGCAATACTTTGTGGCCTCATCATACACACTGGCCCTCTAGCTGCTGCTGAGCAAAATAAAGGCAGCTTGCAGGGAAAATGTCATTTTTTTTGGCTTCATAACTGCAATTATTGCTGCAGCAAATTCTAGACATGGTACAGATCTGCCTCTTTACAGGTAGACTAAGGGGACCCCCAGGCACTATATTGGAAGGGATTTTTCATTTTTATGCTTTCACTTTAAAAATACAAAAATCACTGCTCATTTAACCACTTCAGCCCTGGTAGGATTTCCCATGTTAGGACCAGAGCACTTTTTGCGATTCGGCACTGCGTCGCTTTAACTGACAATTGCGCGGTTGTACCCAAACAAAATTTGTCTCTTTTTTCCCACAAATAGAGCTTTCTTTTGGTGGCATTTGATCACCTCTGCGTCATTTCTGATCACCGCTATAAACAAAAAAAGAGCGACAATTTTGCAAAAAAAAAAAAAAAACAATATTTCTTACTTTTTGCTAAAATATAAATCCAAAAAAAAAATTATATTCATCGATTTTGGCCGATTTATATTCTTCCTCATATTTTTGGTTAAAAAATTGCAATTGGCGTTTATTGATTTGTTTGCACAAAAGTTCCAGCGTTTACAAACCATGAGAATTAATTTCTGCTGTTTTTACAAATTTTTTTTTTTTTTACTGGTAATGGCGGCGATCTGCGATTTTTATCGGGACTTTGATATTGGGGCGGACATGTCGGGATTTTTTGACACTTTTTTGGGACCAATGACATTTACACAGCAATCAGAAATTTAACTATCCACTGATTACTGTGTAAATGTCATTGACAGTGAAGGGGTTAACCTGCAGAGGGCAGTGAAGGGGTTAACTGTGTTCCCTGGGTGTGTTCTAACTGTGAGGGGGCCAGGTTACCATGGGCATAAGAGATCTCA
Organism: Glandirana rugosa; assembly: GCA_018402905.1. NCBI lineage: Eukaryota > Metazoa > Chordata > Amphibia > Anura > Ranidae > Glandirana > Glandirana rugosa. The sequence continues at coordinate 995,396 of BLSH010209547.1, read as the reverse complement.
CTGATCCCAGTGACAGGGATCAGTAGATCTTTTAACCACTTCAGCCCCAGAAGGATTTCACACTTTAGGACCAGAGCACTTTTTGTGATTCGGCACTGCGTAGCTTTAACTGACAATTGCGCGGTTGTTCGACGTTGTACCCAAACTAAATTTGCGTCCTTTTTTTCCCACAAATAGAGCTTTCTTTTGGTGATATTTGATCATCTCTGCATCATTTCTGATCGCCGATATAACAAAAGAAGAGCGACAATTTTGCAAAAAAACACAAATTTCTTACTTTTTGCTAACATACAAATTAAAAAAAAAAATAAAAAAACATTTTTTTTCAACAGTTTTGGCCGATTTATATTCTTCCTCATATTTGTGATCAAAAAAATCGCAATCGGCGTTTATTGATTGGTTTGCGCAAAAGTTGCCGCATTTACGGATCATGAGAATTAATTTCTGGGGTTTTTATTTTTTTTTTAAATTTTTTTACTAGTAATGGCGGCGATCTGCGATTTTTAGCGGTACTGCGATATTGGGGCGGACATGTCGGACCATTTTGACACTTTTTTGGGACCATTGGTATTTATACAGCGATCAGTGCTATAAAAATGCACTGATTACTGTGTAAATGCCATTGGCAGTGAAGGGGTTAACCTACAGGGGGCGCTCTAAGGGTTAACTGTGTTCCCTGGGCGTGTTCTAACTGTGTGTGGGCTGCCCTGGCAGGGGAAGGGGAGTGATCACAGCTTCCATATAGAGAAAGGCTGTGATCACAGTCCTTCCCCCCTCACAGAACGGAGATCCGTGTTTACACACACGGACCTCTGTTCTTTCACTCCGGGGGGGGGGGGGGCATCGCGGGTAGCCGGCGGAGATCGAGTCTGCCGCACCTGCTCCCTGGCCCCCTCGGAACACAGTGAGCGTGCCGATCTGGCAGCCGCCATCGTATGACGGCGGTTTGCCTAGCAGAGTAATCTTGTCGCCGTCAACCTGCGGTTGACAGTCGGCAAGTGGTTAAATGCCCACTGACAGAGCGGGGAACTGCCAATGTAAACATGGCGGTTCCCCGCTCTGTCAGTGGGCATTTAAAAGATCTACTGATTCCTGTCACTGGGATCAGTTAGATGTCTTATGCCCATGGTAGCCCAGCCCCCTCACAGTTCTTTCTCTCTGCCAGGTGATCACGGCTCGCCGGCGGACATCGGGTCCGCCAGAGCGGCGGGCACACTCCTGCAGTGTGCGGTGGGCGCGAGTCGCCATTTATAGACGGTGATTTGCAGAATAGAGCCACACTACAGCAGTAAATGAAGACGAGCCGGTACAGAAGCGGTTAAAAATGACGTTTTACAAAACCTTTTTTTTCATTGATACATGTCCCCCAGGGCAGGACCCGGACCCCTATAACCATTGTCTGCACTGTCTGTCTTTTGATTTTTGAAGTTCAAGTCCCATTGACGTTAATAGGGTTTGTTATTCGGTTCCCAATTTTCATGGTGTTCGGATGTTCTGGTGCTAACCGAACAGGGGTCCATTCGGCTCATCCCTACTATGAATACCATTAAATGTCAAAAAGAAGAACCAAGAAGAAAATGTTTTTATTATATTCCAAAGAAACTTAATTTGCATGGCAGCTTGGAAAAGAAAAACTGCACTGAAAATATAGAAAAAGCAATAAAACAACGGAGCTTCAGATACAGTGATCAAAATGTGCACAAGGTGTAATCATTGGGGAAGAGTAATCTAGAGTAAGAAAGACTCATTCTCTGAGTCCTATCGTGATGGTTTCACGAAAGCAGAGCTTGTGCAACTACACTTTTAGAACTTTTAGATAATTGGGTCTTAAGCCTGGTACACACTGAGTATTTTTCCGTCCAACCCAGCAGGTTGAACAAAAAAAAAACCTCTCAGCTCCGGTCGGAGCCACTGTACTAACTATGTGATGTTAGTACAGTGTTCTGACAGGGGGATGGCCCACTGGCTAAGAGCGCTGATCGGGAGCTGGTCGGCTGCAGGTTTTCCAGCATGCTCATTTGACAGAAGCCATGCCATACACAGGTGCCAAATTTCGGACGGTTTTTAATGAATAGCATTCGGCATTTGGCTGGCATTTGGCCTGTGTGTATGGGGCTTACGTATGGGGATTCTGTTTCCAGGTGCAATGTGGGAAGGAGTGGTGGAAAAGCCCAATATCAGTGGGTTTTGTGTGTGTATGTGTGTGTGTGTGGGGGGGGGGGGGGCGTTGGTTTACTGAATTGACTGAATTGACAAGGTGAGAGTGGCTCTTGAACCACTTCCCGGCCGCCTACTACAGATGCAGTTTGGTTCTATTGCGCGAAACAATGTACCTGTATGTCATTTCGTACAATAGACACCGGGGGGCGCTGATTGGGCAGAGGAGGAGCCAGCCAGTGGGTCCGATGTCCGTCGGCCACCTACAATCATTCCCCAGAGAGCCAGAACGGCGATCTACCTATGTAAACAAGGAAGATCGCCGTTCTGACAGGAAAGAAGATAGAGATCTTGTGTTCCTGCTAAGCTGGAACGCCGATCTCTGTCTTCATCCAGTTAGACCACCCCCCCACACAGTTAGCAAGCATCCTCTAGGGACACACTTAACCCTTTGATCGCCCCAGATGTTAACCCCTTCCCTACCAGTGCCATTAGTACAGTAAAAGTGCATATTTTTAGCACTGATTACTGTAATAATGTCACTGGTTCCCATAAAAGTGTCAGTTAGGTGTCCGATTTGTCCGCTGCAATGTCACAGTCCCGCTAAAAATAAATTGCTGATCGCCGCCAGTACTAGTAATAAATATAAATAAATAAAAAAATAAAAATGCCATAAAAATATCCCATAGTTTGTAGATACAATAACTTTTGTGCAAACCAATCAACATAGGCTTATTGGGATTTTTTTTTTACCAAAAATATGTAGCAGAATACGTATTGGCCTAAATTGATGAAGAAATTAATTTTTTTTACATTTTTTTTATTGAATATGTTTTATAGCAGAAAGTAAAAAATATTGTTTTTTTTTTCAAAATTGTGGCTCTTTTTTTTTATAGTGCAAAAAATAAAACCAATCAAATACCACCAAAACAAAGCTCTATTTGTGGGGAAAAAAAGGACATACATTTTATTTGGGTACGCACGACTGCGCAATTGTCAGTTAAAGTAATGAAGGGCCTTAACCCAAAATATGGCCTGGATCGTTAAGAGGGTAAAACCTTCCGGGGCTGAGGTGGTTAAATAAAAATATAACATTGACCTAGAACCATTGCAGTTTCCATTTGAATAATCTAGATCTGTTCCCAAGTTCTAGATGAACCCTAGAGCTGCTGAAAACATGGCCCCATCTTTATAGCGAGTAATCAAGCGGTAAGTAAGGGAGTGTTGAGATGGACACTAGCAATGCTGACATACTAGAGCAGTGATGGCAAACCTTTGCACCCCAGATGCTTTGGAACTGTATTTCCCATGATGCTCAGCTGCACTGCATCATGGGAAATGTAGTTCCAAAACATCTGGGGTGCCAAGGTTTGCCATGCCTGTACTAGAGTATGTAAACTGGCATCTACAGAATAAATTATGCACATAGGCACATTCAGACAGGCAGATATGAAACAGAATAACAGTAACAGAGTTACAAAGCCAAATAAGGAAGATTAGAAGCATTTGTGTTATTATTATATTATTCATGCTATTATGGGTAACACAAAACCGGATTTCAAAAAACAAAAATTGGTGAACTTATTCTTTAAATAAACCTTGAAACATCATAGCATTTGATTCATGAACAGTATCAGCCTACTCTTTGTACATATTCATTTTTTGAAATGAAATAGCACTGTCACAACGTTAGAAAAAATATCCAGATGATGTTGTACATTGTGTTTATTTATTTAGTTCTTTTTTTTTGCAGACTACAAAAGAACACTATTTTGTCAGAAGTAAATGCTTGCTGTAATTTAATACAAATGTGCAAGTTTTTGTTCCAAAAGCATTTTTTTTTTGCTGTAAGACTGAAAGAATGCAGAGGGGATATCTTCTAGCCAGAATCAAATCCAAAACATTTCATAAACTTATTTGTTGCCTTAGAAACAAGTAAGTGATGTTATTTCTAATGATAACTTACAATGAAATTAGATTTTTACTTGTAAGGCTTAAAAATCCTTTTTTTTATTTTTTGCTCCAGGTTAAACATTCAACTAAATAAATTAAACAAGTGCCTATTGTGCGTTACATTGGTGGTTGGCTGGGTATTAAAGCTGTTAAATGAAGAAAAGAAACATGTCAGTTCATTACTGAAGTCAGCTTGCAATGATCTCTCCTATTAGCAGAAGCTCTGTCTGGTTCACATGTAGAGAAGCCCCCTAAAGGTTTTTGTATTACTCAATAGTGGTACTACGGAATGTGTTTATAGACCACAAAAAGGTCTGACAGCTGAATGACGACGTCCAAATTATTACGAAAGATAAAGACTCCACAAAACAGGTGTAGAGAAACTAAAGGAAGTCAGACTACATAATATACACATTACCATCTACTCCGAACGTAACATGCGCAACCTGGGTAAGATGAAGAGATGTACACTTGGTCTGTCTCGAAGACGATTATCCTCTCTAGTAACGTTCGACTGAAGTCATTACTTGACTGTACAAAGAAAAGAAGTAAATTGTCGAAATTATGG
>BLSH010209547.1:971160-990510 GCA_018402905.1 Glandirana rugosa | reverse complement strand
TAAATTATCACAGTTTCTTCTCAATTATAAGGACCGTACGACCTTTACGATCGACAGAGGAACTAACACGAGAGTTGGTTTGATCGTTTGGTAGGTTACCCACCACAGTATTACCTAGTGTACACGTCGTAGTACCGTCAACGTCTAATTTGTCTCCGATTCTACAGTCGAAGGAATCGACTTTTACTATCCTCTCATATGTTGGTGCATTTCATTGGCAGGGGCGATCTACAGAGCCAGGCCAAAAATCATTGGCCTGGCCCTGTAGATTGAAAGGCCCTCTGTCAAATGCGCTTGCATCGGCCGCGCCTAGGGGGCGTGCGCGCGCACACGGCTCGTGATCGCGGCCGCCGTCATATGACGGCGATTTGCGCTCACGAGCCACCTTGTCGCCGTCAAATGCCGATCGGCGGTCGGCAAGGGGTTAAAGTGGTTGTATACTCTCCTATCATTTTCAGCTAAGGAAGCTGACATCTTAGCCTCTGTTTAATCTGCAACTGCCATGATGCTGCACATGTGATCCATTATGACACCACCCATTGGATGGTTTGCTAGTTTGGTTGAGAGCACAATCAAGGAGACAGCTAGCATTTCCAGCATGCCAGGAATATTAACTCTTCTTTGACACTATTAAATCAATGGGTAGACAACCGCTTTAAGGTATCCATAGGCTGTGAGGAAAGATTGGCGCAGTGACTTGCGTAAGGGTATGTTCATCAGTTCCCACTGGGGAGTCAGTCTTTGCCAGTACTTGAAGCATTGGTTGCCACTGGGCAGAGGCTAGCAAAAAGCTCTTCAACTTGCCAGTTCAACCAGATAAAATAAAGACGCAAATGCCTAGAAAAATTAAACAAATGCAGTCACCACATCCAAGGACAGATAAGCTGAAATATAATACATTTTATCCTTCGGTTTAACTACACTTTAAGTGCTGATGGAAGGTTACTGTACAAATGTTTTTACATGCAGACAAAAATTAGTTATTATTCATTTTTGATAACTTGTCCACCATGGGAACTCACAAACTTTTGCATGCTAAGTATATGATTAGTGGCTTTTAGAACCAAGATTTCCATACATCAGTAAGGCTACCATATTTCTTTGCAGAGGAAGTCAATATCCTATTAGCTTATAAAGCTTACAAAGTACAGCCTGGTTTGGAACCTCCCAAGAAGTATAGTAGGAGATTTATTGGGAAAAAAAGATGTTTGCAGGCATTAATTTGAAAGAGTTGCAAATTCCTCCTTCCTCACTGTAAGCTCATGCTCTTTTTGGTAGACACACATTGAGGTTAGGAAGGAAATATTCATTTTGCCCACTACAAATACCAACATCTATCTCATCTTATTGTTTGCCTGAAGCAATAAAGATGTTTGTGGATGCAGAGGAAGGGTTTGGTGGGTTCAGCTATCTGATAAAGATTGTCTCAGTGATTGGCCAGGCATAGAAGTCTCAGAAAGGGATAAGTCACTTCAATGACTAGAGTCAGAATAAAGGCTTTCATTTTTTTTTAAATTTTATTAATGCTTATAGAAAAAAAAAGACATGCATAGAAAAGGTACAACATACCCCACAAGTATACATAAGCAAAATTAAAAATATCAATTTAACATAGCAATCCTGTCTAAGGCTGGGTTCACGCTAGTCTGATTCTAGGACCGACATTAGGATCACAAGTCACATTACGTCACAAAAACAATGATTCCCTATGAGAGCTGTGTTAACTGGTCCGACTTTTGTTTTTCAAAGTCGGACTGACTTTGAAAAACATTCCTGAACTACTTTTGTCTGACTTTGATCCCACTTTAGCTCATTGCAAAGCATTGAAGTCAAAAGTCGGATAATTGTCTTCACTGATCCGACTTTGGCATACGTGATCTGAGGATCTTGAAAGGGAACTCCACGCCAATTTAATAAAAAAAACAGCATGGGGTCCCCCTCCAAGAGCATACCAGGCCCTTCGGTCTTGTATGGGTTTTAAGGGGGAACCCCCAAAATCCATACCAGACCCTTATCCGAGCACGCAGCCTGGCAGGCCAGGGAAGGGGGTGGGGACGAGGGAGCACCCCCTCCTGGACCATACCAGGCCGCATGCCCTCAACATGGGGAATATGGGTGCTTTGGGGCAGGGGGGCACTGCACCCCCACCCCAAAGCACCATGTCCCCATGCTGATGAGGACAAGAGTCTCTTCTAGACTACCCTTGCTGGTGGTTTTCGGGGTCTGCTGGCGGGGGCTTATCAGAATCTGGAAACCCCCTTTAACAAGGGGGTTCCCCAGATCCCAGCCCCCCACCCTATGTTAATGAGTGTGGGGTACATTGTACCCCTACCCATTCACCTGAAAAAAGTGTAAAAAAAACACACTACATAAGCTTTTAAAATATTTTATTAAATCATCTCCGGCTTCTTCTCCGGCTCTTCTTTCTTCTGCTCTTTTGCGGGATCTTCTTTCTTCTGAGGGGTCTTCTATCTTCTGCTCTTTTGCCGGGCTTCTCTGCTGTCCTCTTACCTCTGTTATCCCGCTCCTCTTCTTCCCATGTTGACACAGCGCAATCTCCCTCACGACTGCCAGCTCCACTGTGAGTTTTGACTTATATTGCTATGGGGCAGGGCCACCCACTGATGTAATTCGGACATTCGGTTATGACGTCACACAATGGGCCGCTGTCTGATTGTTTGGACTACACAAATATGGAGGATGGAGTCATTTTCATTGTTTTAGAATTGACCTGCACTTCCAATGGAGAGGAATCATCCTTAAAGGAAGCATAAGGCTTTCTAAATGCATGTATTGACCTTCCTTTAAAAAGGGGTCAAACATATCTGGTGAGTTGCCACCTTTACCTTTGGATGAACACTGGTGGAATAGTCACATACAAGACAAAAAGGAGGATTCACATGGTGTTGGGATACACATGGACTGTTATGCATATTGCTACATATGTAATAATTGTATGATTAACAGTTGTATTTCATTTATGATTGGTGTAATGTTGTGTGATATGCAGGCATGATTTATTTATCATCACTAATTTTCACCAGCCTAGTCAGCGCCAACACCTTTCACTTAAAATCACGTCTATACAAAGTAAAATGGGTGATACATTAAAGATACCGGCTTTAACAAAAAATATTTACTGTGAATTTATGAAAGCTTGTGCCTTAATCAAACCTCTACCCAGAAGTAAGCAACACAGTGTGAAGCAAATGAATATAATATTTTGTATATTTGCTTCCTTTTTATTGTATGGTGTAAGTGTGCGTTTTCCATACACATGCTGTGTTTTTATTATTTTCTGCTTCCCAGTTACATTCCTTAACAAAATAATGTTTTTTTTGTCTATTCTTCAACTCAGAGTTTTCCCACTGCATTTAACTTACAATCTCAATTCATACAGCATCTCCTGTTTATATCTGACATTGTTCTGTGGGGGGATTTGCTGAGCTAAGAAACAATCCAGGCCTTTCCTTTATAATGTGAATGGCAAATTTCCCTGCCTGTTTATGTTATGTACACATATAGTGATCTGCTTACATTTCTCACATTGCATCATGCCCTTACACTCTAGCTGATTCCCATTTATGTCTGGACTAGACTGTTTGACCCTGTGACTGTAACTGTTATTGAATAAACTAGAATCTGCACAAGGCTCTTTGTTTTGCATCTTGTGGTATTGCTGAATAATCCAGTTTTGTGCCTAAAGTGTTACTAAACCCACAACAGTAAAATCAGTCTGTATATGCAGTAAAGCATACTTGTTATACTCACTGTGGAACCTAAGGGGTTAATCCTCTGCATTGTGTTAAAATGGTGCTTGATCTCCACTGACTCCAGAACCAGTCTGGATAAGACAGAGCCTTTGGAGTCAAGCTGCACATGCTCCGTTTTGTCTGTAATGCTAGAAAGTTGTTTTTTTTCTTGGGAGGGTGCATGTGATCAGCACAGGGCCAATCAGCACTGTCCAGAAAGAGGGTCAGGGGTCCTGGATCCTGATAGGACAGCTCATTGCAATATTAAAACTCCTCCTACAAGCTTTACCAAGAACTGATAGAAGTCACAGGACTGCTATATACTGCTGATGAGAAAAGGTATTTAGCAGTTTATATTTACTAAAATAATTGCCTTTCCATGTTCTGTGTACTGTGGAAGACCAGATATAGTGAATGTCGGGTCCTGGGTTTAGTGACACGTTAAGATGCATATATACCAAATGATAATTACCCTCATTATCATCATTTTTTTCATTCATTTATATCAGGGGAATTAAACAGTCACTGAAAAGGGAATGTTATCCCCCCACTCCTTTCACACTTGTGTTGTTCTTTTTTCTTTCCCTTCTTACCTGGTTTCCTGGGATATCTTTAAAATACATACTCATATATCCAACAAATCCAATGCTGTACTGTTGTAATCCTCCAAAGACCACCAGATGCTGGATCCCATGCCACCATCTTCTTTACTTACATCATCAGGGGGCTGGCTGTCTCTTCTGGGTTCTTGCACCCAGCTTATGATGACATGCAAATGCGCAATGTGTTCAAGATTGCCCTACAGCTTCCTGGGATGTGTGATGAGAATATCACAGGAGGCTTCAGATAGCTGGGGACATCATTCTTGGCAAGAAAGGTAGAAATGTTGGCTGCTCTCCCAAAAAAATTGGTAACTGCAATTTCTTGAAAGCAGTTGGGAAGAAGAAATATTGTTTAAAGATGAAAATGAACTTAACATACCTGTATATGCATGTGTCTTTAAAGATGTGACATTGCTAACTCCAAATATGATACCATGATACAATGTATGCATACTTTTACTGTATACAAAAATGTCTCAATTCATTAAACTGTATGAATGATATTAACTGTGTTTGTTATCTCATGATTATTTTCTCATCAAAAACGAAAATGTACATAAAATAATACTGCATAAATAATTTACCTGAAATAGTTATTTATTCATCACAACCTTTATTTCTAATAAATCATTATTTCAGGGCTGTCACTAGCAGCAACCCACCAGCAATAGGATAGTTAATAAAGAACTGTTCTGTCTTCTGCTATGAGATTGCCTAATTGCTGTCCAAAAATCTGCAGAATCTCACTTGCTAGAGTAGGGAAGAATGATGAAGATACACATTTCTGGTTTGGCTAAAAAGGTAGACATAGTATAAGATGAGATTAGTGTTCTCTCTTACTGTCTACTTACTGCAAGTCAGTACCAGCGGCAGGTGCTGATATGACATCAATCTTATTTCCATCTCCTTCTGCTTTCTTCAATATGCACCACACAGTTAATACCAGACAAAAAGTAGCAGAAACCTCTACCCAGACTGTACACAACAATATATTTACATATTCAGAACAAACAGTACCCTTACCTCTATAGCTATAGGCATTGTGGAGACATTTGTTTTCAAATTGCACAACAGAAGCGCATTATATTTATTATATTCTTTAGTATTTTTCAGTTCTGTAGTCTGTATTTTGAAGCCTATTCATAAAATGCAGGCTGTTGTATTGAGCCTGTTGTTTATTATATCTGAGGTTTTTATGATTAACACAGTCTTTTTGAATATAGAGAGTTGACCATGGAGTGCAATACACATTTGCAGAGCACATCACCATGCTTTATTAGAGCGGAGTTCCACCCAAAAGTGGAACTTCCGCTTTAAGGGGAGGTGACCCCCTGACATGCCACAATTGGCATGTCATTTTTGGGGGGGGCAGCTGGGACCCTGTTTTGACAGGGTCCCAGCTGCACTTCCTGTCCTGGTGCCGCGGAACCAGAAGGAAGTTCACCTTCCCCCCTCCCACCTTGCGTCACAGGTCCCAGAAGATACGCCGGCCATTCACAAAGAGCAGAGCGGCTCACGAATGCGCAGTGCGCGCCTGGCTTTGAAGCCAAAGCCGGGCCCCCACACTTGTGATGCCGATGCCACCGAGGGGAGGGGGAGAGGAGGGAGCCTTCAGGTGGCTGCATTGCTGGAGTGTGGGACAGGTGAGTGTCCAATTGTTAAAAGTCAGCAGCTACACTTTTTGTAGCTGCTGACTTTTAACTGGGTGGAACTCTGCTTTAAGGAGTGAAGCTCTTTTTTTAAAGCAGCACAGCCATACCTTAATAAGATCAGCAGCAAAGTTATAGTACACAATTATCACATATATTGTATAAAAATAGTTATATTAAAAACATAAAGCATTTCAATTTTATGATAGGCTTGTACTAGTCACATTACATGTCATGTACACAAGACATTTTCCTTCAAACCATATTGAACAGCGACTGAAAATAATTTACTGCATTAAGTAGGATTTCAGTTAAGATTTATTTATTTTAATTACATGCTCAAACACTGTAAAAACCATCCAAACTGAGCAGTTTTTATATTGAATATCTTATGTTATTGTGTGTGAGTTTCCAGTTCTGCCATGGTGATTGCAAAGAAGTCTCATATTATCCAGTTGATTCTGTGTTATAGACAATGCAGTAGTAGTGAAAATCAAAAGCATGGTGGCAGCAATGTATCTAGATATATTGTATCTAAAATAAGTTGTTGGATGCCCTACAGTGCCCCTCAATGCACCCCTGTTTATTCAACTTAACACTAGTGGGCTCTAGAGGTACTTTTAATTATACCATTATACAATGGTGTTAATTACAACTCAGGATTAATACGTTTTAGCAAGGTGATCACAAGAAGTCCTTAAATAGCAGGTAGCACCCCAAAGCTAAAGCAAGCAGAAGCATAGTAAAATGTGCTTACTATGCTTCCATTTCTGAATGAACACTGTTGAATGAGTGTGTTCACTGTGTTCATTTAGAAAAGGAAGGGCTGGCAAAAGACTTATTGACTAGCCCTTTCCCCCACTCTCCATCCTGAAACATCCCCCACAGCAGCCAAGGGATAGGAAAGAAGAGGAAGGAGGGGGGGCACATGGGGGGAGGCCATAGGGGCAGTCAGCACAGCACAGGGTAATTAGGGTGTGCTCAGGCACACCTGGCACACCCACTGTGCACGCCTATGGGAGAGGTGTTTTTACATTATAGTCAATGAGAACTAGGCTGGTTAGAACGGGATAAATGAGCAACCAATGTGTGTAAAAATCTCAATTCTCAAGCCCTGAGCCAGGAATTTTATAATCCCTTTTCTGATACGGACTAGGCCATCTGCCCTGGGGTAGTGGTTGTAGTTGTTCCCTTATATTAGCTGTGGGAGATTAGCTAGTGGGGTTCATCTTTCCTGAGGAAAACAGTCAGTGTGCAGGCAACTCTATTTCAAATCTGGTGGCTTGTCAGGTTCATTTAGAAAATAGATTTGCAGGTTAAAACAATATAAAAAGAAAATAAGTCCTTGCCATCCGGCGCTAAACTAAACAGAATAATTTCCTCACCATTCAGTGTGGGGCTGGCCCCCAACACCCACAATACATAAACCAAAATGCAAACCTTGTCTTTTAAAGTCCAAACAGACACAGAGCTCCCTCAGATTCCCCTCTGAGTTCCAGGTCAGAGCTCAAGTAAGATCTCTACCTGATTATTTAAGCCGCCTTCTGGTGGACTCCAGTGGACCACAAATTCTGGACCGGAACCAGCCCTGCCATGGTGGCTGGTAAAGTCCAGACCAGACTCTGTTTAATCCATTCCACATGAATGCATACGAGGCGACAGGTAGCGTCCGTCTACCACTTCGCCTCACATACCGTCACAGAGCATAAATGTCAATTGTAGATGGCTTGATCCTTTGTTATCTTTTACACTAAGATTACATTTGCAACCAAATCATGTAAAAATGATAAACAGATTTGGTAAAGCTATCTCTAAGCCATACAGTATAAATGTATTACCCAGGATTTAGGGAACATTATCAAAAATCATGTTGTATAATGTCATATACATTTCAATGATAATGATGTGCTGATCCAAGCATTATTTGTTTATAGTTAAATAGTGAATATTGCGCAAATCCAAAAAGAGGGAGAATATTTTCATACGAAGCTGCCAGCAAAACAGACAAAATTGTAATGGATAATATGGCAAAGACCCCTGATGATGACCTAGAGGTCGAAACACGTCGGGTCATGCTGCTCTGTTGCTATTTTCCCTTCTTTTTGGGTCATAATGAAGTATTGGATACCTGTTGAATACCCAACGAATATGAGTACCTGACCGGATGATTTAAAGCTGAAAGACAAATTGGTGTGTTACACCCCCTGCAAATTCAAACCCAGCTGGTATACGCCAGTGTGTCCATGCTATCTGGTAAGAGTTTGCATTTCTTGGTGGAGGATCACATTCTTGGTGGATATTGAATAACTATTGGGTATTATAGCCCCTGCTTGCTTGACCCAGCGGGCGTATGTCCGTCTGTGTCCAGTTAATCTGGTAAGCCCCTGCAATAATAGGTGGTGGCTTTCTCTATTGCCCACCTGGTGATATTACAAGGAGGATTTAATGGATCTTCTGTGGAACTTCCATATGGAGGATTTATGAACCTTCTTCACTGAACTTTTTTCACTGTACACACTTTATAAAGGCACACATTGTTGCACATTTGCACCTCTGTTTTTCTATTTTGCACAAATTGTATTTATTTATTATTTGTCTTAGTGCTGCACAGTTTGCCATATTATTTGTTTATGCTGTTAAAAATATTAAATGAAATCTTCAAACTGGCTATGATAATAAGCTACAACTGTCACAAGTTAGAAATGCAGGATGTAACTTGTACACAGTCCCAAAATGCATAGTCCGTCATAGCTGGATACAATTCTGGGAACTGATATTGTTGTTACTTACTTATATAGCACCAACGTGCCACAGCATCATTTTGCAGGCTTGGGAAAATCACAAAATAAACTTTAAAGGATTAACCTAATGTAACAAACAATGAAACAAAAGAAAAATACAAAAATGACAAAAAAGAGAGGGGCGCACCGACCTTGTGCAATACCATAAGACCATTTATTACAAATTAAAATGAAGCATAAAATATACTCACAAACGGAGCAATAAAAAAGGCATGTAAGTCATAGACAGTGACTTCAGTCTATCTCCACCACAGCTGGGGGGGATCCAGACGGCATCCTACGCAAGGCTAACGCGTTTCCAGGGCGAACCCTCTTCTTCAGGGTCTCTTCTTCAGAGCCTCTGAAGAAGAGGGTTCGCCCTGGAAATGCGTTAGCCTTGCGTAGGATGCCGTCTGGATCCCCCCCCCAGCTGTGGTGGAGATAGACTGAAGTCACTGTCTATGACTTACATGCCTTTTTTATTGCTCCGTTTGTGAGTATATTTTATGCTTCATTTTAATTTGTAATAAATGGTCTTATGGTATTGCACAAGGTCGGTGCGCCTCTCTCTTTTTTGTATTTTTCTTTAATTCTATTCGGATTCCCTTGGTCCTGAGGAGGGCAGCAAGACCATCTAGTGCATAGAGAGTGGAACATTTATAAAGGATTGTGTTCCTGGTCAGGCCACCACTATTGGTTGATATATCCGAGCGCAGGAGTTGTGTGGTGTTTTCACAAACAATGAAACATACACTAAGAAGGTATTTTATAAGTAAATATTAAATATTCTGTAGCATTGCAAACCAATGAAACAACCAATGAAACAATTATAAGATGTAAAATTAAATAACAAAGAATGTTCTCCCTGTGCCTTCGTGGGTTTCCTCCAGGTACTCCGGTTTCCTCCCACACTCCAAAAGACATGCTGGTAGGTAAATTAGATCCTGTCTAAATTGGCCTTAGTATATGTATGAATGTGAGTTAGGGACCTTAGATTGTAAGCTCCTTGAGGGCAGGGACTGATGTGAATGTACAATATATATGTAAAGCGCTGCGTAAATACCTGAAATAAATAAAATAAAATAAATAATAATTAAACAAACTTGTCCAATCAAAAATATTTTCTATATAATTGAGCACAAAGTACTAGAACAGATGAAAAACATCAAAAAAGAGAGCATGCAAAAGTTCCATCTACAGTGGGCCATTGAATAGTTAATATGCCCTAAGACGACTCTAATACAGGTGTTGAGAAAAAAGCCTGCCCACCATCTTCAGGTGAAATGGCCGCTCACCTCAGGAATCGACCATCAGGTCAGACAGCACTCATAAGATGGATAATGATGGTACTCTTCAGCAGGACTTTTTTTCTCAGAAAATAGGTGCAGGAACTCAACCACGACCCCACCCAAAACCCCCTCCCCCCCACATACACACCCTCCAAACTGCATCAAATAGTGGGTGTGGTCAAATTTCACTAACAGCGGGAGGGTCTTAAAGGGGCATTAAATACCAGGGGTGCATTACATATAGAGTGCAGAGTTTGGGGGGGGAGAAGGGAGGTTACGTAAGTACTCTCTCACTTGCAGGGTTATCGTCTGGGGGATTGTCGGCATCCACACTGCACCCTCAGCACCTACATCTTCCTTGTCCCCATCCTGCACTCAATGGGAGCTGCTCAGGAGATCGGATCTGTGGGAGCCGTTGGGAGATAAGCTGTCACTTGTAAACATATAACAAAAGAGAAAGGGTCTAGTACTACCCATAACATGCCTCCATTCCTATACATTGAAGAAACAAAAACAAATTTTACCCGTGGGACTTTAAATGAGGCAAGTAAGGGGGCCAACATTACTTGCCTCATTTAAAGTCCCACGGGCAAATTTTGTTTTTGTTTGTTCTAGTAAACACATAAGCCAGACTTCTGTGTTTACAAGTGATAGTGGTGAGCAGGGAGCAGAGGGCCTGAGCCAGAGGTGGTGGAACTGAGTTCCTCCAAGTTCCAGCTGAAAAAAAGCCCTGCTCTTCAGCCTGTATAACACTTCCCCCCAATGCAATCCAGGTCACCGGATCTCAAATTCCTTCCCCTGACCTGTCTGTGTGATTTTGTATCCAATCTTTGTCTCCCAATAGCAGATTTTACTCAAAGTAAAGGGAAAAATCCATAGCGCAATAATGCTAATAAAAGCCACATTTATTAAAACTCAAAAAAATATAATTGCTCACATTTAGCCAGAATTGTAATCACATAAAACAGTCAAACAGGATGAATCGCTTTCTTATTTCCTCATTGCACCTCCGGGTGCCAGAGTCACCTGAAATGACTTCACTGGCTCCACCCAACGGTCACGTTGACTTCTTCAGGGAAGATATATATTGTGAGGGATTAGCTCAATGGGGATCAACTTCCTTGAGAAAAAAGGTAGTTCACACGGCAGGTTTTCTTAAAAATCTGACTTGTAGCCAAGTTTATTTTAAAAGGTTGCAGGTAAATCAAAAATAAACAAAACAGAAAATAAATCCTCGTCATCCAGGCACTAACTAAAGAGTTTCAGTTTCCCTAACTGAGCGGTGAAGGGCTTCTCCCAGACACCCACAAAACATAGACAGTACAAACCTTTTTGTCTCAGTCAATAGGCAAACTTCTATATGTCAGCTCTCTCAGGCTGATGACTCCTGAGTCCCAGGGCAAGGCAAAACTCTGCTGTCTTCCTGATTATTTAAACCACCTGATGGTGGACTCCAGTGGACCACAAAATCTGGTCCGGAACCATCCCTACCAAGGTGGCTGGTAAAACCCGGACTGGATTCCACCTTAGTCCACTGCAAATGAACGTATGCGAGGCAACACATATTGTCCATCAATCACCTCGCCTCGTATAACGTCACAATATGTATAGAACTTTTACATGCTTTCTTTTTTGAGGTTTTTCATCTGTTCTAGTACTTTGTGCACAATTATATAGAAAACATTTTTTTTGATTAGACAAGTTTGTTTAATTATTATATATATACGCACATTCTTTAATATTTTTATGTTGTTAGACCAACTGCAGGTTTTTATCCCTATTCTTTCATTTGTTAGGATTTGATGGTATATGGGGAATAGAACAAGCGCACCATTCACACCCGTTTTCCTCTTCAATCGGTACAGCTCACCAAATGCAATATGCCATTCAATTTTGCCCATGGCTTGTCTACAGTGCTGAGCGACTGCATTTCTGCATTTAGGTGGGCAGTCATGAACAGTAAAACCACAGCTCAACTGCCTGCTTTTACCACCGCCACCCACACATGTGAAACAGGCCTTACAGAGGGTAGTAAAGAATATGATAAAGACTTATCATGTGCATAACATTTACATCTGGTGATGGGCAAAGCCAGAAAGTCTTGCCCATGCTTTTATTGGAGGAAAGTGGAGTTTGTGTACTTCTTCAGCTAGTACAGAGACCATATCTGTGCAATATTACGTGCAGTAAATACACAATTTCTAGCATTTTCTATTTCTGTAAATGTTCTCCACATAAAACCGTCTGGTTCTGGGGAATTGGAAAGCTATTAATTAGCTCAAAAGTATTGTGCGCATTCATGACCTCTGACAGAAAGTAGTTTAATGGAAGCTGAAATTGGTTTACTGTCTGTGTAAATGCTACAACACTGTTATATCGTTTATCAAACATTTACCTAGTAGCAGGACAATAAATAATAAAGATGGATAGATATGTCTACAAATAGTGAAAAAATATGGCCTAAGTACATCTAAATCCAAAAAACATTTCTTCATTTTAGATAGCATGGGGATTGGCAGAACCTCTGCCAGGTGTTTCTGCAATCTGGGTTCCACAGCAGAGGTTTTCTGTCAATTTTGTCCTTAATGCACAGGACTGGGGTGCTAGTAGTGCATTTGCCTTTTGGAGGTATGTAGGGGTTCCATTCACAATAAATGCCAACCACAGTGCGCCAGTCCACTTAGCATGTGTTAATGCTTGTACAATTTTCCTTTAGATTTATCTTCAACTATGTAGTACAAGGGCCTACCTGATTACATGCAAATTGAAAGTGTTTAGGTTTTACCTCATATTATATGGTTTTGCTAAACCTAAAGAAAAATTGTACGTGTTTACTGTGCATTAGCACAACCCGATTGGTATGGATGGGTCCTGAGTTTATTAGTGTTCTAAGGAGGAATGGTTGTTAAAAGATGAATGTCTAATAGCTGGAAACTGTTTTTGTAGTGCCAGTACTAACACTATTACTCTATTACGGTCATTGTGTAACTGGACAGAGAAATGGCAAATTACCTTTGTAGCAAAATATATTCCATCATGTATACAATAAGTTACCTCTTCATTTACTGTGCATCTAATTTCTTTTATGTAGCAAAGAGAAAAATCGAATAAATTAAAATTCATTCTGGTTAGATTATGTAGTATATGCTATGTTGTGATGGTTCAAGGTACGCATACATTTTAATGAATTTATTAAAATATATTTTACTTTACCTAAATCATTAAATTCACTTAAAATTACATGCATTTTAAGGATTTGCTATTTTTTTGGCCTATCATCTTGATGTTGATGCTATAAATATGTGTATCCTGTTCAAGTATAACTGTTAATCAGTGTTGATGATTAAGATTGTGTTAGTTGTAATTAATAAAGCATAGCATGAACATAAACAAGACACTGCATGGATGTCTACCATTAGTAAATTAATGAGAGTTTTAGATAGCTGAAGTAGATCTATCCTCTCCACCTATCTTACGGCATGTAATTATTTCCCGTCTCAGGAATTTACTCAGGATCACTTTGAAACTGTCTTTCATAAGCATTTAAATAGGAATTACTGACTTTTTAGTAAAGTGGGCTGACAGGTAATGACCTTGATTCAACGTCAGTTATGTAAATCAGAATGAATATTCACATTTGGTTAGATTTTGACACTGAAAGCCATATTCAATAAAAATAAGGGCTACCTTTATATACAGCCAACATATGTCCTGGCCTGGGGTGACTAGGCTTTCAGGGGCAGCATAAAGCTAGCCACATATTATTTTCCTGAATCGGTGCATAAAACTAGAACCAACCTGCTGGTAGGTCTTGTCCTACTCTTTTTCATTGAGTCTAGGTGTACTGATCCAGTCCTTATAATATACTCTGGTTTGAGAATACCAGTATTAAATACCCGTAAGCAGTCGCAGCACCTTTTATGAATATTTACATTACTTAGCAAACACATTTCTTCTAGGTATACATAATGTCCAAGGTCCTCATGCTGCAGGGAGGCACCTGTTGGTGACCACTGAAATTAAATGACTGCTGAGGAGCATACGCTTAAAGCCAAAACTACATTAACCAGTAACCTATTAGAGACAACAACAGTAAGTTATAAAGGGCAAGGTCACAGCTTTATGTGTAATTTCCATCATAAGCAATTCCCAAAAAAAAACACTTAATCAGTGCCAGTCACAGTTATACTATTCACACGTTTGAACATTAACTTGACCTAGTCTAAAAGGCCTGTCTTTACCATGAGTGCTGGACATAAATTAGACTGCCCAAACATTGCCCATTAAGGCAACAGTTATTGCTGGCAAGGTCAAACACCACCAATAAGGTTGTGACAATCAATCACTTACAGGGTGGGTGGGCAGTCAATTCTTGAGAAGTTGCAGTTTCTAAGGAAACCAAGGATTTACCTCAGCGTAGTTTCAATAAAGTTCAGGCCCAGCCTACTCACTCCCTGCCTACGTAGCCAATCACTCTAGGGTAGCTTTCACTTGTTGCGTGTGTTCACACCCAGTTACTGAGCCACGCCACATTATTCAAGGCACCCTTTCCCTGTGGGCCCAATGGACCTTCATGACTGCTGAGCATAAGCTTAACCAGTTGTGGACTACATCAGATCACATACCTAGTACGTGATCTGCACTCCCCGGTAGGGGGCACGCACCATCCGACCCAGTGATTTTTGGCCTGGACCTGCTGATCGGCTCTGACAAATCACAGAACCACACATGCCTGTGTTTATAAAACACAGGCACAGGAATTGACAGTCTCTTCTGTCCTGGAGTCCTTTTCGGATCCAGCGTGAGAAGAGATAACACTAACTGTAAGTACAAAGCACTACACTGACACCATATCCCTTAGACAGGCACATTCATCCCCTTGATCACCCCCCCCCCCCCAGCTAACCCTTTCACTCCCTGTCACAGTGCCATTAGGTACAGTGTACAGATTTTTCACTGATCACTGTATTAGTGTCACAAGGGAGCTAGATAGCGTTAGCGTCAGTCAGCATCAGTCTTAGATAGCATCAGGGTACCCGCCACATATTCCCTAATAAAGTTTTAACCCCCTGATCACCCCCCAGTTAACCCTTTCATGGCACTGTCACAGTATCATTAGTACAATGTACAGATCTTTTTTCTGATCACTGTATTGGGCTCATGGGTGATGCCAAATAGTGTTAGCATCAGTTAGCGTCAATCCCAGAGGAATACATTTTAACCCTTTGATTGCCAGTAACATTAACACACACACACACACATACTATATACCTCCATTACTAGTATAGTGTCTGAACGGATCAATATCATTGATCAGATCAGAAATATCCTAGCGTCCCCAATAATATAGTGTCCACAAAAACACAGCATTAGCAGGATTAGCCCCAACACCTGCCAGCACCTGCGCTTAGCCCCTCCAACCCCTCCCTAACAAGTGCAGTGTCAGTAGATCACTGTCACTTCTAAAACACACAAAACCGCAGCGTTAACAATGATCAGGCCAGATATCTGCTAGCACTAGCAGGTACATTGTTTTGTAGCGGTTCAAACAGTCCCTGACAGCCAGGTGCTTTTTTCCTGTGAGTCGCACTAGGTACCTGTAACTTTAGTGGCCAAAATGTCAAACAAAAGGTACACTAGTGAAGAGGCCTATAGGATACTAAGCATGTCAGTTGAGAGTGATGGGGAAGCCTCACTGTCAGAATCAGGCTCAGTATACCAACCTGTAGAAAGCAGCGGCACCCTGACAGATAGCTCAGCCAATGGAGTAGAGGTTCCTGCTAAGGTCAGGCGTACCCGAACCCTTTCCCAGGTTGCTGATGTGGTACAATCAAATAATTCTTGTATGCAGCAGAGTACTAGTACTAGTGCCACTCTACCTTCTGGTGAACTTGCGAACACCAGCGGCCTAGTACAGCCTGATCTTAGACACACCAGCACTGCAGTAACACTTTATGACGTGGTGAGTCCCATACGTGCACTTCAAGCTGGTGCGGTGACTAGCACAAATAGTGTTCCACTGCCACCAAGAATTCAAACGTAGGCCCGTGGAGTCCATGGTGCCCTTCCTGATGTGCTTGCAAGTCCTGATTGGCAGCCCACAGATTCTGCAGTGACCGTACTTCCCCCATTCACTGGCCAACCTGGAATATAAGTGGAAACAGCAAATTTAACTCCACTTGGTTTTTTTAAAGCTTTTTTTCACTGAAGATCTGTACAGATCAATTGGGGACCAAAGCAATTAATATGCCAAGCAATTTATCACCGCAAATCCAAATGCAAACCTTCCCAGACAATTTGAATGGAAACGTATCTCGGTTTCCGAATTTAAGACTTTTCTGGGCCTAACCTTCAACATGGGCATTACTAAAACAAATGAGTTGTGGTCATGTTGACCACTGACCCAATTCATCATATCCCCGTGTTCTCTGCTGCCATGGCCAGGCATAGATATGAGAATATTATGTGATTTATGTACTTCAAGGACAATGAACTCTGTTGTCCTCGGGGTGACCCTGAATATGATCGGCTCCACAAAATTCGGCCCCTTGCAAATCATTTTAACCAAAAATTTGCAGAGTTGTGCATGCCCCAACAACTTGACTGCGTAGATGAGTCTCTCATTAATTTTTCTGACCTCCTTACTTTTCTCCCCAGCAAGCATGCCAAATATGGGGTCAACATGTATAAGCTCTTTGAGAGGGCAACAGGCTATACACTGAGTTTCCTGATTTACGTGGGAAAAGATAGTCATGTGGAGCCCCGCAACTGCCCAGACTACATAGGGAGCAGTGGCAAGATTGTTTGGGACTTGGTGTCACCCTTATTCGGAAAGGGGTACCACTTGTACATGGACAATTATTATACAAGTGTGCCAGTTTTTAGACACCTTTTTGAATTTTGAATTGGCACATGTGGCACCGTGTGACCTAATTGCCTGGGCTTCCCCCAATGGCTTGTAAATATTTGACTAAGATGTGGGGAGAGAGCCTGCTTGAGAAATAAAGCATTGCTTACAATGAAGTGGAAGGATAAATTTCACACAGATAGGACAGTACAAATTGCAACAGTGACTGGTGTTGTTGAGAAGCTCCTCTCTGTCCATGACTACAACCTTAACATGGGAGGGGTGGACAAAAAAGTGTCTGTATATTTATTCCAATTGGCCGTGTTAAATGCTTATGTACTATTCAAAGCGTCAGGAAGAAGTGGATCCTTCCTAAAATTTCAAGAAGAGATCATCACAGCCCTTTAGTATCCAGAAGGTGCTGTGGCCAAATTTCCCAACCAAGATGCAGTGATTTGGATGTCCTCCCTGGTACCCCTACCCAAAGAGCACCCCAAAAAAGATGTTGTGTCTGTAGTAGATGCGGATATAGGCGTGACATCCGTTATTTTTGTCCCTCCTGTCCTGGCCAACCTGGTCTCTGCCTCAAGGACTGTTTCCGTTGCTACCACATGCTAGTGGAGTATTAGTATAGGGTACAGCACAGCACAGTCTAGGGCACACATTCACACAGGGTCTCGAAAATAATAGATAGTCAGGAAAGTTACAAAAAAGTTTAAAAAAGTAAAAAAAAATAAAAAAGCCAAAAATTTGCTTTGCAGGTATGCCATTCAGCTGCTTCATATATACATACGTCAGTGACTGCAGCTCTGTAAGAGGAGATTTCTCCACCGCAGTTAAAAAAAAGTGCGTATATGCCCAAGCATGAGGGGACCTGGGTCAGTGCTTTGGCATATATATTTTACTCTTTTTTGACAACAAAAAGTTGTGGTTTTATTGAGTTAATGTTTTATTGTTATTGTGATTTGTTGTTAACTATTTGCTTTGCAGGATCGCCATTTAGCTGCAGCACCGATCTGCTTATTTTGACAGCAACAGGGTTTGCTTTCAGAATATATAAATCAGCCCATGGGTTTTAGTTGGTTTCAGGGTCCTTTACACACCTAGGCATCAAATGTCAGAATCCTAGTGGGAGTGAGAAGGGAATGAGTGTGAACAAACCGATTGTCTGTCCACCCGGAGAATTGTCTTGGGTTGTCAAACCCCGGGAGGAATAGTGGGCATTGAAGGAAGCGAAGCAAGGATAGATGGAGGGATATCAATCTTGCAGAAAATTTAACCAAATCCCACAGGCAGATAGAGTGCAGTAGACAAGGTCCTAGCATAGTCAGGCGATGAATAGGGGGGAGCCAAGGTAGGGAAGATATAGGTATAGGATGGGAATCTACAAGATCAATAGTGGCTAACAGTGGGAGTAGATAAGTTTCATGTAAGTGAGACAAAGGGGCGACATTAGCCGCCAAGTAATAAGCTTGAAGGTTTGGAACTGAAAGGCCACCATTGATCCTGCGAGCATACAAAACAATTTGGGGCCATGAAGACCCCCAAATAAATCTTAAAAGCTTACATTGATGTAGGAAATGATAGGAAATTCAAAGCCGTAATATTTAAGTTTAGATTGAGGGGAGTCACATAATGCTGTTATCCAACGCAAGAGAGGCGTGCCAAACCCGTAGTGGCAGAGTAGATTAATAAGATAAGGTCACGATAATGGGTCAAATGCTTTATTCACATAAAATAATAAAAGCATTGTTTCTAGGGAGCCATATGCTGTAGTTGTATGATCCAATGAATAGCATCCCCTGCCTTCTCAGGACAAAACCAACTTGGTATTTTTTAATTAAGCGAGTAAGGAAGGAATTTAAGTGATTAGCAAGAATCTTAGTAGGAATTTTCATGTTGATGTTAATAAGAGAGATGGGCCTAAAGTTGGCCCAGGATGAATGGTCACGATCAGGTTTGGAAAGCATCATGATATTTGCAGTCAATAAATTTGATGGGAAAGCAGAACCATTTTTAATGGAGTAGTAAATTCTCATTTGCTGGAGATTCGGATTTTTAAAATTCTTGTCCTCCAGCAGGCAAGCTAAAACCTTCACACTGCGCCTGGTAGAAGAGAGGGCACAGAGTGGAAGTTTTAGTTCATCTGCTGTTTAGCTGCTGTCACAGAGAAAGCAGGGAGGATGGATCCAACCATGCAGAGGAGGGCGGGGCAGTGGGCGGATCCCGATTCTAAGCGTGTGCAGGCAGTGAGTGCCACGCTGTGGGATAGGGACGGGGTGGATAAGGCTCCCAGCTGGTTGCTGCAGCTGCTGCCCCACTGGAATTCTGGATATTCTCCTGCCTGCGTGTGACACAGCCAGCCCTCCTGTCCCTGGTGCTGCAGGACAGGTGAGATGTGGGGGGATTGTGTGTGTGATGGTCGATTTGT
>BLSH010209547.1:949981-970574 GCA_018402905.1 Glandirana rugosa | reverse complement strand
ATGTTCGTCATAGTAGGGGTCCACTTCAAGGAAGAAACCAGGAAACTTCAGGGGAGACTGTTTCTTGAAGGAAACAACAGTACCTCGGGAGGAAAGTAGAATACGACGACTGTAAAATAAACCTTTCAAATCCCATCGGTAATGGTTTACTTGTAAAGGATTGACTTTGAGGTCTACCTTGACATGTGATCAGAGTGGAGGTATCTGGGGGCGCACATTACTTGCTTTGCCCCAGGCGCTGACAACCCACGCTATGCCACTGTATGTTGGGCCAGTATAAACCAGTCAGTTGGCAAATATTTTTAGCTTCTCCCATTGTTTAACAGAATTCTGGTCAAATGCTGCACCCAGGCGACAAAGGTATACAATAGCTTGACCTTTTGATATATTTGATTTATGGCATGTATAATACAACAGTTCCATCTGGAGTTTCAGTTAGGAAATGTTCATTTGGTAATGGCTACCCTAAACTTTCCAAATAAAATGTCAGCAGCATAAGATGAAAGGAGGGCTCCATGACAACAAAGGAAGTTCTTTGTCAGAGGGGACTTCAAAGGACCAAAGAAGGAACTTCACCTGGGGATGATACTGCTTGTAGATGAAAGCCTGGAGATTTGGTTGCCTACGGAGATTGTGAAGCCATTATAACTGAGCTAAGTGACTTTGAGCATATTCCTATTGTACATTGACCATTGTTCATGGTCATTCGCTAGGAAGGTTAGGTAGCGTGTATATCTGTTGTACTTTGCATGCCTTCTATTGTTTTCGTGCAATTGTAAGTAGAGCATGCACAGCATTCTTGTTAAGTAAAGCACATTATTACACTGCAGAGGTAAACACTTTGCTTTTTTACAGCAAAGTGACCTTAAAGATACAAACCAAAACAACCAGTGCCAGTCACAGTTATACTGTGAGCATGCTTGAACATTAACTTGACCTAGTCTAAAAAGCCTATGAGTGCCAGACAGACATTAGACTATCACCCCATTTTTCAATGGCCACAATGATAGGAAAACATTACAGTAATGTGAGATTGCATAACAGATCCATTCTGGGCCTATGAGGCAAACCATTACACTTGAAGACGGCACTGAAGCCTGTGACATCTGTGTAAAGCTTGAGCTGTGAGTTTGGAACCTCTTCCAATTTCCAACAGGAATTTCCACTGAGCCTGGGTTCACACAATTGTGAGACGGGAACCAGCACGATTCTAGTGCCGGTTCCCGCATCGCATCTCTCTCACAGGCAGTTCACACTGTCCTCTGCGAACCGCTGCGGGGGTCAATACAAAGTTAATGACACCCCCAGATCAGATCACATTTAGCAGTGCAAACTCTAAATTCGGACAGGAATCAGATCGCATGGGTGATTCCAGTGTGGGGAAAAAAAAGATTCCTGCACCTTTTTCGTGCAAATCTAATATGAGTTCAGCCATACAAGTGTATGACTGAATTTGCATTGCACATGCATTGCATATAATGTGGTGCAAATCACATGCAATGTCTGTGTTCGCAATAGTGTGAACCCAGTCTGAAAGATTGCAGAAAGGATAACCAGACCTCCAAGTTCCAGAACTTTGTGGGAGGGGGTATATATATATATATATATATATATATATATATATATATATATATGTATATATATATATATATATATACACAGTATCTCACAAAAGTGAGTACACCCATCACATTTTTGTAAATATTTTATTCTAACTTTTCATGTGACAACACTGAAGAAATTACACTTTGCTACAGTGTAAAGTAGTGAGTGTACAGCTTGTGTAACAGTGTAAATTTGCTGTCCCCTCAAAATAACTCAACACACTGCCATTATTGTCTAAACCACTGGCAACAAAAGTGAGTACACCCCTACGTGAAAATGCTTAAATTGGGCCCAAAGTGTCAATATTTTGTCAATATTTTCCATCACCGGGCTCGGAGGAAAGGGCCCCACCCGGGGGTCAGGGGGGCCCTTCATGGTTTCTTGCATCGGGGCCCTGAAGGTTCTAGTTACACAACTGATGGCCACCATTATTTTCCAGCACTGCCATAACCCTCTTGGGCATGGAGTTCACCAGAGCTTCACAGGTTGCCACTGGAGTCCTCTTCCATTCCTCCATGATGACATCACGGAGCTGGTGGATGTTAGAGACTTTGCACTCCTCCACCTTTCATTTGAGGATGCCCCACAGATGCGCATTAGGGTATAGGTCTAGAGACATGCTTGGCCAGTCCATCACCTTTACCTTCAGCTTCTTTAGCAAGGCAGTGGTCATCTTGTAGGTGTGTTTGGGGTCGTTATCATGTTAGAATACTGCCCTGCGGCCCAGTCTCTGAAGGGAGGGGATCATGCTCTTCTTCAGTATGTCACAGTACATGTTGGCATTCTTCATTCCCTCAATGAACTGTAGCTCCCTAGTGCCGGCAGCACATATGCAGCCCCAGACCATGACAATCCCACCACCATGCTTGACTGCAGGCAAGACACACTTGTCTTTGTACTCCTCACCTGGTTGCCGCCACACATGCTTGACACCATCTGAATCAAATAAGTTTATCTTGGTCTCATCAGACCACAGGACATGGTTCCAGTAATTCATGTCCTTAGTCTAATTTGTCTGTTCAGCAAACTGTTTGTGGGCTTTCTTGTGCATCATCCTTAGGAGAGTCTTCCTTCTGGGACGCCAGCCATGCAGACCAGCTTGATGCAGTGTGCGGCATATGGTCTGATCACTGACCGGCTGATCCCCCCATCCCTTCAACCTCTGCAGCAATGCTGGCAGCACTCCTACATCTATTTCCCAAACACAAAATCTGGATATGATGCTGAGCACGTGCACTCAACTTCTTTGGTCGACCATGGCAAGGCCTGTTCTGAATGGAACCTGTCTTGCTAAACTGCTGTATGGTCTTGGCCACTGTGCTGCAGCTCAGTTTCAGGGTCTTGGCAATCTTCTTATAGCCTAGGCCATCTTTATGTAGAGCAACAATTCTTTTTTTCAGATCCTCAGAGAGTTCTTTGCCATGAGGTGCCATGTTGAACTTCCAGTAACCAGTATGAGAGAGTGAGAGCAATAACACCAAATTTAACACACCTGCTCCCCATTCACACTTGAGACCTTGTAACACTAATGAGTCACATGACACCTGCGAGGGAAAATGGCTAATTGGGCCCAATTTGGATATTTTCACTTAGGGGTGTACTCACTTTTGTTGCCAGCGGTATAGACATTAATGGCTGCGTGTTTAGTTATTTTGAGGGGACAGCAAATTTACACTGTAATGCAAGCTGTACATTCACTACTTTACATTGTAGCAAAGTGTAATTTCTTCAGTGTTGTCACATGAAAAGATGTAATAAAATATTTACATATGTGAGGGATGTACTCACTTTTGTGAGATACTGTATACTGTATATACATATATATATATATATATATATATATATATATATATATATATTGTAGGAGATTAGCTCATGGGGATAACCTTTCCTGGGGAAAAAGGCAGCTTGCAGGCAAACTTTCTTAAAAGTCTGGCGGGTGATCAGTTTTATTGATAAAGATTGCAAGTCATAAAACAAACAAATAGCAAAAACAACTCCTTGCCGTCCGACGCTAAACTATACAGAGCAGGATACTTCTCTATACAGTGTTGGGCTTGACCCAAACACCTCCAAACAAAGCAAACGCAAACCTTTCTTTTTGAGTCCTCAGAGCAACCAATTCCCAAGGTGCAGCTCTCTCAGTGTAGTGATGCTGAGTCCCAGGCCAGAGCAACACTGAGTTCTCCTCCTGGTCATTTAAAGGGGGATTTGGGTGGACCAGAAACTGGAGTCTTTCTAGCCCACTCCAAGTGAATGCATGATATCACCCATCCACTATCTCGCCTCGCATAACGTTACATATCCCACCCCTCTGCTCAAGCCCCTGTGGCTGAGCAACTGTTACACCCATACAGTGGACTCGGGAAAGGGCATCAGCATTGTTTTGCAGCTTTCCCACCCTATGTTCCACTGTAAACTTGTAGGGCTGTATGGCCAGAAACCACCTTGTCACCCGACTATTTTTTTCCCAGTTGTCACACATCCAATTCAGGGGGACAGGGTCGGTGACCAGTCTAAACAGCCTTCCCAACAAATAATACTTTAGGGTCTCCAAGGCCCATTTAATAGCGAGGTGGCATCATTTTTTTCATGTCTGTTTAACTTTTCCCTCAGGTATGCAACCGAGTGCTCCTCTCCGTCTCTGATCTGGGATAGTACAGTCCCTAGACCCACATCAGAGGCATCAGTCTGCACCACAAAGTCCTTGGTGAAGTCTGGGGTCACAAGCACCGAGAGGGCTTGTTTTAACTTCGGAAACGCCTTCTCGGCTTCAGGGTTCCACTTCACCATGAGCGACCCTCTACCCCTTGTCAGGTCCATCAGGGGGACGGCAATGGTTGCAAAGTCGGGTATGAAGTGCCTATAGAACCCTGTGATCCCCAGGAATACACACACCTGCTTTTTAGTTAGAAGTTGGGGCCATTTTTGGACTGCCTCTGGTTTGTTGGTTTGCGGCTTAACGAGTCCCCAGCCGATAATGTGGCCCAGGTATTTGGCCTCCTCTAGACCGATGCCACATTTTTTGGGGTTGACTGTGAGACCCAATTTCCTAAGGGAATCTATCACTGCTTGCACTCGGGGCAGATGCGATTCCCAATCTGGGCTGTGGATGACCACATCATTCAAGTAGGTGGCTGCATAGGAGTGGTGTGGTCTTAAGGTTTTATCCATCATCCTTTGGAATGATGCAGGGGCACCGTGTAACCCAAATGGCATCCGCTTGTATTGAAATTACTTTTCAGGGGTAGAAAAGGCAGAAAGAAAGAATCTTCTTCTTAGCTGTCTCTGTTAGGGGTATCAGCCAATAGCCCTTAGTTAGGTCTAGGGTTGTTATGTACCGGGCACCTCCCAATCGGTCTATCAGTTCGTCAACCCAAGGCATCGGGTATGCATCAAACTTGAACATGCTATTTAACTTTCTAAACTCATTACAGAACCTAATAGTGCCATCGGGCTTCGGGACCAGCACCATGGGGCTCGACCAGTCACTGTGGGACTCCTCTATCACGTTCAGTTCTAACATGGTTTTGATTTCTTTTGCCACTGCCACTCTCCTAGCCTCAGGGATTCTATAGGGCTTCACATTTATGCGAACACTTATGATTATGTCATGCTGGATCACTGAGGTCAGTCCGGGTAAAGGGGAGAAAAAGTCTCTATTTTTACTCACAAATTCTTTAACATCATTTTGTTGCGTTACGGCCAAGGACTTGGTTATGGGGACGTCAGGGGTCATTGGTACCATGTCCTTTTGAGCAGGGGAAATGGTCAGTAAACTCTCTCTGTCCTTCCATGGTTTTAAGAGGTTAACATGGTAAATGTGCTCCGGTTTTCTTTTCCCTGGCTATTAAAACTTTGTAGTTTACCTCCCCTACTCTTTCCCTAACCTCAAAGGGACCCTGCCACTTGGCTAGGAATTTACTTTCAACAGTGGGACCAGTACCAGGACTTTGTCCCCATGGTTAAAAGTTTGGGTCTTGGCACCTCGATTATAAACCCTCCTCTGGGCTTCCTGGGCTCGCTCCATATGTTCCCATACAAGGGGTAGGGCAGCTGCGATTCAATCCTGCATTAAGGAGATATGCTCTATGATGCTTCTATACAGGGTGGCCTTTCCTTCCCACGTTTCTTTTGCGACATCTCGCAGCCCCCTGGGATGTCTACCATACAAGAGTTCAAACGGGAAATAACCCGTAGACGCCTACTCCACATCTCGTATGGCAAACATGAGATATGGTAGCAAAAAATCCCAATTTCTCCAATCTTTGTAGACCACCGTTTTCATAATACTTTTGAGGGTTTTATTAAATCTCTCCACAAGTCCATCCATTTGGGGGTGGTAGACAGAGGTACAGAGATGGAACATTTTGTACAACTTGCACAGTTCCTTAGTTACCCTGGACATGAACAGGATGCCCTGTCCGTTAAGACCTCTTTTGGGATCCCACGCAACTAAACAGCTGTATTAATTGCTTGGCGATAGTCTTAGCGGAGGTATTCCGCAAGGGTATGGCTTCAGGATAGCATGTCGTATAGTCCAGTATTACCAGAATGTGTTGGTGGCCCCGGGCAGACTACTGACCACACTAGATCAATGCCAATTCTCTCAAAAGGCACTTCAATTATGGGTAGGGGAACAAGCGGACTGCGAAAATGGGGTGACAGGGCAAACATTTGACACTCGGGCATGACTCACAGTACTCTCTGACATCTGCATACAGACCGGGCCAGAAGAATCTCTGGGTTATTCTCTCACTGGTCTTCTCCATACCCAAATGTCCCCCCATTATATAACCACTGGCCAAGTCTAGCACCATCCTGTGGAAGGGTTTGGGAACCACCAGCTGTTCTACCTCATCCTCACCGTGTTTTACCACCTGATACAGCAAATTGTTTTTAAGAGCCATGTAGGGGAAAGACACCTCCCCCAATTAGGATCCACAAGTTCCCCATCCATCATCTTAACATTCTCTCTGGCTCTAATGAGTGTGACATCTCGTAATTGGTGTGTACAAAATTCCTCCCTCCTGACTTCTAAGTCAGGGGTCACATTCTGTCCACTCTCACTATTAAAGTCAGAGATGTTCTCTGGTTCATTAAACTCAAGATGAGAGCTGTCTTCCAGCTCTTCCGGCTCCCCAGCTATTTCAGGAAAAGGAAGGGGGTCTCCTCCTTCCTTGGTCCTGCCAACCGTCTCCTCTTCCATTTGGCAAAAAGGGTCTGGTGAGAGTTCCAGTGTTTCCCCAGCAGGGGAAGCTCTATCCTCCAGACTCTCTGTGCCTTCCCATAACCTCCAAAAATGGAGAAAATCCCTCCCCACTAGGACTTCATGAAGTAGGGAAGGTACCACCCCCACGGAATGTGTCACACTGCCTCAAGGGGTGTCAATCTCAACCATCGCAGTCTGTTAGTCCCGAGTGTCCCCATGGATGCAAGTGACCCCGATGGTGCTAAGGTGTAATTTTTCAGGATTTACACAACTGCCATTGACTAAAGTCACAACACTACCCGAATCAAGCAGTGCAGTAACTGGCTTCCCATCAACAGACAACACACACATTTGCCTTTCCATGTGACCCTGACGTGATGCAGTAAACGCGACTTGTGCAAAAAGAGATATGTGTCTTTTCATATAAGCATTATCACACTGCATTGGTTTATCATTTAGAGGACTGTTGGCATCAATGTATCCCAATGCATGACATTGGTAGCACTGTATGTGCTCTATACCCAGTCCTCTCAAGGGTCCTCAAGACCTTCCTGGCTTCTTTGGCCAGTGTCCAGGTCTAGAACCCATAGTCTCTTTAACTGTAGCAGTCTTATCAAACTTCCCCATGCCCTTGAACCCTGGAACAGTCTTACTGGGTCTGCCGGGCGTTCTTTCACCCCTAGATACATTGGAGTGGGGCGCAGATGGGTGCAACATATCCTCAGCAGCACTATATCTCTCCATGAGGTCCACCAGTTGGTTTGCCGTTTTGGGGTCCCCATGGCTGATCCACTTCCTCAAAGTAGCAGGGAGCGCACGCAGATACCAGTCCATTACCACACGCTCCACGATCTGAGGGCCTTGCAACGTCTCTGGCTGTAGCCACTTCCTCATGAGATGGACCAAGTCAAACATTTGGGACCGGGGTGGCTGGTCCATGCGGTAGGTCCACTGATGCACCCGTTGAGCCCAGACTGCCAGAGATACTGCGACACCCAGGCGTGCAAGAATCTCCATTTTTATAGCCTCATAGTCCTGGGCATTATCGGGTTCTATCAAAATAGGCCTTTTGGGACTCACCTGTCATAAAAGGTGCTAACAGTCCTGACCATTGTTCTTTTGGCCATCCTTCACGAAGAGCGACTTGTTCCAAAGTCGCGAGGTACGCCTCCACGTCATCCGCAGGTGTCATCTTCTGCAGGTGGTAACAGGCACGTACCAACTTTGGTTCCACTGCCACGGGAGGCGTGGACCCCTTTTTTTAACTCCACCAGAGCCTCCGTAAACTGGAGATTCCCCCAGGACCTGGCGATTCACCTCCTGCTGTGCTGCAGTGGCCTGCCGATTCACCTCATGCAGTTGGTGAATCTCCTCCTGCTGTGCTGCAGCAGCCTGGCGACTTTCCTCCCACTGTGCTGCAGCGCTTGTGTGACTTGGAGCTTGGTCTACTGCTAGGCTGCAGTCGCCTGTAGCAAGGCCTACAACATCTCCTCTATGCTGGAAAGTTGCCCGCTGAATCCTCCACGTGTGGGAGATTAGCTTGTGGGGATCACCTTTCCTGGGAAAAAGGCAGCTTGCAGGCAAACTTTCTTAAAAGTCTGGTGGGTGGCCAGTTTTATTGATAAAGGTTTCAAGTCATAAAACAAACTGTGATGGTATGCGAGGCAAAGTGGTAGACGGACGCTACCTGTCCCCTCATTTGTGTTCATTGGGACTGGTTTAAACAGAGTCCGGTCTGGATTTTACCAGCCACCATGGCAGGGCTGGTTCCGGTCTGGAGTTTGTGGTCCACTGCAGTCCAGCTCTGACCTGGACGTAGAACTCGGATCTTGTGGAACCCGTAGTAAACTCTGCCCGGGGACACCAGCAGCATCCTGGTAATACTAGATTATGCGACCCGCTATCCAGAAGCCATATCCTTGCGGAACACCTCTGCTAAGACTATCGCCAGGGAGTTGGTCCAGGTGTTTAGTCGGGTGGGGATCCCTAAAGAGGTCTTAAAGGATCAGGGCACCCCGTTTATGTCCCATGTAACCAAGGAATTGTGCAGGTTGTATAAAATCTCCCATCTCCGTACCTTGGTCTATCACCCCCAAATGGATGGACTTGTGGAGAGGTTTAATAAAACACTCAAAAGCATGTTGAAAAAGGTAGTGGAAAAAGATGGGAGAGATTGGGATATGTTGCTGCCGTATCTCATGTTTGCCATACGAAAGGTTCCACAAGCCTCTACGGGATATTCCCCTTTGAACTCTTGTATGGTAGACATCCAGGGGGCTGCTTAATGTCGCAAAAAACATGTGGGAAGGAGAGGCCACCCATATAGGAGCGTCAGTGAGCATATTTCCTTGATGCAGGATCGAATCGAAGCAGTCCTGCCCCTGGCGCGCGAACATATGGAGTGAGCCCAGGAAGCCCAAAGAAGGGTTTATAATCGGGGTGCCAAAACCCAGACTTTCAACCCCGGAGACAGAGTGCTGGTGCCAGTCCCCACGGTTGAATGTAAATTCCTAGCAAAGTGTCAGGGTCCCTTTGAGATTAGGGAAAGAGTAGGGGAAGTGAACTACAACGTTTACCATCCAGGGAAAAGGAAACCTGAGCAAATTTACCATGTGAATCTCTTAAAACCGTGGAAAGACAGAGAGACTTTATTGGCATTTCACACTCCTCAAGAGAACATGCTATCCGTGACTTTAGACATCCTCATAACTGAGTCCTTGTCACTGACGTAACAAAATGACGTTAAGGAATTTATCAGTAAAAATAGAGATTGTCTCTCTCCCCTACTCGGACTGACCACCATACTACAACATGACATAATTATGGAACCAGGGGTCCGCGTAAATGTAAAACCCTACCGAATACCTTAGGCTAGACGGGAGGCGGCGGCGAAGGAAATAAAAACCATGTTGGAGTTAGATGTGCTGGTCCCAAAGTTCGATGGCATTATCAGGTTCTGTAACGATTTCAGGAAACTGAATTACGTGCCTACGTTTGACGCATACCCGATGCCGCGGGTTGATGAACTTGTGGACAGGTTGGGAGGTGCCCGATACATAACAACCCTAGACCTAACTAAGGGCTACTGGCAGATCCCCCTGACGAAGTCAGCAAAGGAACTGGACCGAGGAGTCCTTCCATTACAAGTGAATGCCATTTGGTCTGCATGGGGCCCCTGCATCCTTCCAGAGAATGATAGATAAAACCTTGAGGCCGCACTGCCCCTATGTAGCCGCCTTTTTGGATGATGTGGTCATCCACAGTCCAGATTGGGAATTGCATCTGCCCTGAGTACAAGCAGTCGTAGATACTCTTAGGGTAGCAGGTTTAACAGCCAACCCAAAAAAATGTGCCATAGGCCTGGAGGAGGCCAAATACCTTAGGTATATTATTGGTCGGGGATTGATCAAGCCCCAGACCAATAAGATCGGAGCAATTCAAAAATGGCCCCAACCGGTGAATAAAAAACAGGTTTGTGCCTTCCTGGGGATTACAGAGTATTACAGGTGGTTCATACCCGAATATGCCACCATTGCCATCCCTCTGACCGATCTGACGAAGGGGAGAGGGTTGGGCATGGTTAAGTGGAATCCCGAAGCCAAGAAGGCATTCTAGAAGTTGAAACAGGCCCTTACAACCAGTGATTGTGACCCCGGATTTCACAAAGGAGTTTTTGGTACAGATATACGCCTCTGATATGGGACTAAGTGCTGTTCTGTCCTAGATCAGAGATGGTGAGGAGCACCCAGTTGTCTACTTAAGCAGGAAGCTTAACAGGCACGAGAGGAACTATGCCATTGTGGAGAAGGAGTGCTTGGCTATCAAGTGGGCCTTAGAGGCGCTGAAGTACTAACTTTTAGGTAGGTAGTTTAGGCTAGTCACTGACCATGCACCCCTGAAGTAGATGTGTGATAACAGGGAGAAAAATAGTTGGGTGACTAGGTGGTTCATGACCTTAAAGCCATTTAAGTTCACAGTGGAACACCAGGCAGGAAGACTCCAGAACAATGCCAATGCCCTCTCCTAGGTCCACTGTATGGTTGGGACAGTTGCTCAGCTGCAGGGGCTTGAGCAGGGGGGGATATGTGACGGTATGCGAGGCAAAGTGGTAGACGGATGCTACCTCTCCCATCGTATGCATTCATTGGGATTGGTTTAAACAGACTCCGGTCCGGATTTGAACCGGCCACCATAGCAGGGCTGGTTCTGGTCCAGAGTTTGTGGTCCACTGGAGCCTACCAGTGGGTGGCTTAAATAATCAGGAAGAGATCTCACTAGAGCTCTGACCTGGAACTTAGAAGGGAATCTGAGGGAGCTCTGTGTCTGTTTGGACTTTAAAAAGACATGGTTTGCATTTTGGCTTATATTTTGTGGGTGTCCGGGCCAGCCCCACACAGTATAGTGAGGAAACTGTTCTGACGGACGGCAAGGACTTATTTTCTGTTTATTTTGTTTTACCTGCAAACCTGTTTTCTAAAATAAACCTGGCAAGCTGCCAGATTTGAAAGAAAGCTGCCTGCACGCTGACTATTTTCCTCAGAAAAGATGATCCCCATGAGCTAATCTCCCAAAAAACAAAATAGCAAAAGCAACTCCTTGTCGTCTGGCGCTAAACTATACAGAGCAGGATACCTCTCTATATGGTGTTGGGCTTGTCCCAGACACCTCCAAACAAAACAAATGCAAACTTTTCTTTTTGAGTCCTTAGAGCAACCAATTCTCAAGGTGTAGCTCTCTCAGTGTAGTGATACTGAGTCCCAGGCCAGAGTAACACTGAGTTCTCCTCCTGGTCATTTAAAGCAGCTAAAGGGGGATTTGGGTGGACCAGAAACTCCGGGCCGGAAACCAGCTCTAGCAAAACCCGGGCTGGACTCTTTCTAGTCCACTCCAAGTGAACACATGCGAGGCGACAGATATCGCCTGTCCACTATCTCGCCTCGCATAACATCACAATATATATATATACCCAGATTCACTTAAGCTCCTGTGAGTCAGCTACATTTTTCTAACAAACACTGTGCACTAGAGGGTGCTACACTGGCTACCAATGCCCATCTAGCAGTCTGCTGCTTCAAGGAAGGGAAAACAACCTCCATGCCAAAAAAGATCTGGCTAAAACAGGTTCAATCTCTGCTAGGTCACCTGGTGTTTTCCTGTCCAGTGATCTCCATGGGCAGGGCCTTCTGTCAGCATCTGTCTTGGGCGATGAAGAGTATCTCTGCCCTCATCATAATGTCAGGATCCCTAATCCTATGCATGATGATTTGGAGGTCTGGTTATTCTTTCTTCAATCTTTCAGCCTGAGTTCACACTATTGCGAACTCAGATATCGCAGGTGATTAGCACCGCATTGCGGTGCCGATCACATGCGGTGTCTGTGCAATGCAAATTCAATCATACAGTTGTATGGCTGAACTCGCATTGGATATAATATTATAATATAATAGTAAAGAGCCTGGTCAGTGGGGGTTGTTGTGGCTGGTTGAAGGATGGATTGGTGAGCTGAGTGTCATGAGGTCTGAGGAGGAATGAAGGAGAGAAAGCTGAATAGAGGGATCTTCATCAGCCTTCAGTCTCATCCAGGAGATACCCTGTCTAGCATAGGAAGACCTGTACAGCAGGAGGCCTGAACAGCAGCCTTAACCAAGGCAGCAGGAGCCAAGGGGACAGTGTGAGTACCTCTACCTCATCACCCCCAGGACCAATAAATGAGAAGGCTGCCAGATGCAACATTTAGCATGCTTTTATTAGGATAGTGTCACAGCTAACCTAAATCCTTGCTCTGGCACACTTTTCAAGGCTGCCAAGTGAGCTGATATTTTCTGCAGTGGGAATATAGAGCTCCTGCATCAGTTGGAGTTTTGTGAGCTTCACCAAGGGGACATAGAGCTCCAGAAAGAGAAAACGTGTTACTGATCCTTTAAAGCAGGGGTATTGAATTAAAATTCACGGAGATCCGGCCATTAAAATTTTCATTCAGCAGAGTTCCGACTCTCATGCTTATGCTATGACTCGGTTTCCTCACATCACAGCACCTCCCCACTTACTTTACAGTTTCCCCTTTTACATCACAGCACCTCCTTTGTTTAAATGTCCTCTGTCCCCTTTCACATCACAGAACCCCTGCTTTACACCAGAGACCTCCACCCTCTACATAAGCCCCCCTTACTTGCACCTCAGTCCCCTTTGCAGCACCCCTTACTTGCAGCTCAGTCCCCTTCACAGCCCCCTTCCTTGTATCACAGTCCCCATTCACAGTCCTCCTTCCTTGCACCCCAGTCCCCTTTACAGCCCCACCTTACTTGCATCTCATTCCCCTTCACAGCTTCCCCTCCATACATGCCCCCAGTCCCCTTCACAGCCCCTTCTCCATGTGTCCCAGTCCCCTTCTCAGCCCCCCTTCCTAGTACCCTAGTCCCCTTTACAGCCCCTCTTTACTTGCATTTGAGTTCCCCCTTACTTGCATCTCAGTCCCCTTCACAACTCTCTCCTTGTATCCCAGTCCCCTTCATAGCCCCCTTCCTAGCATCCCAGTCCCCTTCACAACACCCTCTTCCTGGTACCCCAGCCCACTTCACATCCCCCCTTCCTTGGACCCTAGTCCCCTTAACAGCCCCTCACTTCCATCTCAGTCCCCTTCACGACCTCCCTCCCTGGCACCCCAGTCCACTTCACAGCCCCCTTCCTTGGACCCTAGTCCCATTCACAGCCCCCTCTTTGTATCCATGTCCCCTTCATAGCCCCCTCTTCCTTGTATCCAAGTCCCCTTCACAGCACCCCCCCTTTTTTGTATACTAGTCCACTTTACAGTCCCCCTTCCTTCCTTGCATTCCTCCTCCAACCTTTCCAATCCTACCTTACACAGCAGGCAGTAGGCATGGCATGTCCAGGCAGAGGATGGGACATGCTTTTCATGTTAACAGGCAGGTGATTGGTTGCTAGGACTCTCCCAGCAATAAATTGCCAGCTTGTTAACTTGAAAAGCATGTCTCGCCCTCTGTCCGGACATGCTGTGCCTTCTACCTGCTATGGATGAATGCTGTGGGGTCGATGAGAGAAGGAAGCTGTCAGCCAGGAGAGGATAGAGTGGCCTGGACAGGATTGCCTGGTGGTCCGATTTTGTACCACGGTCTGCCATTCAGTGATGCCTGCCTTAAAGACTGACATTATTCCAGAGGGAGTACAGTCCATTATCCGTTTTTTTATTTTTGTACATAGAAAATAAGTTTGTCCTCAAGTTGTTCCAAGTCCAAGTTGGGCATACCATAATTCCTCATCACTATTTAAGTTGATTTCCCTCAATAAAACAACAATATCAGGCCGATAGACTGATTACTGACTGTGTATGGAAGGTGGAAAATGCGCGCTGCCTGGCTGTGCAGGAAAAGGGAGACCCAAAATCCAGCTGCCCTCTAGGGGGTAGTGCTACAACAGGTTCTACCTAAGTAGTGCCAATGTCACCAGTCACCCAAGCACAACAATTAAAGCTCATTCTGGAGGGGGTGTCTTTTTAGAATTTATTGCTCAAGGAATTTTAACAGACAAGGGGTTTAGGATCACAAGATACTTCACAGCTGTATGCCACTGGGCAAACGTAATCAACTGTCTCTCTTTCATCTATGCACAACTGTCATTCCCAGTCTTCACAGTGTCATAGGAACTGTCTGTGACACAGTCTCCTCTAAGAAGATCCTCAAAGTGGGAGATGGCAAAATCCTCCTCCAGCCCTGAACTCTGAACTAGTGTCCTTAGCAGGTATCCACCTTCTCACCTGTCCTCTTCATACCCTTGGAACAATATACACTGAGGACCAAACGGTGGTTTCTTGCTCTCGTGATCCTTCTCCTAGGGGCCTCAGGGGTACTAGAACCCACCCTGATGAGGAAAGAACCATTGGCTCAGGGCTACTGCCCTCCCCAGCCACATTCTGTATACTTTCTTTCAGGGATTGGCCAGGGCATGATAAATATCCAACTGATTATCTGAATCTCTCTCCCTATGTTCTGGAAACGTCTTCCAGAGGCAAGGGGAAGCAATCAGACTTGTGAGCAATCTTGAGCAGTCCAGAACAATCAACCGTCGCGCCACTCACTACAGTGGAGCAAAAGAAAAAAAAAATTCCTAACAGCCTAACTGGGAACAACAACTTCACCTACTATAGTGCGACCAATAACTAAATGTACCTAATAGCCCAACTGAGAATTTAACATCTTGCAAATGTGTGTAACCAATCCCCTGCCTTTTAAACGCTACTGTTAGACAGGTGAATTTGTTTGGTGACAGACTGGTCGGTAAGTTGAGCTTGGAATTCTTTGTTGTTTGTGTGTAGATGCCCCTCCATAGCTCCTTGCTGTAGTGGCCAGTTATAGGTGGTGGACAGTGACCTTGTTTTGTAGAGTTTTAACATCTGCCTGGACTTTAGCTTTAACATTAAAGTGGTTTTAAAATCAAGACATTTTTTGTATTAATGCATTCCCTGCATTAAGGTAGAAAATGTCCCACTACTTGTTCCCCCACCCTCCTTAAATATTTACTCTTTTGATACAGTGCTGTGCCCATCTGCTCTCTCTCCCTTTCTTCACAGGATGCAGAGACAGCAGTGAGAGCCAATGGTCAATGGGGTACACACAGAAGCACCGGCGGGGGACTCCAGAAGAGGAGGTAAAAGGCTGCTCTGTGTAATGCCATTGCATGGAGCAAGTAAGTATAACTTCTATTTTATTTTAGGAGAGAAAAATTTACCTTTAGAACCATTTTATGAGCCAATGTCAGCCCAACAAAATCAAATTGAATTTATAGTTTATGTTACAAAATTTAAGTAAACATTTTAATTCATCTAGGGGGCAATAGTAAACACTCTTTTTTCTGTATAATGCACTATTACCTGTTAAAGCCTTTGATAGCATGAACTACAGCAATGAATGTTTCCATACCTTAGCATACTAGCAGAGTTCACTGCCTGTCAGTGGCTCAAACCTGTATTATTCATTAAAGTCATTGTTTAGTCAGCCTAAAAGGTTTCGCTGTATGTTTAATACCCTAATAAAGCAAACATGCAGTGTTATAATTTGTTAAGTATTAAACACATTTTATATACCAATAAAAAAATCACATTTGTAGTTTGCTGTGTGCCACATTCTGTAGGTAATTTAATCCCTCTAGATGCACTGGGTTCTGAATCACAATGAGGGAAAATAGAGGTCTAGACAAGCCGCAGCTTGTTTGACTGATCACATCCCAAATCATAATGAAAGTTCTAAGTTTGTAGAGATGTCTATGGCAATTGTCCAACAAACATCCACATATTTCATCCAGAGAAACTGATTGGAATGCCATGGCACTCCTCCAGCTAGCAAGGAAAGGGTTCACTTACTGTACATTACATATATAACCAACATTTACTTAAAAGTCTATCTTGATCAATGCAATAGATGATAACAGAAATTCATTCCTTGCAGTAGATCTGTAACTGAACAGCCTTTCCATAAACCTTTGTCTAAACAAAATGTATGTTATGAATTCCTACCCCGATTCTCCAGAAAGATGATACATAAATGATTTTGTAGTGTTTAGTATGGTATTTCCAGACAGCATCCGCCCTCATTGAAAACACTCACATTCAAAAGGATTTCGAGTAAATAAAACAGTAGAGTATATGACAGTCCATAATTTATACATAGAGAAACGCAAACAGTAAGGTCTTATAGTGGATTCAATATATTTTTTTTAGTTTTGGATAATGTATAATGTTTTATTATCATCTGTGTGTAGGGGGGATTTACCTACCTTATCCACAACGAAAAATTAAAAGGTTAGGTTTTAGATACATAATGAAAAACTGCTATGAAACTCAGAAACAGGAACATGAGGGGTGTTCCATGAGCTGGGTGCACATGTTCCCTAATGGGAAGCACAGAGGAGCATTTTTGAGAAATTAACCCCTTAAAGCTCAGAATACCATGGAACTTCAATTGTTTTTTTAAGTCAGCAGCTACAAATACTGTAGCTGTCGACATTTAAAAATCAAGTATTTTCAAGTGCTTGGAGTCCAGTGCTGTCTTCCCTCAGCTGGTGGAGCCACCTGTGGCTGGTGCTGCCATCTTGGATATGGGAGCTAGCTAGGGCAATGTGGCTATAGCTGACTCCCCGCCGCACATGTGGCAATCTGTGAATGGTCCTGCAGCCTCCTGGGACATGTGATGGGAGGAAAGCGGCATATTCCTCACCTAGGCAAGGATTGCAGAGGTGGGAGTGGGTACCGATAAGATCACCACTCCCCCCCAAAAAAATTGTAATTCAGTTGCAAGCTGGGGGGAGGAAGTGAACCAGCATTGCTTCATTTTTTGAGTTTTTAAGTTTTAGGCAGCAAGTACTAAAACCAGATCCTCACTGTGTTGCCACTGTAATCTTTTTTTTTTTTTTCAGCCCCTGCTTCTTTAAGGGTGGAAACAACAAGACAATATCACCCTCTTGGGAACTCTGGACAAGGCCTAGTCTGGCCTAACCATACTTTGCATTGGTACCTGTCCCTTTGTTACCGCACACAGATTTGTAATCAAGAGAATTTCCCCCTTCCCAAAGGAATGACAGTCCAGTCCAGAAATGCAAATTCAGTTGATAAGCACTTTACTTGCAAACCTTCAGTAATATAACTTCTAACATCAGCTATGTAAGTGTTTGTGTACTTCCAAAAATCCTGCGGTCACACACAAACTTCATTGGGGAGATCCACATCCATACAGTCTCCCATAGTTTAGTTAACATACACTTTCAAATAAGGGTTTACAGTCCAGGTCCTCTCCCTTCTCCATTAGGAAGTAATCCAAACTATTTCCTCTAAAAGGGGTGTGGCAGTTATGTGTCCTCTTACAAGGTTAAAAGGCTGTCTGGGCCAGGTTTTGTAGACAACAGGCACACTGATGGTGCAGGTGTGTGCTGGGTTGTTAGGGTAATCTCTAGGCTCCACCCTCCCGAGTTGTCCATGTCATTGCAGGGGAACAAAGAGAAGTGTGCATGTCTGCACAGTGCTGGGACAGGACAGATAGAGGACTGAGCCTGAGAGACTGAGCAGCAGGGCTGCCAAAGAGAGCAAAGAGGCTGAATATTGTTATGTTATGCATTGATGGTGGGAACCCCCTATGAGGGAAGCTGTGAAAAAAAAAAGCCCTGCCTGAAAAGACATATCTGGCATAGACTGGACTAACTGGTGAATGTTACATTTGAGTTAAACAACCTCCAAGTTGTCACAGAAGGTATACACCTCAGCACCACAAGCTGTCATGAATCTGCAGTACATTTCATGTCCCGTCTGTCTTCTTACCTCTCTGCTTGTGTTCAGCTTAGAGGCTGTGCACCTCTCACATGTGTGCTTAAGTAATATTCCCTCAGCAGGGCTCCATCCCAGCCTCTAAACAAGGAACACTATATAACACCATGCAGTGCTAGCCAGTGCTGCCGATCAATATTGTGTGTTACGCTTCCTGTGTGTGTGATTCCTGCCGTGTTAGCGACCTTGGCCTGTTCTTGACTATTCCTGTCTGCTGATACCCCGACCTTGGCTTGTTCTCGACTATTCCTGTCTGCTTGCTACCCCGACCTTGGCGTGCTCTCCTGCCTGTCCCTTTCTGCTCATTGCCCTGACCTTTGGCTTTCCTACTGACTATCCCTTGTTGTCCCTGCAATGCTGCTTCCTCTCAATCCACCAGTAGCCAGCTGCGAGCATGAGCTGGGAGACCCTGGGGCCATGACCTGGAGTCAGTAGCAGCCAAGTCCATCCTCACCATCAGAGGCTATAGTGAAAACCTGCTGGCTCTAAGACTCTGCACCCTGGGGAAACCTATGCTATAGCTCCCTATGTAATCTGTGTCAGTTCTCCAGTGGACTTGCTTTCCTGCACCACCCAGAGCTCCATTCCCTGCAGTCATCTAAGGGTCCACAACCTTAGTGGTGAACATCTGACCCCAGCAGTGTGCACCTGTCATCTGCCGTCAGGTGACCTGACACATGCATATGTTCGTTGACAAGGAAGGATAGAGGCACCTACTGCTCCACTTCCCACCAAAAAATACCAGAAGCTCCACCCTCTATTTCTTATACACAGGAAAAGGGAAAGGGTTCCTTATATTCCTTATATATTGGAAAAGGTTGCAAAACCAGCTTGTGGCAGGATCTCCAAATCAAATGACCTTACATCCCACCACAAACAATAATTTATTCAGATTTCAAATACAAAATTATGTACATACAGTATATATTTCATGGATCTTTATCTTTATTGTATTCTTTGGAACACATTTAGTAGTTTAAATCTTTAGTTACTCTTTTAGAATGGCTCTAGTTGCCATAGTATAACGAAGGTATAACAATATCAAAACTATTCAGGGAATCACCCATATCTGTGTTGAACACTTCTAAAAATAAATACTGGACTTTAGTCAATTGTGAATGCTAAACACTGGATTTTAGTAGAAAATATTGGATACTAACCACTTGATGCCTGCGCTATAGCCGAAAGATGGCTACAGCATGGGCTTAAATTGCCGGGAGGGTGTACATAGACGTCCTCCTAGGCAGTGCACTCTGTGATCACCGAGTCCTTGGGACTCGGCTGATCACAGATCAGAGTAAAGGGTCAATTCCAGCCCTTTACCATGTGATCAGCTGTCAGCCAATGACAGCTGATCACATTATGTAAACAGAAGCCGGTAATCATCTTTTTTCCCCCTCACGTTGAGAAAAAAACAAGCCAATTACTGACTTCTTTACAGGGACATAAATTATATGCATGGACCACTAGTGCTGCTAGCCAGTGCCCACCAGTGCCAGCTACCAGTGCCCATCAGTACTGCTAACCAGTGCCCACCAGCACCACCTATCAGTGCCCACCAGTGCTGCCAATCAGTGCCTCATCATCAGTGCTGCCTATCAGTGCATATACCAGTACCTATCAGTGCCCATCAGTGCCACCTATCCGTGCCCATCAGTGCCACCTATCAGTGCTGCCTATCAGTGCCCTTCAGAGCCGCCTATCAGTGCCCATCAGTGCCACCTATCAGTGTCCCAGTTCCACCTATCAGTGCAGCCTCATGAGTGCCTCCTGATCAGTGGCCATCAGTTCCGTCTCATCAGTGCCTATCAATGCCACCAATCAGTGCTGTCTTATCAGTGCCTATCAGTTTAGCCTATCAGAGCCCATCAGTGAAGCCTCATTAGCGCACACCAATGAAGGAGAAAAATTACCTATTTGCAAAATGTTATAACAAACCATGAAAACTTTTTTTTTCAAAGCTTTCAGTCTTTTTTTGTTTGTTTAGCACCAAAAGAAAGCTCTATTTGTGTGAAAAAAATGATAAAAATGTCAAATGGGTACGGTGTAGCATGGCCGCGCAATTGTCATTCAAAGAGTGACAGCACTGAAAGCTGAAAATTGGCCTGGGCAGGAAGGGGGTATATGTGCCCAGTAAGCAAGCGGTTAATAATAAATAGTAATGAACAAATATTGCT
Organism: Glandirana rugosa; assembly: GCA_018402905.1. Taxonomy (NCBI): domain Eukaryota; kingdom Metazoa; phylum Chordata; class Amphibia; order Anura; family Ranidae; genus Glandirana; species Glandirana rugosa. The sequence continues at coordinate 950,254 of BLSH010209547.1, read as the reverse complement.
TCATTTATTTCAGTAAAATACATTTCCAGCTAAGCTACCTTTTTGTACAAGTACACATATACAGTACAGACCAAAAGTTTGGACACACCTTCTCATTCAAAGAGTTTTCTTTATATTCATGACTATGAAAATTGTAGATTCACACTGAAGGCATCAAAACTATGAATTAACACATGTGGAATTATCTACATAACAAAAAAGTGTGAAACAACTGAAAATATGTCATTCTAGGTTCTTCAAAGTAGCCACCTTTTGCTTTGATTACTGCTTTGC
>BLSH010209547.1:923032-939175 GCA_018402905.1 Glandirana rugosa | reverse complement strand
GTTGTATCCTTTCCTACCATAAAATTTACTGCCTGCCTTGGACTTACCATCTATACCAATATCATACGTGGTCGTGTTTATACGTTCACAAGAAGTCGACGGAGATAATACATAACGTTGTAAATTATCGAAACACCCCTAGACATTCTAAACAGATAAGGACACATGTCGGTTTGGACCCGTGGTCAATTTTTTATTTTATATATGACATAGAGTGTTTTCACTCATGTGGGGAGTATAAAAACATTTATAAAATAAGATAGAAAAGTACACTGTTGTGACTTCTTTACTGTGAAACGATGTTACATTTGATCACTCAAACTGGTGCCCAGGTTTGGCTGTACACAGGAATAGACAAATCTTACAGATCCCCACAAAGCTATTAAATGTTGCAATACATAATAGAGGCAGCTGAAGAACACTTGCATATTTGTGCTGGTGCATACTATAACCATATCTACCATTCAGGTTCCGTCCGTCATTTAAAATACCATCCTTTCCTATGTTGCAGCTACAAACCTACTACAGGCGGTTCCCGGGTTACAAACAAGATAGGGTCTGTAGGTTTGTTCTTAAGTTGAATTTGTTTGTAATTCGTTTGTAAGTGTAGCTCCAGCCAAAAAAAATGATTTTTAATTTTTTTGGATAGCATAGGGAAGGGGTAACATCCCTGTAAAGTTTGTGTTGCTGTCTGTGCTTCTGTTTAGAATATTTTACCTCACTTTCTGTCCCTATGAAAATAGAATTTTGAAAATGTTTAGTTGTTGTGGAAACAAGGATTGGTGTTAAAGCTCCAGTGGAGACACATTTCTCCCATGATAACTCTTACAGGAGTAAATTTCCTTCCTAGGGGTAGATTTCCCTTCACTTCCTGTTGTCTCCCACCGTTTGTAAGTCAGATGTTTGTAACTAAGGGACCGCCTGTATTAGGCTCCCCCCCTTCACTAGACCCCTGTCTTTCCTCTCTTTCTTTTCTTTTTCCTTTTTTCTCTTCCTCTTTTACCCAATAAAGCATGCTGCTTGTTCATTATAGATTCATTACTTATTTTTGCAACCTAATATGTATTGTATATCATCTATACCAATGTCCTTGGTTTACATGCATGTTGCATTTGATTGTTAACACACTCATATTTGAACATGCTCTCTGTTGAAAACCTAATAAAAATTTAGGATAAAGAAAACTTTAAAAAAATGAAAATACCCTCTTTGTTAAAATACATTTATAGACTCCTGTGTGACAGTCTAAACAAGTCCCAAATCCAGTAGCTATGTGATGCACGGGCCTTATAAAGGACACAAAATGTTCCTTTACCTTCTCTGAGTGATCCAAATCTTCCTTTGTGTCTCACACACTCTCCCTCCCAGACACTGCAGCTCACAGTGGGATGGTTTCAGCAGTGCTGGCAATCAAAAAAACAATGGGCAGAACTAAAGCCTCGTACACACGTGCCGATTGTTGGATGAACGCAAGTCCAACTTTTATCCAAATTGGCTTTCAGCGGTTTTGTCTAGCGTACTGATGGTAGTCAAGTAATCGCCCAACAAAGCCGAACGTAGTGACGTGTTAGGAGCGTATAAAGAGGAAGTTCAGGTGAATGTGATTTGTGAATTAGGAACACAGGTTTACACGATCGAACACTTCCTGGATTCCGAGCATGCGTGTTTGCACTTCCAACTTTTGTTGGCCAACTTCTATACACACGAGCCAACAATCGGCCAACGCCTTGTTGGCCAACAAAAGTTTTCTAGTCTTGTCAGCCAACTTCTGTTGGACGACAATTGGAAATCGGCTGTCGAATCGTGTGTACTAACAGTTGGATTATCAGCCAAAAGGCTGTTGGATGACCGTTGTTAGGTCATTATTGTACCATATGTATGGGCCTTTAGTGTGACCAGGTGCTAACTGATAAGCTACAAGCTTGCAAATCAGTGAAAATTTTGATAGCTACAGCCCCTACCACAAAATGTAATCCCACTGTAGTACCAGAAGGCACAGCCTATATGAAAGTGCAATCTCTCTGAATTCAGAATCAGTGCAGCATTGTTGCCACATCATCACAGGAAGCTGCATTAAGAGGACTTCACTGGCAGGCTCAACGGGTATTTATGTGTCTTTGTAGGGGGCTAATAGAAATTGTAGGTGTGGATGCACTTATAATTAAATGCTACAAGACATTGTTTTTAATTGAAAGACATAGCTTTACTTTAAGGTAGGGTCTATCAGACTTGGAAGTACTCTGTGCCCTGCACAAGGCACAGGGATTCCGTAAACACACAATCTAATTTCTAAACTAAAAACACATTCACAGGGCTTCTGCCACGTTTCTTTTCATTCTCTGCCATGTCATAAATATTTTTCTTCATAGATTTCTCCATCTCCTTATTCCAGCATGACAGTTAGGCAGTCTAATTGGAATCATTAGGTTGTCATTTTGTACTTGGGGACCCCTGTGTGGCAGTATAAGCTGTACAGGCACTATATGTTCCCATGAGAACTACCCTCTATCCTTGCATGACCAAACTTAGATAAGCAGAAATCTTTAGACTTTATCATATGCTATTACTGGAGCATAACAAATGAGAAAATGTAGAAGAACAATACTGAACTGCCCTTTGCATGGAAGGTTGAATATGATAACATTAGACTTTTGTCAATTTTATCAGCAGCTTTTGGGAGGCTTATTAATTCCGGCATGGTGTCAGAACTCTATTTCATGGCATTTTGTATGCATGCGCCAAGTTAAAGTGATTTTTTTGTAGCATTTAGTTCCGAAAAAGAAAGGCTTGATTTGAACTAAAATTTGTCTGAACAATGTTACTTGGGCTGGAGATTTTGAAATTATACATGGTCTCAGCTGGTATCCAGCTTAATTAGAGTATTGCAAAGGAGAAGCAGTTCAATTCAAAGAAAGCTGTCTTGTGCCATAACAGAAAAAGGACGTCAAGGCTCCAAGATGAAGGAACAAGACAAACTCAGCAGGACTAAGGTTGTTTTTTATAGTGTATACAATGTGAACTGTAAGAGAAAGTTTCAAATGAAGAACAAATGCAAGATGTAGGGATAAAGTACACTGTAGTAAGCATTCTATGTTTTATCACAGTACAGGTATTAACTTGATACAGCAACTTTTCTATTATTTCAATCCAATATTGTTGTTAAAGCTCATTAATTGATAATTAGTGTATTAAATAAAATAATAAAAACATATTTTTTATCTGTATTATATGACTTGCCCGTGACTTAGCATTAGTGGATGGACATCTGTATCAGGTTTGGTGCCAGTTGGGTTGAAGTGTTCCATGATACTGCTGCACCAACCACATGTTTACAATAAAAGGATGTATTGGAGGTATACAGAGAGAGTAGATTATTATTGCTCAACAGCTTTGTACTCCTACCAATTGTTGGCTGCTGATGTTTCTTAATTCAGAATCACTGTTAGCAAGTATTCATTTTGACTTAAAGCGGAGGTCTGAGGGAAAAAAAAAATTAAAAGTCAGCAGCTACACATACAGTAGCTGCTGACTTTTAATAATAGGACACTTACCTGTCCTGGAGTCCAGCAATGTCTGCACCCACCGCCGATCTTCGGATCGGGGGACGGGTGCAGCCGCCTCCATTGCGGGTAAGGGAACCCAGACGTGTAGCATTACAGCTTCACGCTGGGCACCTTACTGCGCATGCGCGAGGCTCTGCCGCTCTCTGCTATTGGCCAGGCGGCCAGTAGCAGAGCGAGCAGGGAGGAGGGAGCCGGGCTGCTGATGTCAGCGGCCGCGGCAGCCGGCCAGAGCTCCCGGATGTGTGGAAAAGGACACCTGTCTAAAGACAGGTGTCCTCTTCCCCCTCCCCCCCGAAAGGTGCCAAATGTGACACCTGAGGGGGGGGGGAATCCAACCAGCGGAAGTTCCTCTTTTGGGTGGAACTCCGCGTTAAAGTGGTAATAAACCCAAAAGCAAACATTCATTACACTGCAGCTTACCAATTCTTAGATGTGATGGCTGAATTTGTTTTCTTTTTTAGGCTTTCTTTCCTTGATTTTCACCTGGTGATGCAGCCAGTAAGTCTGTTGTTTTTCAATAGAACACATTCCCCTACAAATGTATTGAGTATATGGGTGTTAAGACAAACCATTTACCACTGACAGGAGTGCTAACGATAATCAGCTTTTATTTATTCATTTAAAACCTTTATCCCAAAAGAAAAAACTGTTGCTGTAACTGCAGTGTGAGCTGGAGTTTGGCTTCAATTTGTTAGTGTATCTAAATCTGCTAGTAAATCCAACACTCCCCTCCCCCCAGTTTAACAATGCTGCTGTATTAAAGGTGCCCCTGTGCTCATTCATCCAGAGTGGGGCATTCTAATACAGTAGGTGTATTACTAGCTAGATCACCAGGTGAAAACCATGGGAAAAATAGATTAAAAGAAGAAAACAAATGCAGCCACCTCATCTAATGATTGATAAGCTGCAATATATAACATTTTTTATTTTGGGTTTTAATACAGTAAAATAATGCAATTTTGATATATAGTGATTGCACATTAGGTCCAGTGTCTGTCCCTCTCACAGATCCCCCGCAGATCAGGGCAGAGCAGGCAGATGACACATCCGTGTCCGCTCAGTTTCTGCAGAGTGGACACGCACAGAGCCCGCTCTGCTCTATGGATGACCAAGCGCAAATGGATTCTGCTGTCTGTTTATAACCAACTATCTCCGATCCGCTCTGCCTAAACAAAAGAGGATGGATCCCCTACTGTTTTTTTTGGCAGACTGGATTTGACCCAGAGGTAGGCGGGTAAATGGACAGTCTGTTTACACTCGCCTCTCCACAAGAGCCTCTTCCCCATAACCCTGGGCTGTGGTTGTGGGGGTCGGCGGGTGGGGGAGTTATCAGAATCTGGAAGCCCTCTTCAATAAGGGGGCCCCCAGATCCTGGTATCCCCTATTTGAATTAGTATCGGGTACATCTTACCCCTACTAATTCACCAAAAAGTGCCAAAATGAAAAACCACAGGAGACAATTAGGGACAAGTCCTTTATTAAAAAAGAAAAAAAAATGTGTCCCCCGTTGTAATCCATCGTCAATCCCGGCCTGCAACATGCACAAAAAAAAAGGTGCAACAGCTCCTCCTCCATGGGAGGGCTCCCGCCGACTGAGCTTGCTTTGTTCTGACAGTTTATTTATAGTGAATGGCGGGGCCACCCGGTGACATAATTGGGTGACTTGCCCCTCTGAGAAGAGGGGGGGCCACCCGTACCTCACCGGTTGGCCCCGCCCTTCACTATAAACTGTCAAAACAAATGCATTATGGGGTGTTCGACGGTGCGAATTTTGCGCCAAACACCCCATAATGTTCTAAATTCGGGGATCGAGTGAACAACGGAAATTCGGCCCGAACTTATGCTCGGGCCGAACCATTTGCCCATCCCTATTCCAGAGCTTTCCCTTTGTCCTGAGATACAAGGCAAGGTTGTCCTTTTATCTCCCCTCTTGTGCACCCTAGCCGTAGGACTCCTGGCAATTGCCATCACAGCACATCCCAAAATTTGTGGCTTGCAGGTGGGGCATCTGGTAGAAATCATTAGTTTATATGCAGGTGACATGCTTTTGTACCTGGAAGACTCGGGTCCTTCACTGCTGCCAATTTTCCACCTTATAGAATGTTTTGGGGAATACTCAGGCCTGAGAATAAACTCTGATAAATTCCAGATCCTCCCGTTAGATTTGCATGCTTTCTCTGCCGACCAAGCATTCCTTCCTATAGTTAAGGTTAGCTCCATTAAATATTTGGATGTCCATGTTACCCCTACAGACTATGCACTCCTTAACTTGGAACTCTTACACAATTTATTGAAATCTAAAACACGAACATGGGCTCTTCTCCCCCTTGGGGTCATGGGCAGAATAATTCTTGTTAAAATGGTCTGTTGGGGTCAATAACACAAATTGTCTTGGCAAATCCTTAAGAACGCTACGGCCCTAGGGGGTATGGCCCTACCAGATTTTAACCTATATTAGCCATACAACGGTCTCATTTTTATCACTTAGATAAGACAGATAAAAAAAACCCTTGATGTGCCCATCTGTAGTCTACCACGCCACTAATCCCCTACAAATTATACTGAGGGGGATCAGAGACTCTCAAGAATAGCATGATCGTAAAAGCATGGTGTATCACCCTCAGAAAGTGGGGGAACTGGTGACTAATGTGCCTACATTTCATGCCTATACACCCTTCTGGTTTAATTATTAATTGTCTGAATTGTTATCTATACCCGATAGGGGTATAATTTATTTATGCCATGTGTTAACTAACAATGGTGTGAAGACATTTCAGGAACTTAAGGAAGGGTTTACTCTCCCCAACTCTGGCTTTTTTAACTACCTCCAGCTCCGCCATGTCCAATTTTCCGGTTCCTAATAAGGGTTGGACTCACTCTATTTACTGTAGGTTTTCTTTGGCGATGATCACAAAAATTTGACCTCTGCCTTTTATAACTGCCTTCTCTTACCATCGGCCAATAAAATCACATATCAACTGAAAACACGTTGGGAGGCAGAAGAGGGGGAGCTGGGATATGGAGACCGGAATGAGATTTTAGAGTCCTACAAATGGGGTTCCCCGAAACTCTCTGACAGGCTTATACATTTTTATATACGGCACAGGGCATATTTGACTCCTATCCCCTTGTCTAGATATTATACATCACACATCTCCAACGCCCTAGATGCTCCACTACTAGAGTCCCGTTGTCCTGTCATTTAAGGCTACTGGACTCAGGTGGTCAAATTCCTACATGATCAAATGTGCTCACCCTTGACACTAAGACCTAAACAATGTATCCTCGATCTCTTTACCCCGATACTAATAAATACTTGACTTTTTTTTTTGCAAGAAACCCTCTTTTGCGCTAGAAAGCTGATAGCTTGTAATTGGATAAAAGCTCTTCCTCCCACATTCCAGGAGGATTTTAGTACTTACCATATAATCTGTATTTTGGCATTCATTAAGGGACATAAGTCCCACACCTCTGCATTTGTGATCTACTCCTAATACTGTTTTTCTGCATAACTGAATGATGGGAGTGGGGAGGGTTAATACCTGGCTGGCCAATAACTTTTTTGTTTGCCTGTGTAAAATTCCTCTTGTAGAAAGCAATACAGCCAATTGCCTCTGAATAACTGAATCCTGTGTCCCCTGATGAACTCCAAGAAATGGGTTTTACGGTAAGCATAAAAATCCTGTTTTAATAACACATACACTGCAGCAGACATCATTGACAGTCATTGTTGCTGCACAATAGCCACATGATCTTTTCTGTATATTCTCCCCGAGAAACCTGTCCATCTTTTGGGTTTCCTTTCACATTACAAGTTCTCTGTTTGGCTTATTCCAGCTCTTCATTACAAATACAAATATCAGCCCTGATCGTTAAAAGATTCTGATACTGGGTGTGCCCCATTTTCCAGCTAATATGTTTGGATGGTCTGAAAAAAGGATTCAAATCCCAAGTGTATAAAATCTCTAAGCATTTATTTATTGAAAACCATCACAGACAATTTGCCATGACAAGGTGCCACTCACAAAGCAGGCTTTGTAGTCTCGCAGGCCCATGGGATATTACAGCCGTCTGTTGAAATGGAACAAAAAAATTGGATTTGGCTGGTCCTTTAATCAATTAGGTAAAAAAAAAATCTGTTATCAAAGCATAGGATATGTTATTCAGCTTGGACCAAATCAAAGAGCTTTTGAGAGCTCTCCTGTTAGGGAATTGTTAAGTAAGCATAAGGATTGTCATCTGCTTGCTACTCCAGCGCTTACCAGCTAATAAAACTATATCACAATAGCGCATGTTCCCCCTACAACATTGCTTCTGTTTGTTCTAGCCCTAAAGCACATTGCCTTAGTTCCTGGCTCCAGGCCAGCAAAGCTTTCAGGTCCTTCACAGATCAATGTATGCCCATTAACCCACTAGCTACCAGGCTGAGCCACTGAGCACCAAATTTAACTAAGTACAGCACAAAGCTCATAAATAATTAAAAGCATTAATATAAGATTTTAATCGGGGTAATGTATGTGGCTCTATTTAAATTATGCATTCAGAATGCAAAGTACATTGTTTATGGAAACGTGGGATCACACTGAGCCAAGGCACAATAAAACTTAAATTTTATGACTGATTGCTGTTGTTAGCAGACACCGTACATTTAAATAGGAGAGTATTCCATAATGTCATAGATAAAGACATATTGCATGTTCACTGGCTTAAAAAAACGCTACTCCTACAGTAGTTTTGTGTTTTGCCTGCAGAAGCAGCTCAATGTTTTCCTATATAACATCTCCAGAATTCACCCCTTCTTGACTAATGACACCACAAAGCAACTTATTCAGTCCTTGGTTATTTCCCGCCTCGACTACTGAATGCTGCTGCTAGACTCATACATCTCACTAACCGATGCATGACTGCTGCCCCTCTCTGCCAATCCCTTCACTGGCTTCCCCTAACCCACCGTATAAAATTCAAAATACTAACCACAACATACAAGGCCATCCACAACATCGCCCAGAGCTACATCTCTAACCTCATCTGCAGATACCGCCCTAATCGTCCCCTCCACTCCTCCCAGGACTTCCTACTTTCTAGCTCCCTGGTTACCTCCTCCCATGCTCGCATCCAGGACTTCACTAGAGACTCTCCGATCCACTGGAACTCCCTGCCCCAGTATGTCCGATCAGCCCCCACCCTGTCTACCTTCAGGAGATCACTGAAAACTCATCTATTCAGGGAAGCCTATCCCACACCCACCTAAAAACTGTACCCGAGCCACCACCATCAAATCATCCCTGCAGCTATTACCATTTGCACCACTTTCCCCCTCCCTTTAGAATGTAAGCTCCATGAGCAGGGCCCTCCTGTCCCTTCTCTATTGAATTGTTTTGTAATTGTGCTGTCTCTACATTGTAAAGCACTGTGCTAACTGTTGGCGCTATATAAGTCTCGTATAATAATAATAATGTGTCCATGCACATTAGGACGATTAGAGGCATATTTTAAGTTCAGCGCTTAGAGGCATGAAACAAAAACCCTTCTGGTTTGCGTTTCTGATTGGAGTTTCCGCAAAAAACCCCGCTAAACTCATATAAACTGTGTACGAAAGAGCTCTACAGTATGTGAGTGAAAACTGGCATTTTTTTTTTTAGTTTGCTTGGAGCCTAAATGTCGGTTTTGAAGAGTCTTAAGCCTGGTACACACTAGCGTTTTTTTTTTTTTTCTTTTTCATTCAATCCACAGGGCGTAACAAAAAAAAATTGAAGAGCTTGGAAGGAGCCCCACCCCCCGCCAGGACAGACTGGTCAGCGGTCTCAGCCACTGTACAGATGCCGATTAGCAGGCTTTTTTGGTTATGCCCCTTCGACAGAAGCTGGACGTTTGACCAGCTTCTTTTAGACCAGCTGTGTACACATGGGCCGAATTTGATTCCACCTGATATTCAGTCCATGTTTACAGGGCTTTACCACCCAAAAGTGATATTTTAGTTTTTTTATAAATGCTGGTGAGTTAAATCATGTAAAAATGTATTATATCTTTCAGGTACTGTAGTGGTGATATATCTGCATCAAAACTCCTGGATCTACAATTATGAGGACTTCCCACTTCCCTTTCTGGATTTTTAATTACTTTATATTATGGAGATTGGAACACAATGGGTGGCCCAAAAAAAATATCACATTTGGGCAGTAATAGAGTCGTGGTAAAGAGATCACGCTGGAGTGTAAAGGTATAAAAGAAGCTACAGGCTGAGCCCATCAGGCTTCACCTATTATTAAACTATCACTTTGTGTGAAATGATGCTTTAAAATAATTTTTCCTACTCAATGAAAATTGTGGGTTTCTATATTTGATTCTAAAATTTTTGAAACACGGCTAAGTTTTGCAACAGAGGCTAAGCATGCATTTTAATCTTTTTCAAAATTTAAAAAAATATTTTCTTTCACTTTAGTTCAGCTTTAAATTATAAATATATATTTACATTGTGGGTGGAAACCTATAAAACCATAAGGGCAACATATAAACTTCATAAACATACTGTGTTTGGTGAAATCTGAACTCAGGAACTAGAGATGAAAGAGTGCTTGTGCTGCCCAAGAACAGGCCACTGATACACGTGTAAGGTAAAAGAGTGCCTAGCACATGCATTATTTGCAAGGCCTTCTGCCCATTTTAAAATCTGTCCCTTTGGGGTACAGTACTTAGGTAATTAATTTTGGTTGACAAGTGACACATCCTATGGGATATTTGGATCAGCATGACGTCACATTATGGCCACCCATTTGAACCCAGTAATTGTGGCATGCATGAGAAGAGTGACAACAACACAGCAAGAGTCCAATTTGAAAAATTATGTAAATATATTTTTAAAGTGAAGCTGTGCCAAGATATGCACATTCAAGCAGTAACTCCGCTTTAAAGTGGTTCTAAAGGCTGATGGTTTTTTTACCTTCATGCTTTCTATGCATGAAGGTAAAAAAAGTCTGTGTGCAGTGGCCCCCTCAGCCCCCCAATCCTTACCTGAGCTCCCTCCAATCCAACAATGTTCACGATAGCTTTGGCTGTCCTGGGCACTCTCCCTCCTCATTGGCTGAGACAGCAGCAGGAGCCAAACAATCCCAATCCCACTGCCGTCAATCACAGCCAGTGAGCTAATGAGGAGAGACCAGGGATGGGGCCGAGCCATGGCTCTATGTGTCTTATGGATGTATAGAGCAGTAGCTCGGGAGCGAGCATGTAGCAGTGCCCCCAGCGGCTTTCTTTGGGGGAAGTGCTTGAGGGGGAGGAGCGCCAACGGAGGACCCATAAAGAAGAGGATTGGAGCTGCTCTGTGCAAAACCACTGCAGGTCTAACATGTTTATTATTTAAAAAAAAACAAAAAAAAAAACAAGTTTTAATACCACTTTAAACAAACCCTCATTGACCTATGTAGGCTCAGGCACTGTAGAGCAATTCATCATCAAGATTGCTTCATCAGTGGCACTGGGCTGAAGAGGATAATAAACGATAAGAAAACCCACCACTGTCTGCACACATATTTTTTTAATGTCTTTGATTTAGAATCCATTCGAAGAACAAGCCGAGAAGGGGTAGAGGGTCCTTTTTTGGACTCATTAAAGCACTTGTAAATCCAATCACAAAAGTCTCATACATGATTTAACATGTTAATGTCAATTCAAAGGCAATTTGGAATAATTAAATTCTACAGTGTACATTAAAACAAATTTCTGGTGTTTCTGCGATTAAGGCCTCTTTTCCCTTTTTGAGGTGGGAACCCTATTCCAGTTGTTCTCCTGCTTTGGCAACCTGTTACGTATGTCTCTAGTGGAGGTTACAAGCAGCCCACTAACATTGCTCAGACATGGGCTATCGTTGCCAGTATCAGGAAGCTGGTCCACAGCCATAGGCGTGCGCTTGGGGTGTGCCGGGTGTGCCTGGGCACACCCTAATCAATCTGTGTGGTGCCAACTTCCCCTACTGCGAAGGCTTCCCCCCATGTTGCGCTCCGTGTTGCACTCCCCCCACCCTGTATGCTTCAGTTTGTGAATGAACAGGAAGCCGCTCAGCACAGAGCACTTCCTATTCATTCACTGTCCAGTGCAGCTGAGGCTGCAGAGAAAGGCATGTATGTTTGAACTTTTGGGGTGCACATCCTAATGCAATGGGCTGCGCACCTCTATGTCCACAGCAATGAAGTGCAGCCAATGCTGGAGCAAGTACATATAGACAGGATGTGGCTGAAAGAGGATAGAGGAAATCAGGAGCACTGAGATGAGAAATTGATGAAAAAAGTTATTATTATTATTATTATAATACACGATTTATAGTTTACGCAGCGCTTTACAACGTAGAGGAGTGACAGTACAATTACAATACAGTTCAATAGAGAAGGGGCAGGAGGGCCCTGCTCATAGAGCTTACATTCTAAAGGGAGGGGGGTGGTGGTACAAAAGGTAATAGCTGCGGGGGATGGGTTGATGGGGGTGGCTCAGGTACAGTTCTTAAGTGGGTGAGGGATAGGCTTCCCTGAATAAATGAGTTTTCAGGGATCTCCTAAAGGTGGACAGGGTAGGGGCTGAATGGAGATACTGGGGCAGGGGGTTCCAGAGGATGGGAGAGGCTCTGGAGAAGTCCTGGAGGCGAGCATAGGAGGAGGTAACAAGGGAGCTAGAGAGCAGGGGGTCCTGGGAGGAGCAAAGGGGACGATTTGGACGATATCTGCAGATGAGGTTGGTGATGTAGCTGGGGGAGATGTTGTAGATGGCCTTGAATGTTGTGGTGAATTTTTATCAGTGGGGTAGGGGAAGCCAGTGAAGGGATTGGCAGAGAGGGGCAGCAGTCACGGATTGGTTAGTGAGGTGTATGAGTCTAGCAGCAGCATTCATAATAGACTGAAGGAGGATAGCCCATGTAAGGGTAGGCCGGTGAGGAGAGAGTTGCAGTAGTCAAGGCGGGAAATAACCAAGGATTGAATAAGTTGTTTTGTGGTGTCGATAGTCAGGAAGGGTCAAATACTGGAGATGTTGGAGGTTAAGGCAGCAAGATTTAGCCATTGACTGGATGTGGGTGCTGAAGGAGAGGTTAGAGTCAAGGATTACACCCAGTACCCTGGCTTGTGTAGCGGGACCAATGATTGTGCTTTGATCTTAATAGTAAAGTCATGGGGGGGGGGGGGAACTATAACAAGCTCAGTTTTAGAAAGATTGAGTTTGAGAAAGTGGTGTGACATTCATACAGATATGTTATTCAGTAAGTTGGTGATCCGTGAGGAGATCAAGGGGGTGAGTTGAGGAGTGGAGAGATAGATCTGGGTGTTGTTGGCGTAGAGGTGGTATTGAAAGCCACAGGAGGTTATTAACTGGCCCAGGGAAGAGGTATAGAGAGAGAATAGGAGGGGCCCAAGGATAGAGCCTTAGGGTACCCCAACAGAAAGAGGAAATGTAATCCAACTAAGGTTTAGATCATCTTTAAGTATTGTGTGTGCTGTGAACAGACTCAAATAGCTAGAGACGGAGTTATAAAAGCTTTTCTCAGCTTGGCATTATGTGACTTGTCAAAGAACAGGCTTAAGCACACCACCTTCATATATTAGACATTTACTAAAAAGAGAACAATATTTTTAACAATCTTTTTTATATATTAGCTTTGAGTAAAATAAATTCATACAAAAACACAATCATTTTCCTTTAATTTCAAGTACAGCTCTATAACCTTTTCCTCCAGTATTTTTTTACCTGTAAAAGAAGCACCTAAATATTTACACATTATAACATTTTCCTGAGTTAAAGAGCACTGATAACCTAAATCTTTAGGACAGAAAACCAGACCACACATTTAAACATACCTCCTGTAAAAAGATGATTGTTTTACTATGTCTAGATATAAACCGCCCATGTATGGTATAAACACTGTCTCAGCTAATATCTTACAATAATATACTATGAAAACCAGAGACTGCCTTGGGTTGACCAAATCACGTTTCAAAGTGACGAAAGATCATTTAAAAGTTTCCAGCAACAGTTTCTTTATACTTTGAGTAATGATATGAAATATATATCGGAAACTCTACAAAGACAGTTGTTCAAAAATAGCTTTGCTTACCTTGTCTTTCATTAACAATTTGTCATACTTCTATGGTTATTATGTGCTTAGATCAGATGGCTGTGTTGACCATGGACACAAAGTAGCACTGGCACTGGTCTCCTTAATGTAATTGTTGCTATCATCTCAAGTGTGATCCTGTAGACCAAGATACTTCAGCCTTAGTTGAAATTTAGTTCAGATGTTTTGTTCTCCTTTTCATCCATTCTTCCATCTCACATCTCCAACATTCTTTGGAATGGTAGATACATCATTAAGGCCTATTCACACTACTGCACTCTGGGCTTCAACTGCAGTGTGCTGCTTTATGCAGCCTATGCAAATTTAATGGGCTGCAATGTATCTCAATGCACAAGAAAAACAGTGCCAAATAGGGTTATGCTATCCCTTGATGTTGCAATAATAACTCGTACAAAATATGATAAAGTGCATCAAACATATGTGTGAAACAATATTGGTCCATAAACCAGTAAATCAAAGTTCAATATGCGTAAAAGTCCAGAAAAAAACAATATGTGATCCGTGAAGAAACCAAATATGTAGGTCTATAGCACACTGATGTCACCAACTTCAGTGAACTGACAAAACAAATAATTACACACTATCTGTTTACCAGAGCAAAAGACCCCTGTAGGCAGATGCAATTAGCTAGTCTGCCACTAGGTGGCTCTGTGCCAGAATAGACGCATGGGAGCCAAACACCCAACATCTATGCAGATGTAGCCAGCATATGGGAGTCCTGGACAGGGCTAAAGGCTGGGGAGAGATAGTCCTTCAGCCAAAAGAACTGGCTGCAGATTTCCTCACCCTTATGGAAGTGGGTGCTAGGGTAGGTTGCAAAAGGCCTTTTAGACCAGGCCAAGAGTTACCTGAGTGAGGCTATCCCCCGGTAAATCCCTGGGAGAGGTGTACCTATTGAGGAGGCTACTGTAGTTATCCTTTTCCAGCGAGTACTAATGACCCCAGGTGGAGAGAGTCTGCTGATGGGAGATGGCTTACTTTAACGGCTGCATGATGCTTTCACATGGGACTACTGTGGACTATCCACTAATCGTGATTGACTACTGTATGTGCTGTCAAGTGACCTTGGATAATATGTTAGTGTTATGTGACTGTTTGTGCCATTTTCCAAATACCACCAGCAAAGTGCAGCAATTCTATTTATGTGTGGATATTCCTTCCTTTGTGGATACAGGTGCTGGTCATATAATTAGAATATCATCAAAAAGTTGATTTATTTCACTAATTCCATTCAAAAAGTGAAACTTTATTATTATATTTATTCATTGCACACAGACTGATATATTTCAAATGTTTTTTTCTTTTAATTTTGATGATTATAACTGACAACTAAGGAAAATCCCAAATTCAGGATCTCAGAAAATTAGAATATTACTTAAGACCAATACAAAGAAAGGGTTTTTGGAAATCTTGGCCAACTGAAAAACATGAACATGAAAAGTATGAGCATGTACAGCACGCAATACTCTGTTGGGGCTCCTTTGCCTGCAGTAATGCGGTGTGGCATGGAGTCGATCAGTCTGTGGCACTGCTCAGGTGTTATAAGAGCCCAGGTTGCTCTTCTGCATTGTTAGGTCTGGCATATTGCATCTTCCTCTTCACAATACCCCATAGATTTTCTATGGGGTTAAGGTCAGGCGAGTTTTCTGGCCAATTAAGTACAGGTATACCATGGTCCTTAAACCAGGTACTGGTAGCTTTGGCACTGTGTGCAGGTGCTAAGTCCTGTTGGAAAATGAAATCTGCATCTCCATAAAGTTGGTCAGCAGCAGGAAGCATGAAGTTCTCTAAAACTTGCTGGTATACGGCTGTGTTGACCTTTGACCTCAGAAAACACAGTGGACCAACACCAGCAGATGACATGGCATCCCAAACCATCACTAACTGTGGAAACTTTACACTGGACATCAAGCAACGTGGATTGTGTGCCTCTCCTCTCTTCCTCCAGACTCTGGGACCCTGATTTCCAAAGGAAATGCAGAATTTACTTTCACCAGAGAACATAACTTTGGACCACTCAGCAGCAGTCCAGTCCTTTTTGTCTTTAGCCCAGACGAGACGCTTCTGACGCTGTCTGTTGTTCAAGAGTGGCTTGACACAAGGAACGCAACAGCTGAAACCCATGTCTTGCATACGTCTGTGCGTAGTGGTTCTTGAAGCACTGACTCCAGCTGCAGTCCACTCTTTGTGAATCTCCCCCACATTTTTGAATGGTTTTTGTTTCACAATCCTCCCCAGCGTGTGGTTATCCCTATTGCTTGTACACTTTTTCTACCACATCTTTTCCTTCCCTTCGCCTCTCTATTAATGTGCTTGGACACAGAGCTCTGTGAATAGCCAGCCTCTTTTGTAATGACCTTTTGTGTCTTGCCCTTCTCGTGCAAGGTGTCAATGGTCATCTTTTGGACAACTGTCAAGTCAACAGTCTTCCCCATGATTGTGTAGACTACAGAACTAGACTGAGAG
>BLSH010209547.1:872810-903168 GCA_018402905.1 Glandirana rugosa | reverse complement strand
AAAAGATCGTTAAACTACGTATTTTCCTTGTCATGTGCCAAGTTTACTCACGATTACTCTCGTAAGACCAAACGTTACGAAAGACAACGTTCTCAATTGTTAAATGTTACGAGGGTAAAGTATACGACACATGACACATATATACAATCCATTTTATTTTTTTCGAGAAAGTCCCCAGACAAAAGAGGGGTTACTTGTTAATCTTTGGGAACATATGTCTAACGAGTTGTAGTTAAATCACAAGATGACTCCTTCCATAGAACTCATCTCAACTCGCTTGTGGACCTTCAAGCCCAAGACGACCAGGCAGGCTTGAAGCCCTGTTTCAGGCCGTGCGATCGTTCGGGTTCCGTCCGGACCCGGACCCGGACTTTGTCCCGAAGTTCGGACGGACCAGCAGAACCCGAACTTCCAGGTGTTCGCTCAACTCTACTCAAGATACCTTCCTCAGTAGAACACTAAATTGATGTTGAGCAATCTGTATACAAGGGTTTCTAATTGTTCATTGGGGAGAAAACAGACCCCTGAAAGAGCTTTTTTTATTTTACCTAACATATATACACAGTACACAGCATATGAAATGGGAGCATTGTAAATTGTTAACTCTTGCAACAGAAAGCATTGCAAACCAGAATGCTCTCATTAGCACTCATTTGAACCGTGTACTGTTCCTTTTATGCATCAAATTGCTAGAAAAACTGGGAATATATGTAAACTGGTTTTGTTTATATAAAAACTTAGGTGACTATTAATAACAGGGAGTGCATACTACTATACGTTCTCCGCTGGATGGTGCAATGTTACTCCACGCTATGGCCTCCATTTCACATCCTATTTAAAAAATGTAGGCCGTGCTGTGGAGCCTTCCATGGCTCTCAGAGATTCCGACCAAATGCTGCAGAGAAAAGTCGAGATTCTGACTGAATGCTGCAGAGAAAAGTCTGTCATTAGGGGATAGACTGATCACATGACCTGGACAGGCATTTTATTCAATGCACGTGAATAGTGCTATGCCTTAAGCATGAACAGTGTATGTGATAGTATGGCCACTGTAAGGGCATACCACTGCTTTGTTTTGGGGAACTTATAAGTGAAGATCGTGTGTTCTGTGCAGTCTTAAGGCCCATACACACGGTCCGATTGTTGCCCAACAACAGTCGTCCAACAGCCTGTTGGCCGATAATCCGACAGTTAGTACGCACGATTTGACAGCCGATTTCCAATTTCCAACTTTTGTTAGCCAACAAGGCATTGGTCGATTGTTGGCTCGTGTTTACAGAAGTTGGCCAACAAAAGTTGGAAGTGCAAACACAAATGCTCGGAATCCAGGAAGTGTTCAGTCGTGTAAACCTGCTTTCACATATCACATTCACCTGAGCTTCCTCTTTATACGCTCGTAACACGTCACTACGTTAGGCTTTGTTGGACGATTACTTGACTACCATCAGTACACTAGACAAAATTGCCGTTTTGGACAAAAGTTGGACGTGCAGTCATATAATTATTGGCGTTTGTGTACGAGACTTTAAAGGGTAATGACACTTTCATGGGAAAAAAATAACAAATAAAGAAAAAATAATATAGCGCATATAATTGCAACACAAGTCATATTGTAATTGAATGTCATTAAAAAGTACCTTTCCTTTTCAATATGCAGCTCTGTAATTTTCTGAGAATGCATTGCAATATGGCTACCTGGAGTTGTTCTGTACACAGAATGTGTACTGACCACTCCCCAGAAACATAATTTCCTGCTTGTGTAATTGGCTCACCAGTCATTTTTGGAGAAATACTTTCAATAGGAACACGTCTAAAGGGATGCAAGCCCAGCAGATTTCATCATTAGAGCCCTACAGCTGCACACCTGACAGTTAATTATGAAACCACTCCCATTAGACCCACTCAGTACAGAGGCACAGACAAACACAAAAAGGGATTTCTTCAGAATAACAAAAGGTAGGAATCTGCAACAAAATTTGTTATAATCCTTGCAATGTACATAGATCACCCAGAGGGGAATGTTTTTTTCTCAACAAAAGTGGAGTTACGCTTTAAGTATCTTATAGCAACTGACTTCATTTCAGAAGTAAGATATGTAAAACATGAAAGCTGATAACTAATACTTTGAGTTTCTTCTGGTAAATAATGCCTTTGCTTTAATGATTAAGCAAAATAATTTATACTTTATACAGTAATTCAATCCTCACATTGTAAACTTGGAGTTTAGAACATTATAGAAATCTTTCCTTCCAATGGTAGTAGATATAATATGAAAAATGAAGTCACATCAGAATTGGGCTTTGTATTTCTTTTTTTCTTTTTTTAAATATACATTTCTATTTTAGTTGGTTTACTTTGAGCACATTGGTATACATTTTACATTTTGTGGTATGTGGGCAGACAAATATTATGTGTCACTTTAATGTTCCTGTAAGTGGCCTCAGAGTTGCCAGTAATAGCAATAGTCAACACTCTGTATGATATTATCAGCAGCATCCCCTCCAGCAAACCTGTCTGTGCAATCTGGCTTCTTCTCATTCCATCTGCTACCATTTCAAGCTTCAGTATAACATCCTTTGGTCTCAGTCTTTGTTTCCATTATGTAGCACTTTAAGTAATCTGGAATGTTTTAAACTGTGTACTGTAGTGTAGACTGATGTTAGAAATCCTCCCTTGTCTTGTAAGATAAGTATAAGTAATTTAGGAGCCCTCCACAAAAAATATGTTTAGCTACATAGCAATGAGCACAATAGTTGAGGTTACATGGAAGCCTGTATTTGCCACAATGGCACCCGTGGGCTTCTGTCTAGAGAGCAGGGTTAGAGGGGGCAGTGCCAAGCCTCAAAATGTACAAATTGTGATAACGTTTACCTTATTTTGCTTCCCTGTTCTTGCCACCTCTGGACATTTACATTCCTCCCACCTTTTAAAACTTCAGAATGAGGGACAATTAAAGTGTTACTAAACCCACAACAGTAAAATCTGTCTGTATGTGCAGCATAGCACGCTTGCTATACTCACTATGAAATTTAAGGGGTTAATCCTCTGCATTGTGTTAAAAAGCTTTTTGATCCTGTATGGACAGATCCTTCTCCTCCTGCAGGGTTTCTCTTGGCAAGTCCAGATAATACACAGTGAGGGTAGTAAAGCTGAACATGCTCAGTTTGGTCTCTAATGCTGGAAAGAACATTTCCTTGTTCTCAGAGCTAGCCAGGTCACATGATATTGACACCACACATGTGGGTGTGTATACAGGCCATAGTGGAAATCTCCTACCTGAACACTCAGCACTGAGCAGACCCTACAGTTTATCACGTGACCGTGGTATACAGATCAGCCAAAAAGGTATAAAGTGGCAATATTTTAGGGTAAAAAGATTTATAAGCTGTGGGCACTGTGGGGGTGGCAGGGGGGGGGCAGATGAACTATTTTCATATTGATGGGTTTAGTAACACTTTAAGGGATGAAGTGGCCGATGATGTGCTACATGCACTGTGATAAAAGTGGGTGTGACCAAACTCGTAACAGTGGGAGGGGCTTAATGGGCATGGTTAAACCAAACCAAGGTTTTATTGTACCTATAAAATATGCTTTGATTGCTATGCCACAAGCAAAAGTGTCATGGATCTGCCCCCCAGCGCAGGGGTCACTAAGGGTTAACAATTGTGCAGGGTGATTTTATTGATTGGAGCCAGTCGGCCTTATTTAAACACCTTAGCAGCACACAGACTCTGCTGTCTGATCTGCAGCTCTTACCTGCCCTGTGACTACCTGTTGACATCTGATCTGTTTCCTGTTCGACCCGGGGCTGTTTGACTATGATAGACTTCTGTTATCCTGACCGCGGCTTGCCTTGTAACTACGCTTTTCTCTACATGGACTAATATCCTGTTGCCGAACCTTTGCCTGTATACTGACCATTCTCTGCCTGCCACTTGATTGATTGTCTGTTACCGAACCTTGTCTGACCATGCATCCAGTGTTTCCAGAGCTATGCACCTTCCAGCTTCCTGTCTGCAGAGCTGACTACACCTGCTGTTACCTGCTGGTCTGAACTCATCAGCCGCATCAGAGACGATTCAGGCACTCTTACACCACTTGGTTCTTGTGGTCACTGTTTATAACATTGGTGGTCCTTTAGCCGGGGTTGTACGTGAGGCCTTCCCGCTGCACTTCAGGCTCACCCATCAGGAACGTGACAGTATCAGACAGTCATGTCTGAGCCTGCAAGTGGGAAGTCGGCCTCCAGAGATGACATTTGCCAGCATCTTGCAGCCCTGACCCAAGCTGTCCAATCTCTGCAGGGGGGTTACGAGCAACTGGATCAGCAAGTACTGACTTTGTCTGCCCCAGCATGCACCACAGTGACCGCTGCTGCACCCTCTACTACTGAGATTGCTGCCACAGCACCACCAGTGGTGATGCTACCCCCTGAACCCAGAGTTCCAGCACCAGAAAGGTTTTCAGGAGACCGGGGTAAATTTCGTGCATTCTGCAACGCATGCCAGTTATACTTTGCCCTGCAGCCACAAACATTCTTGTTGGAATCCACTAAAGTGGGATTTATCATCTCCCTGCTTCAGGACGAACCCCAGTCCTGGGCCCAACAGCTGCTGGAGAGGGATGACACACTGCTGCAGTCCATGTCCGCCTTCTTTGACGCCATGGAGAAAATATATTATGATCCACAGTGGACCTCCACAGCGGAAGTGCCCTTCATGTGCTCCAGCAAGGTCGCAGGATGGCCGAGGACTATGTAATGGAGTACAGACACACAGTGGAATGACGCAGCACTGTGATACCAGTTCCATTTAGGACTTTCTGAAAGCCTGAAGAACGAACTGGCATGTGTGTGAGTTCCAAAATACCTGGTAGCCCTCATCACCCTGGCCATCCAGATTGACCGCTGGCTCCGTGAGCTGCGAACAAAAAAATCCGCCCAGCAGCTGTCTCCTGAAGTACGTTTATACTGGCAAAGAAACAACCTCTGTCTCTACTGCGGGGGGAACTGGCCATTATGTGCGCACCTGTCCATCCAAGACACGTAAGTGGCAAACCATATCATCCGTCAACCAACTTCCTTCCTCTATTAGTGTCACCCATCTCACCCTTCCTATTTCATTTCTGTTACCGGAGAGGGAAGTGCCAGTCACAGCAATCATTAACTCTGGGGCTTGTAGTTGCTTTATTGACCTGACTTTTGCTTCCCAGCAATGCATCCCCCTAAGGACCAAGACACAAGGGCTCTCTGTCTATGCTCTCTGTCATGGATGATGGGTCATGCATCAAATCCGGCCCTGTAACCCAAGAGATATTCCCTCTTCCCGTGCTGGCCTCCTCCTAACACAAGGAGATCCTCAGCCTCGACACTATTATATTCCCATTATTTCCTGTTATTTTGGGTCTACCTTGGCTATGGGCACACAACCCACAAATTGATTGGGCCACAGGGAAAATCAATTTTCACTCCACCTATTGCCAGGAACATTGCCTACCTACCCTAGCTCTGCCCTCTACATTACTTTGCATAGACTCCGAACCTGAGGTGCGACAAGCTGTACCCAAACACTACCATGACTTCCTGGATGTCTTTAGCAAATGAGGGGCTGATGTCCTTTCCCCACATCGGCCGTACGACTGCCCCATTGAACTCCTTCCAGGAGCTGAAATCCCTTTTGGCAGAACCTAAACCCTCGCTGAGCGAGAACAGGAAGCATTAAAAGATTACATCCAAGAGAACCTCAAGAAAGGGTTCATCCGGCCGCCCACCTCCCCAGTGGGCGCAGGTATATTTTTCATTGAAAAGAAGGATCACTCCCTGCGTCCCTGTGTGGATTACCGAGACCTCAACAAAGTAACTGTTAAGAATCGGTACCCTCTTCCCCTGGTGCCTGACCTTTTCCAGAGATTAAGATCTGCAGTAGTGTTCACCAAACTGGACCTACGAGGGGCCTACAATCTAGTCCGCATCCGTCAAGGGGATGAGTGGAAGACGGCCTTCCGCACTAGATTTAGACACTTTGAGTACCTAGTGATGCCCTTTGGTCTTTGCAACGCCCCAGCAACCTTCCAACATTTTGTTAATGACATTTTCCGGGACTTCTTGAACATCTTTATCATTGTGTATCTGGACAATATTTAGATTTTTTCTGTTTCCTTAGATACCGGATGCGCTGTCTCATATGTTCGTTGACCCCAGGGAGCCACCTGTAACAGATACAATCCTTTCAGAAGGTAATTTCTTATTTTTACAGACTGACCTTCTCTCCCAGATGAAGCAGGCTTCGGCAGATGCTCCCAGCCCTCCAGGGGTCACGTTAACGCTTCGGGAAGGATTACTGTGGAACAAAGACAAGGTATTTGTGCCTGAAAATGTACTCTTAACTGTTTTGGGTCTCTGCCATGATCACCCTCTTGCAGGTCATTTCGGGAGAAACAAGACACTTGAGCTCTTAAGGCGCATATTCAGGGGGCCAGACCTGGAGGACACCTGCAAAAGGTACATGAATTCTTGTGTTATCTGCACCCGAAGCAAGAATACTAAAAATCAAGCCTGGGGTCTCCTCCGATCATTGCCAGTCCCTGACAGGCCATGGAGTATGATCGCCATGGATTTTGTTGTGGAACTTCCACCATCAGAGGGGTACATAGCTATCTTTGTGGTGGTCAACCGCCTAACCAAGATGGCCCATTTCCTGCCACTGAAGGGTACACCCTCGGCCATGGGGACGGCTCAGGTATTCATCAGGGAAATAGTGAGGCTTCATGGGGTCCTCACAAACATTGTTTCTGACCGGGGGGCCCAGTTCACGTCCCATTTCTGGAAGGCCCTGTGTGCAGCCCTCAAAATCTAAAGATCCCTGTCCTCCGCCTACCATCTTCTGACCAATGGGCAGACAGAGAGGACCAACCAGAAATTGGAGCAGGGTATCCGCGGTTTCCCCTCCTTCATTCAGGATAACTGGGTATCACTGCTGCCACTGGCGGAATTCGCATACAACAATGCCAGCCACTCCGCCACTGGTCAGTGTCCCTTCTTCTCTAATTATGGTTTCCACCCTTCCTTTCTGCCTGACTTTATTCCACATGCTACAGTCCCTGCTGCCCAAGACACAGTGTAGTTTCTTCATCGCAACAATAAGCTGCTACAGGAAACAATCACCAAAGCGCTGGCAGCGAACAAGAAGGCATATGACAGGAAAAGAAGGGGAGAACTGGTCCTCCACCCTGGAGACCAGGTATGGCTGGCAACCACAAATCTTAACTTGGTGTGTCCCTCCAAAAAACTGGCACCTAGATTTGTTGGGCCATTCCCAGTAAAGAGGAAACTGAACGATGTCTCTTATGAATTATCATTACCTGACTCTTTCAAAATCCATCCTATTTTCCACACCTCTCTCTTGAAACCTGCAGTGCCTGACTCCATCCTAGACAGAGTCTCCAGACCACCACAACCTGTGATCGTAAATGGCAAAGAGGAATATGAAGTGGAGGCCATCAGGGACTGTAGAAGGAGAAGGAATCAGGTACAGTACTCTTGGGAGGTTGAACAGGATGTGCACGCTGGAGACTTTGTTAATTACTTTTTCTGCAGGCACCCACAGAAGAGAAACCTGTTGGGCACCCGGAGGTTGCCCGTAAGGGGGGGGGCAATGTCATGGATCTGCCACCCAGCGCAGAGATCACTAAGGTTTAACAATTGTGCAGGGTGATTTCATTGATTGGAGCCAGGTGGCCTTATTTAAATACCTTAGCAGCACACAGACTCTGCTGTTTGATCTGCAGCTCATACCTGTCCTGTGACTACCTGTTGAGATCTGATCTGTTTCCTGTTTGACCCGGCCTGTTTGACTATGATAGACTTCTGTTATCCTGACCCCGGCTTGCCTTGTGACTACGCTTTTCTCTACATGGACTGACATCCTGTTGCCGAACCTTTGCCTGTATGCTGACCATTCTCTGCCTGCCACTTGTGTCTGATTGATCGTCTGTTACCGAACCTTGTCTGACCATGCATCCATAACATGTTGTTATTATGAACAGCACAGATTATATGGACATGTGTATGTCCATATTAAACAACTCTAGTTGGTATCGGGTCACTCCTTCTAGTCTAATAGATCGCTTTTCCAAAGAATTCTACGCTCTTATAGATAGAGCCTATTACTTTAATGTAATACCAAAACATACATGGGAATACATACGCACTAGTTACCCTCGCACAGCAACCTTTTATGCGTTACCTAAAATTCATAAAAATCCCAAGAAACCACCGGGTCGGCCAATCGTTTCCGGTTGTGGCAATTTAACTGAAAATTTGAGCCAGTTGGTGGATAATCATTTACAACCTTTAGTTGTTAAACTTCCTTCCTATGTGCGTGATACCATTCACTTTTTACAAATTTTGGAGGGCCTCCGCGTCGATGGCGACACTGTTTTGGTCGCCATCGACGTCGAGGCCTTGTACAGCTCTATTCCACACCATTTAGGTCTAGCAGCTATTAAACACAAACTTACCCTTTCTAATACCTCAGATCCTCAATATGACGAGTTTGTAGTACAGGCCCTCCAGTTCATTCTGGAACATAACCTTTTCTCCTTTAATGGTGCCCACTACCTCCAGGTGCAGGGGGTTGCGATGGGGACAAGATGTGCCCCATCGTATGCCAACCTGTACCTGGGGGAGTGGGAGCGCCAACTCTGGCATGATCCAGATATTTGTATATATGCTGATCACATATTAGCCTGGCATCGATGTATCGATGATATCTTTATGCTATGGCGAGGCTCCTCCTCCCAATTACAACAGTTTTTAGTCTTCATTAACCATAACAAATTGAATTTACATTTCACCATGTCTTACAACACACACGAACTGCCCTTTTTGGACGTTTTGGTCCGAAATGGCCAGGATGGGTTACTGTCAAGCCAACTATTTCATAAATCTACTGCTGGAAATGCTCTGCTTCATGCCAGCAGCTTCCACCCTAAGCCACTTTTGGCTTCCATACCTTACAGTCAGTACCTTCACGTTCGTCGAAATTGTTCAGACGAACCCTCCTTCTTAAAGGAGGCCAAGGAATTACAAACACGACTTCTGGAACGCGGGTATTCTGGTGCCTCCCTAAAGCGAGCCTTCAGGAGAGTCCAGAATATCCCGCGAAAAGATTTACTCTACAAAAATAAACATCAAAATAATTCTCAACAACCTTCACAAACTCAGACCCCTGATCCCATTACCCGCATTGTCACCACATACTCCACTCAACACGAACAAATTAAAGGTATCCTCAGTAAATATTGGCATCTTCTCACTATGGATTCTCACTTATCTGCGTTTGTACCAGACAAACCACTTGTCGCCTACCGTAGGGCGCCCTCGGTCGGCGACAGACTGGTCTCTAGGGAATTTAGGACCCACAGGGGTGACCCCTGCATTCGCCGGGGCACTTTCTCTTGCGGTGGTTGCAACTACTGCCAATATATGGATAGACGCCATAAAATTATACTACCCAATCAGCGACTATTTAATCCTAAACATTTTGTGAATTGCAAGACCCCCGGCGTGGTATATCTCCTATCATGTGAATGTGGAAGATACTACGTCGGGAAAACCAAAAATGAATTTTGGAAAAGAATATACCAACACACACTTTCCATAATTAAACGCGACCCTGATACCCCTCTTGGCCGACATATGGCCTCTGTCCATTCAACCACTCTTCTCAAGGTGGTATTTTTGGCCTTGGACCGGATACACCTTGATCCACGTGGAGGTGACTACAACAAGATGTTCCTCCAACGTGAACTGAAGTGAATTCATACCCTCCAAGCCATCTCCCCCCGGACTAAACGAAACATACAGCTTCAAACCTTTTCTTCCGGGCTTCACATCGGGGGGGGGGGGGGTGAACTCAATCTATGAATTTTTTCTCGTGTCGTATTTTTCATTATTTTTCATTATTTACATATATATTTAATTATAATTATCACTATTTATGCTGAATCTTCAATAACCATTAACATTGCCCCCCTTAATTGCATATCCAGGTTTACACATCACATGCCCCATTATCACTCCTTTAATTAACTCTCCTCATTTTTACATCATTGTATACATAAAATCAAAATAATTCAATTTAATTTAATTCGTCCTTATACATCTTCTGGTTTTCCCATATTCAGGCACTATACACATTCCTGTCCCTTTCTCCTTTCTCCTTTCCCACTCATCCCCCATTCCTAGTTTGGTTCTTCCCACCACTTGCCGCTGTACTGCCACACCATCTTTGGTCATTCTCCCTTTTTTTCAATTTGCCCTTCCTAACATCTGCCACTAGGGGTCGCACATGTCCCGTGGTGGTGAGGTATCTTATGCACCACCCGGCAGGCGGGCTCCACAGGTTGTACGCCGCTGCAGTCCGCAGGGCATTTCCTTGTAGGAGCGAGCTTATTTGTCCCGGCGGGTTTCCGTCTGCCGTGAGACACACCTGCCGGCGGGGTTATTGGCGCGTGACATCAGCCCGCTCCATGTGGCGGGGCGACACCGCGCACCATACGCTCCGGAGGGTCCCTCTGCGCTCGGTATGCGGGCTTCCCGCCTGCATTACACGAGCGGTCAGCACCTGTGCACGTCGCGGCGGATTGGCTGCCGCCGACGCCCACTGCTCTATATATTGGTCACACTCATTACTGACCACCATATGCAGCCTACATGCAGATCGATCGCACGGATACAGGTATATTGGAATTTTGAATTGATCAACTGCTATAGCTTCCCTTCTGTGCCGCATGCATTCAATGATAGCGATACTTAAATATATTGTCTTTTTACCACTCATTTTGGCCTTTTGGCAACGCGATAGTTGTATATGTATGGTTTATATACACACTATACGTATTGTCCATTCAATACAGTACAGACGATATGCCTTAAGTGGCAACGCCTTCATCCCGCACAGTTTAAGGGCACGCTCAAATATGTTATTATGAGGGGCTTCTGTGCTCCCCGCCATACTTTATGCTTTATTCTTATACATTCATACATGCATATACTTTCCTTTTTTTTTTTTTCTCATTAGTGTCCACACATACCTTTATGTGAGGTCCAGCTGACCTAGCCACTTTGGGCCCCTTGTGGTTGCATAACATTTACTGCCTTCTCCCTTTGGGGCACTTGTTTCCCCTTGGCTCATTTGGACCTGGTTTCCAGATCCCCTCCTGGGCTGCGTTGAAATTTGGTTGATGGTACCCTCAGTCAGATGTAAGTGATGTTTATCCAAACTTTTCCCTTCCCTGCTTCTGCTTTTCCTTGCCCCTTTTGGAAGCACATTTTTACCAAACTACCTGTAATATATACTAGGTGCATTGTTTACAAGATTTATGCTGTTACATATGATTTAACTCTTTTACAGACAGCACAATTTCTGTTTTGTTTGATGTCCATTATCCCCTGATGAAGGATTTACCGAAACATGTTGGGATATTTGTGATATTGCCCCAGGATCCTGCCATCAATGTGGTTCCTTGAGTGTGCTTAATCTCAAATGCGTCAAAGCTATTGAATGTTTGCTGTTAACTGCGGTACCATGTATAAAAAATATCTGTATTTATAGCTTGTCAATGGTTTATACATTGATTGTGGATCACTGTATATGTATATGCATTGTTTGAAGTGAGCTGGCGACTTATGTGTCCCCGCTCACTCCAATGTCTCATTCTACTTTTTTGTACCAATAAAATGTATTAGTTTTTACTATTTCCATGTTTTTCTCTACACATTATTTACTTTATATGACTGCCTGTAAAGTCCAGGGGGATATTATTCGTTTGGGATATTATTCCCACTCTAAAAAATCTCTGTTACCGAACCCGGCTTGTCTGACCACACATCCAGTGTCTCCAGAGCTTTGCACGCTTCCTGTCTGCAGAGCTGACTACACTTGCTTTTAACTGTTGGACCGCTCTGAGAGATAATCAACCGCATCAGAGACGATCCAGGCACTCTAACACCACTCGGCTCTTGTGGTCACTGTTTATAACATTGGTGGCCCTTTAGCCGGGGTTGTACGCGAGGCCTTCCCGCTGCATGTCAGGCTCACCCATCAGGTCCGTGACAAAGAGTCTCACTGACACATACAAACCACAGCACAAAAAAAATAAAAAGCTTCCATTACAAATGGTTTTGCATAAATTATGGAAGTGTGCATTACACAAAGTGTGGAAGGATTCAGGAGTGCATTATGCACAAAGTGCAGTGTTCAGGAAGGCTCTATATACAGAGTGGAGGATTCAAGAGTTCACTATGTACAGAGTGCAGGGTTCAGGAGTGCGCTATGTACAGATTGCAGGGTTCACGAGTGCGCTATGTACAGAGTGCATGGTTCAGAAGTGCACTATGTACTGGAGTCCGATATGCACAGGGAGCTGGTTTCTGGAGTGCTTTACATACATAGTGCAGGGCTCAAGAGAGCACTAGGTACATACTGCAGGTTTCTGGAGTGCCTTTTGCACAGGGAGCAGGGTTTTGGAGTGTGTTACGCACAGAGTGCAGGGTTCAGGAGAGTACTAGATACAGAGTGCCGGGTTCTGGAGTGCCTTTTTCATAGGAAGCAGGGTTCTGGAGTGTGCTATTTACACAGTGCATGGTTCAGGAGTGCACTATGAACAGAGTGCATGGTTCTGGGGTCTGATATGCACAGGGAGCAGGTTTCTGCAGTGATTTACATACATAGTGCAGGGCTCAGGAGAGCACTAGATACAGACTGCAGGTTTCTGGAGTGCCTTTTGCACAGGGAGCAGGGTTTTGGAGTGTGTTACACACAGAGTGCAGGGTTCAGGAGAGTACTAGATACAGAGTGCAGGGTTCTGGAGTGCATTATGCACAGTGTGCAGGGTTCGGGAGAGAATAAGTACAGAGTGCAGGGTTCTGGAGTGCGTTAACAAAAATTGCATCCACAACTATATGTATTTCGTGACTTTTTGTTCACTCTTTAGGAGTAGATGCATGTATAGTATCTGTACGATAAAACATCAGGCATGTGACAAATCTAATGGTAGCTAAGAGTTCCTAAGAGTAATTCCAACCTCAAAAACCGCCTGAGAAACTCTGATACTTACAATTCCACTAAGAATAGATATGACAGTATTTCTAAAAGGTGACTGCCAGGGGAGTCTCACCCAGGAGCTGTGGAAGTGTGACTCCCACAGAAGAACCCAAGGGGATAAACAGGAAGCAGATTCAATGTGAGTGGGCAATCCATGATGGCACCCAAAATAACTGCTATAAAAAGAAGTTTGCATTATAGTGATAAATGAATGATAAAATCCAAATGGGTAATAAGCAACAAAAATAGTGATGTGCAATGCTGGCTGCAATATAACATTGAAAATGGCAAACATATAGTGAATGTGTGAAAGATGCAGAAAGCTTCAGCTGGTGGTATAAGGAAGGGAATGACACCCAAGCCTCAATGTTCAGTCACCAGAAAAAGGAGTGTACCAGTAAAAAGAAATAAGCCACCAAGTGCCCAGAGCCAGATATAAAAACAAAATATGGGTAACCAAAGCATAAATCACCAATAACTTTAATTTTACTATTGAATAAATATTGACAATTGCACGGCCATGCAACACTGTACCCAAATGAAAATGTTATCATTTTTTCCCCACAAATAGAGCTTTCTTTTGGTGGTATTTGATCACCACTGGGGTTTTTATTTTTTGTGCTACAAATAAAAATAGTGAAAATTTAAAAAAAAAAAAGTTTTTCTTTATTTCTGTTACAAAACTTTGGAAATAAATATTTTTTTTCCTTCACTGATGAGGCTGCACCGATGGGCACTGATGAGGCAGTATTGATTGACACTGATAAAGTGGTACTGATGATAAGGCACTTATATGTAGCACTGATAGGGACTGATAGGGAGCACTGATGGGCACTGATAGGGAACACTGATATACAGCACTGATGGGTACTCATAGGCGGCACTGATGGGCACTCATAGATGGCACTGATGGGCACTCATATACGGCACAGATGGGCACTCATAGGCGGCACTGATGGGCACTCATAGGTGGCACTGGTGGGCACTCATAGGTGGCACTGATGGGCACTGGTGGGCACTGATGGGCGGCATTGATAGATGCCACTGATCAGGAGGCACTGGAAGGCATCACTGATGGGCAGAGAGTGCCATCCCTAATGGGCACTGACTGGCATCCCTGGTGGACTCTAGTGGGCTTATCTGGTGGTCATGGGTGGGCATTCCTGGTGGTCATGGGTGGGCATCCCTGGTGGTCATGGGTGGGCATCCTTGGTGCTCCTATCACTCTCTTCTTCCACATCAGATAACAAGAATTTTTGAGCATCCTTCTGCATCAAGCTACTCATGCTGTGCTCAAATAATTCAGCCAACTCCTCAATGCCTGTTCGTGGTGAAACAATTGGATTTTCTGTAAAGGAGTAGAATAAGGAAGTCTTGGTTTGCCTCCTATGTGTGGTCTTGTATAGCACACCCACTACCTGAAAGAAGAGGCACAATTTCCCTGCATCTCAAAAGTCTGGCTCGACCACTGTTTTATCCTGCAGATGCAGAACCTGCTCTCCTTCTATCTTCGTACTAGCTGCATATGAAGAACCTCTTCCTCTCTGTTTGGTCTCCCTGAGATATGATGACTATAGTGAATTGCCTAACTTTATTAGCAGCTATGGCAAAAGGGAAATTGAAGATGTGGTGCTTTAATGCAATTAACAATGTGGTGAATTGGTGCACTAAACTGTACCACAATAGCATGCGGTGATGTTCTGCAAGAAAAGTGCAACTTTGCTAGCCCTTCCCTCTCCCTCATGCTGCCACCTCCCCCTCCACACTAAGGCAATGAAAAGCCTGCTAGAGAATTTGGGAGGATTTTGTTGCTGTACGCCGCATGGAGTGGACGCTGGAGACAATTTAAGGTAAGCTGCTGAGGGACTGGGGGCTGAGCCAGGCTTGGCACCCTGAGTTTTGCTGGTGGCTTCACTTACTGCTCAACCTGTTCTGCACAGGCTAATAACTGTTGTTACAATTGTATCTCTGCTGTCTAAACATTTGTCAACCTTGTCTATGGAAATATTGGTGGTGGGAAGCTTCAGGAAGAACTTTTAGGAAATGCCCAGGGCTGGTTCAGGGCTACATGGCTGATCATATGTAGTGTCAGTGCCATATAATTAAGGTGCTGTGTGTACTGAACATTCTTTAATACCTCATTCACACAGATGTTTGGAGACACAGGCAGGGTCTGGCATAAAAAAAAATCACAGCGTTTTCCTACATTTGGCCAGCCGAAAGTGGAGCACAGGCTGCTGGCTTCCCCCCCATCTTCTGCGGGGTATATTTAAGGAGTGGGGGAAGGGGGTAGTAAACTTGTCATATATCAGCACCTTCCTTTTCTAAATGAACACACTCACTCACTGTGTTCATTCATATCTGAAGCATAGTAAACCGTGTTTGCCACGCTTCAGTTTGTGAATGAACGGGAAGCCGCTCAGCAGAGAGCACTTCCCATTCATTCACTGTCCAGTGCAGCTGAGGCTGCAGAGAAAGGCATGTGTTTGAGCTTTGGGGTGCACACCCTAATGAAATAGGCTGCGCACACCTATGTCTGCATAGAAACCACTCAGCTTCCAGGTTTTTTTTGTCAAAGCTTAATTGAACAAACTGTAGTTAGAAGTTGATTGGCTACCATGCACAGGTGCACCAGATATTGCACATCAATCTCAATATGTTCTTGAATTAGTGACAAATGTTAGAAAATGCCATTGTAAAGGCCTAACGGAAATGTCTGTGAAGTACTTTATATTGTCCTGATTAGAGTTGAGCGGACACCTAGATGTTCGGGTTCGGCGAGTGCGGCCGAACTTCGAAAAAAAGTTCGAGTTCGGCCCCGAACTTGACCCCAAACCCCACTGAAGTCAATGGTGACCCGAACTTTTAGGCACTAAAATGGCTCTAAAAAAGTCCTGGAAAGGGCTAGAGGGCTGCAAAAGGAAGCAAAATGGGGGTAAGAGTAGGACAAATGCCCTACAAACAAATGTGGATAGGGAAATAACTTAAAATCACATAAAAAAAATTAAAAATGGAGGAGGAGGTGGATGTGGAGTAGGAGGTTGAGGAGGCGGTGACCGTGGCGGTCTCCGGCCAGTCACAGAGCCGGAGTCGTGGCCCCAGAAGGAAGAGGGACTGAAGATGGATGCCGCCAGCACAGGGGACAGCGCTGGACATCGCTGGCTTCATTTGCAGGAAAGTGGAACATAATGGGCTACTATGCTATGCATAGTAGCCCATTATGCTTCTACTTTACATGGGAATGTAGAGGACGTAAACCCTATCTGGGTTTACTTCCTCTTTAACTCTGTTGAAACTACTGTGCTAATTACTAAGGCAGGGAAAATGATACCATCACCTGTGCCAAATTGTGAAAACATGATGTGTGTTTTTACCTTGAGGACTGGAGTTGCTAAGCCCTAACTAATGTGAATGGCAATTTCACTATTTTTTTTTATACCATCTAGATACTCTCTTGGTTTCTGAACTGACACATTTTGAGTGTGCTAAACCACTTTCTCCAAGCTACTCGAGCTATGAGGAAGGGAGGTTTCACCCCCCGAAATGCGTCACTTGATATCCTCTTGGGTTCTGAGCTGACGTGTTTTGGGTGTGCTAAACCACTTTCTTCAAGCTACTCGAGCTATGAGGAAGGGGGTTGCACCCCCGAAACGCGTCACTTGATACCCGCTCGAGTTCTGAGCTGGCACGTTTTGGGCATGCTAAACCACTTTCTCCAAGCTACTCAAGCTATGAGGAAGGGGGTTGCACCCCCAAAACGCGTCACTTGATACCCTGTGATGGTATATAGCACATATTTACACACTGTGTGATTTGGGGGCTTCCAAATGTTGTTGTTTGTAAGTAAACACCTTTTAAGAATGGGATCATGGTCCAAATCTCAGTGATATGCCACTAAGTGTACGTGGCTTACATTTTTGAATTTTAGGGAGGGGAGATCAGATCACCCCATCTCAGGAAGGCAGCATCCACACAGTCTTGGGATACTGATGTCTTGATTTGACTTAACTTGAACACCAACATTGGAAGTGATTGACTTTTATATGTGTATGTAAAGGTTTTACACATACCTAGTTACCCAAACATATCTGAAAAATGTTGAAATACATACATGTTATACACAAAGATGTTTCTTGGTTTAAACACCTGTGAATGTGCTTGGAGTAAAACGATTTGTACTAAACGCTGTGTGGCTTCTTATTTCCTTGCTCGATACCTGCTAATTTAATAAGTTGATTTATTTACAGTTACAATGTGCTCTTACATGTTGCCAACTCCTGCTAATTTTAGCTGGAAAATGTATAATTAGTTGTAAAGGCATAATGTTTTTATTCTTCATGCATTCCATGCAAGAAGAAAAAAAAAAACATTGTGTGTAGCAGACACTGAGCAAACCATAATACTTAGCAGAAGAGGATGTTGTCACATTTCCCTATTGGAGCAAGTGTCTTTACAAACGAACATTTTGGAACATATGTTATACATTGAAGAAGGACAGACAACAGTAGTTCTACTGAATTTGTTCTTTATAATCCAAAAAAAAAACCACTTTAGACACGATCAGGAATAAATTCCTGCCAAGACACTGCCCCTCTCCCCACAAAATATTCCAGGTATTTCTGCCTTAAATCCCGTGCATTTTGGGAGGGCAAGCCAGCACGGGCATTCTCAATGCCCGCCATTCCAAACAAAGAAGGACGTCCTTCAGCTGCTGTACTAGGACCTGGCACTGCAGGGTCCATGTCACTTGGTAGGGAGGTGATGTAGCTGCTAGCATTTCTGCATAGAAAAATGTGGAGGATGCCGAGCACAAGACAATGTGATTGATCTTGTATAATGCCAGCTTGATTGGTGTCAAAAACAGCCAGAAACGATTCGACAATATGCCAAAGGCATTCTCCACCACCCTTCTGGAACAAGAGAGTCTGTAATTGAATATTCTCTGCTCAGGTGTGAGGTTGCGCATAGGAAAAGGCTTCATGAGATGGTCCCCTAGAACAAAGGCCTCATCTGCCACAAATACAAAATTGAGGCCCTTAACATTTTGGTCTGCAGGTGGCAAGTTTAGGGTGCCATTAAGGAGCCACCTGTAGAACTCTGTCTGCATAATTACTCCATCAACAAAGTTTTGCCCATTCTTCCCCACATCCAAAGAAAAGGAACTTGTAATTAGCTGACACAACAGTGAGCAGCACTATGCTGCATAAGCCTTTATAATTAAAATAATAAGAGCCATAGTTGGTTGGTGGACCAATCCTCACATGCTTACCATCAATAGTACCCCCACAGTTGGGAAAATCCCATTGGTGCAGAAACTGGGCTGCAACTTCCTGCCATTGCTCTGGGTTAGAAGGAAACTGTGGAGAAAAGCAAAAAACAAACCCACAAAATTACTACTTCAGCACATAACATTGCAATCATATTTTACACAAAAATGCTTTGGCAACATAAGGTAACCCTCTCCAGTTCTATGACAGCTTGCTATAGGAATAATTGTTGTTATTTTGGCTACTCCCTCCTCTATTGCCAGCCCAGTGGACAGGTAAGAAGTGTCATAATCTAAAGCTAGATACACACTATACAATCTGAATCACATTTTTACATTAATATTGAACCGAACAATCTAATATGATCTCAAACTTAGCAGTTCAAATTTGTATGTAATCAGGTAGGCCATTGGCAATACATGGTTTGGGTAATTATTAGAGAAATCTGACCACAAAAGATGGAGTGTGTCTGGGAGATTCAAAGTCAGCAGATACAGTATTTGGATCTGATGACTTTGCATTTTTTGGGGGGGTTCAAAATTAGCTTTGGCATAATAATAAGGCCTCATGCACTCTGCATGATTTGTGATATACAAATAACCTTTGCACAAAATTTTTTTTTTCTTTTTTGGGTAAGGCCCAAAACGTAGCTGGCCAAAAACATTGTTAAGTTACCAGGCTAGATGTGTATGGACACAGGATAACATGCTGGGGAGGTTACTGTGGGAAAATAGGCCTGTAGCCCAAAAAATAAACTGTAAAGCCTTACAGCATGCATAAAGCCAAAGAGGACATTCACGGCACATTCTAATATTGACAATTATGTCTTCACAAAAAGGAAAAAATTAACATTAGCAAGCACAAACATATATAATGTGGTATTAATATCAAACCTACCTTAATATAGTCCTTCTGCAGCACTTGAATGATGGCTGAGTAGATCTCAGGAATAATGACTCCAAGAGCCTGGGGGGAGATCCCAGTAGTGAACTTCAGATCCTGGAGGCTTCTTCCTGTCACCAGGTACCACAAGGTGGCTATGGGCCTTTGCTCAGGAGTGATATGAAGGTGCACGCATGTGTCCTGCTTCTGGATATAGGGGGACACAAATGCCAAGAGGTGGTTAAAGCAGGGATCCATCATCCAGAGGTAATTCCTAAAATCATCAGGATTATTCTCCTGGAGCTCCCTGAACAAAGGCAT
This sequence comes from Glandirana rugosa, assembly GCA_018402905.1. Lineage (NCBI taxonomy): Eukaryota > Metazoa > Chordata > Amphibia > Anura > Ranidae > Glandirana > Glandirana rugosa. The sequence goes on along the minus strand of BLSH010209547.1, from coordinate 883,592 downwards.
ATGACATAATTGCTCACAATTGAGGTACCAATTTTTGATCCAATTGCTCTTTCTCCTAGCCCAAAAGAAGCAAAATTTCTCTTCCTACTTCGCAACATGCCTGGTTGACGAATGACAGATCAGTAAAGATCTAAAAATCACGAATCAACATTTCACTAAACTTCTGCTAACAAGAAATTAGCAGAAGGGGACCAAAGGATGATGCACCAAAAATGAACTTCCTCTTCATATGCTCATACTACATCACTACGTTCGCCTTTGTTGAACATTAAATTTTGTATCGTCAGTAGGCTATACAAAATCACTGGCAGCTGCTTTTGATAAAAATCAGAAGCGCGGTCATACGACAATCGAACCATGAGTACGAGGCTTAACTTTGCAAGCAATCCCCTTCAGAGCTGTGGGGTCAGCATTTCCAATTGTTGTGGATGCTTCCAACTTCTTCTGGTCTTTCATACAGATTAGGACTCTTCAGGCACTTGATTTGCTGTGCATGCACACAGGTGTTAAGTCATCTCAGCACAGAACCATGCTTTAAATGTTTTCATTTTTAATTCCACTCTAATGGCAGGATCTCCAGTATTATTATAATGGAAAGGAAATACATATTTGAAAAGATTGAAGACAAATCTTGGAATTCCATTAGCATGTTAATTCTTATATTACATTTTAGTGATTGAGTTTACATCTATGTTATTTTACAATGGTGTTCCCAATTCCTTGTCCTTTAAACACTCTGACTGACCATTATGAGTTGTCTCATTTTGGAGACTATGCAGGAATAGTTGGCATTCATGTCATAGCTTAGATCAGTGTTTCTCAAACTTTTTTGCCTTGCGGTGCACCAAAAAGATCTAAAAAATTTCAAGGCACATCTGAAAAGATTTTACATTTTTGCAGTGAAGAACATATTTATTTTTACATATATATTTAATTTTAAATTGAATGTGAAGGATGTGCCTGCTTTCGAGAGCAAATCAGATTGAAGCGATTATAATCTTCTTTGTACTTTTGCTTGCTTCCATGCTTTTCATTTTACAGTTTCTCTTTCAAAGTTCCAGAAATGATTAAGTATTTCTCCATCGTTAAACAATGAACAAACTTTATTCATAAGCATCAAAGTTGGAATGGAACGATCTCTATTATTATAAATTAGAGCGATCGAGTTCCCCCGAGATCTAGCACAAGTCTCGTGTTACGAAAAGAACCAATGAATTGCAAACTGACAGAGATTGCGTTTTTATATATGTACTTTTTTAAATTTAGCGACATTGATCTACCATTTAATTTTTCGATATGTTCAAGGTTTTAAAATATTTCTCGTATGATACCAAATTGTATGATTTTCATTCAATCAGTAGAGTTCTTGTCCAAAAATACAATACAATATATTAGATCACTTCCAAATTTTTGTTCTGTCATACGAGAATGTTGGAAACTTTAGTAATCTCTTCATTTTCGATATGAGATTAGCGTGCAAAATAAAAAAAGAAAATGGACGATCATTTGTCTGATACTCTCATTGTGTGTACCAGGCATTAGGGTCATGATTGGCAAACAGGACCCTTTGACTGTACAGGCAACAAATTAGTCATGTAAGATGTGGTACATTTGTGTATGAGCATAAAAGAACACACCCATATCTGTCATTTTTGCCTTCTTTGCAGTGATGGTTTTCATATCTACAAGACAAAAGAATCAAGCTGTGCTGTTTCAGCATAAACAGAAGTACTATATTATCTCCTAGACATCTGCACCAGCTATCGCTCAAAAAGCCACCGTGCATCAAATATCATGTTGTCCACCATAATAATATCTAATTAAATTAAACTATATCAGATTAAAAATTCCATTATTGCATGTTTTGACTCGCCTGCTTACCAGATGTACAGTGAAATATATCTTATTTCTTATCCACAAAGCTTTGGTTGCAGCCAAGTAAAGTACAATCTAGGCAATGTATTTATTTGGAAAACATCAGCTGTCTGGGTGAAATGATTCCCTGGGTGCTGTGTGCATCATAAGTGGAATGTATTACAGCTCTCTCCATCTCTCGCTTTTTAACACCTTTCATCTCCTGTTTAAAATGTTGTGATCGCCCTCTCCAGAGCGAAACTCAATTTCCTCTCTCCGTCCTATTTTATGGTCGTTGTCAGGAATTTCAGACATTTGTCTAGGTATATGACAGATCTGCTTCAGATTCATTGCTCTTCTTATGTACCTTAAGATTGCAATACCAAGTCCATAAATTCAGTTTTTTTCTGTGCTGCCAGCACTTGGTTGTTTGAGATCATGCCCTGAAGGCTATTAGAGCTGCTCTCCTGTATTTGATATGAATTTGCTCAATACTTGGGATAAGCTGATAGCTGGGCTTTGTTGACCAGAAATCTGGCTTGTTTTCCATAATCCCAAACTTCAAATTTCTCTTTTTAGTGATTTATGCAATCTTCAAAAGCTCAGTCAGTTTTATTCCTAACTTCTAAAATACTTCTTACAAATGTTTGCTGCAGTACTACAAAATCAGGGTTTAGGTAGGCATTAAAGTATAGCTAAAGACAAAACTTTTTATTTTTTTTAGTTTTGGATAAAGTTGAGAGGAACTGAAACACCAGTAAGGGTTTTACTGCTGTTTGTGCCATTACCAGTCTTTTATGTCCAGTTTACAATTATCACTGAGAGTGAAAGTGAAAGAAAATCACAAATTTTGGGTTGCCCGAAAACAGGAATAGAGGGGAGATCTACCAATGGGGACACTAGTTCTGGTCACCCTGGAGACAACAATGGATTCCTTCACTTGGGAGGGATTTCCTCCCACTTCCTGTTTCAGCTAGGAGAACTGAAGGAGAATCTTCCCAATGGGACATACAGTAGGTGGCAAAAAAAAAAAAACGAATGTGAAAAAAGTTTTTCCTTTAGCTTTACTTTAAAGATTCATGATTTGATGTATATGTCAAGGTTTAATACATGATAATCACTGCATTCAACAATTAGTTTAAATGCACCCTTTTCAGGAAAATGCCCAAAGGCTTGCCAATGAAGTTAAATCCAAAGAAAGGGTGCTTTAAAAATTGAATCCCCAGTGTGAAAACTGAACTGAATACTGAAAGCGTTTCTGGTATAAATGACTGTATGAAGTTGAAAAAAGCATTCCTACACATAGACACACTCTCCACAGCGAAACACCATATATGAGTATAATTTAACTGGCAAAGGATTTGTAGTTGTATTCAGCAAGTCTTTTGATTCAGTCCCTCTGTCAGACAGGAAAGAGAGATCAGTGACCTTACTTTTTTCTCTTTTGCCATTAAAGTCTAATGTCAGGCTCTGCTCTCCCCAAAATGGCAGCCTTAGCCCGTACTTCAGCCAGGCCATGCCCCCTGACTGTGGCAGAGGGACAGTGCAGTAACCTGTCATACTACCTTCTCTATGCATTGCAATTGTGCTGAGAAAGCCCCCCATTCTTATAGCCATCTACACCAGTGGTTCTCAACCCTGTCCTAACAGGCCATGTTTTCAGGTTTTCCTTTATCTTGCACAGGTGCTTTAAATCAGATTCAATGGCTTTGTATTTTGAACAGCTATTTTATCTAAGAGAAATTCTCAAAACATGGCCTGTTGGGGGTACTTGAGGACAGGGTTGAGAACCACTGATCTACACTATCTTGCAATTGACACTGCTTTATTGTATTAATTGAACATGGACCATATTTTGTATATTGAACTACATCACTTTATGTATACTCAGCGTTTGCAATGATAGTTGAATGACCCAATGGAAACCTGGGTCTGATTTCACTCTAGAGGAATAAAAACTTCTTACTGAATCCAGTGTTGGTTATATCAAAGACCAGATTCAAATTTAAAAGTTTCCAATTGTTTTAGGATGATCACTTTTCTTGTATTTAATTTTGCTGGTGAGTATAGGAGATTTTGTATTTTCTTCCCTAGAATTCCCTAGGTCCTAAAATTTATTAGGTGTGCTTATGTTCTAATTCAGCTTAGTTTTAATTAGAAGTGATTTGGACAATGTTGCCACTGATCTTTGGATTGCATTTTGGCTAACAACCCTAACAATGAACTTATCTTATAGCTGCCAGCAGTAATCATTGTACTCTGCCAGCCGGGAAGGCTTTCCCCCATCAATGCTGACTGTGTTGATGGAGCAATCAAGCAATTTTCTTTCCTTCCACTCTTGGTAGAAGGAAAGAAAATTGATTAACCGTTTCCACACCGCGCGCAGTATATTTACTGCGGCAGTGTGGATGCATCCCGCGAATCGCCGTAAATAAACAGCGATTTGCGGAATGGCCCACCGTACTCCGGAGGAGTGTGCCTGCGGCTCGGGCGACCCGATGTCCGCCAGTGAGCCGCGATGAGCGGCCACGGCAAAAAGAACGGGGAACTGCCAATGCAAACATGGCGGTTCCCCGCTCTGTCAGTGCAGGCATAGGAGATCTACTGATCCCTGTCACTGGGATCAGTTAGATCTCGTATGCCCATAACAGCCCAGCCCCCACACAGTTAGAACATGCCTAGGGAACACTGTTAACCCCTAGATCTCCCCCTGCAGGTTAACCGCTTCACTGCCAATGACATTTTCACAGTAATCAGTGGATATTTAAATTTCTGATCACTGTATAAATGTCATTGGTCCCAAAAAAGTGTCAAAATGGTCCGACATGTCCACCTCAATATTGCAGTACCACTAAAAATCGCAGATCGCCGCCATTACTAGTAAAAAATTTAAAAAAAATAAAAACCCCAGAAATGAATCATCCGTAAACGCGGCCACTTTTGCGCAAACCAATCAATAAACGGCGATTGTGATTTTTTTACCAAAAAAAAGAATATACATCGGCCAAAACCGATAAAGAAAATGTTTTTTTTATATATTTTGTAAGAAAAACTGTTTTTTTTGCAAAATTGTCGCTCTTTTTTTGTTTATAGCGGTGATCAGAAATGACGCAGAGATGATCAAATACCACCAAAAGAAAGCTCTATTTGTGGGAAAAAAAGGACGCAAAACTAGTTTGGGTACAATGTCGCACGACCACGCAATTGTCAGTTAAAGCGACGCAGTGCCGAATCACAAAAAGTGCTCTGGTCCTAACCTGGGAAATCCTTCCGGGGGTGAAGTGGTTAATCTATTGTTTGCTTAAAGCTGGCCATGCACTATTAGTGTAGTGTAGATTTCTCTATCTATACAAATAAGGAGGATAAAGGAATTCACCCTCCCCCAATGACATATTATATTCTGCAAGCAGCACCCGCAGTTGTCAGAATACACTGATCAGCGGCTACAGTTGATTGGCTGCAGCTGAGTTCGAAAAAAAATTCCCAGCATGTGCTTGCGACAAAAGTTGATCAATCAACCTGTACTGTGTAATTCCAGATTTAGGAGCTGAATGCATTTCTAGCAGATCAACAGGTATTTTACTTTACTTGCAGGGTCTTTAGCCTCCTTAGCGGTTATCCCGAGTGTGGCTCGGGGTTCATTTTCACGACCAAAATCGGTAACCCCGAGCCACATGCGGGATCGCATGGCAGGATCCAGGCAATGTTACTTACCTTGTCCCCAGGATCCTGCGATGTCCCCCCACTCTGTCATCTGGCAGAATCTTCTCCCAATGTCTCTGGGTTCCGGACTCCTTTCCCTGCGAGCGTCGCGTCGCAAGGGGGCGGAGCCCGGCGGCAAATTCAAAAAGTGCAAAACACAAAACACATACAATACACTGTAATCTGTAAGATTACATTACTGTATCAAATCATTTCACATCCCCTTTGTCCCTAGTGCTTTGTCCAGTGCCCTGCATATTATATATGCCATTCTTTCTGCCTGGAAACCTGAGAATGTCCATGGCATCCAAAAAGCGTCCTTTACTTCAAAAGCGGTTTTTGACCAGCTAGAAAACAGCGATAGTAAATATGAAACATTTGCAGAATTGAGTAATACTGATTCGTGGGGAAATTTATCATCAGACACTGAAAGTGATGACAGCGACAATTCTGCAACTGAGCAAATTTCAGTGTTTTGATTTGATTACATTATTGAATACATTTTATTATTATTATATTAATATTTTTGATAATTATTTATAATATTATAATTTATGATTTCGTTGTTTCAAATGTAATCATATCCAGGATGTCTAGACTCTGGTTTGGGCAGATTTAAGTGAGTTATTCCTAAGAATTACAGGCCTACAATATAAAATGCCAAATTTCTATGTGAAAAAATGCACCACTTTGAGACGCAAAAAACTGACATAATCATACCGCCTGGGAGTTTAAAGGGACAAAATATTGGCAATATTGCATGTATTGCAGAGATGTACAGTAAATCTTTTCTTTTATTTTGCCATGACATACACTTTAAAGGAAACCAGAGTTAAGAGATGGGAACAAATAATATATGTGTAGTAGTTAAGGCATTATTTGATACATACTAAGCATACAGAATAATAGAAAATGTCCTTCTAGGGATGGTAATCTCCCTGATTTTCACCTGATTACCTGAGCCATGGGTAATAGCGGCATGGAGATCACGTATTGCAAGCTAATTGTCAGCTCTTATCTGCATAACGACTAATTGTCATGCACACTACTCTAATTACATTATAATTAGTCAGCATGCAGATTAATGCTGACTATCCCACTTTGAACTCTGTTCAAAGGAATAATTTAGTTTGTACATCCTCATCCTACTTTGAAAATGGCAGCTAAGTGGTGTTAAAGGGTAACTCCACTTTCGTGGGGAAAAAAATAGGAATGAAAGAAAAAATATATAGCGCATATAATTTGGACACTAATCATATTGTAATTGAATGTTATTAAAAATTACCTTTCCTTTTCAATCTGCAGCCACTGAATGTTCCTGAGAATGCATTGCAATATGGCTACCTGGAGTTGTCCTGTACACAGAGTGTGTACTGCCCACTACCCAGAACCATCATTTCCTGCTTGTGTGATTGGCTTACACAGAAGATACATGTCAGATTTCAGGCACCCCCTGCAGAAAAATATCATTTTTGGAGAGATACTTGTAATAGGAGCACGTCTAAAGGGATACAGGCCCAGTAGATTTAATCATTAGTGCTCTGCAGCTGCACACCTGACAGTTAAGTATGAAACCATTCCCATTGGACCCACTCAGTACAGAGACACAGAGAAACACAGAGGGATTTCTTCAGAATAACAAAAGGTAGGAATCTGCAATAAAGTTTGTTATAATCTTTGCAATGTGCATAGATCACCCAGAGGTGAATGTTTTTTTTCTCAACAAAAGTGGAGTTACACTTTAAGTAAAATGTCTGAAAAGTTTGTATCAGGGCCATCACTGAAAGGAGGCAATTCTAGGAACATTGTCTTTACTGTAGCTGGGGGAAGAGACAAGGTTCCAAATTTACTTTGCTTTTGCTTGTACATTTTGCTATCATTAAATAAAGGAGAGCTCCTAGAACACCATCTAATTCACAGTGTGAGACAGGCATACAAAACTCTATGAAAATATGGTGGAATTAAGAAGGACTGAGCAGGAAGACTTTTGATTTCACTGAGGGTTACACCTATTTAATGAGAGCACTTTAAAGCGGTAGAAAACCCATGCATTTAACAGGTTAAAAACCAGTCACATTTCCGGCACGTGCCGGAAATGTAACACTCCCATTGGTTGTGCTCTAAACCAAACTGTCAAACCATCCAATGGCTGGTGTAATAGCTGATCACATGTGCACAGAGGCAAAGATGGCAGCTTCCTTGGCTGAAAATGATAGGAGGGTTTACTACCACTTTAATGAGAGCACTTTAATCATTAATTGATATTTTCGTTTTATGTAGGTGCTGGAGAATTAAACTGTTCCCACAAAGTTGGGAGCATGAAATTGTCCAAAATGTCTTGGTATGCTGATGCCTTAAGAGTTCCCTTCACTGAAACTAAGGGGCCAAGCCCAAACCCCAAAAACAAGGCCACACCATAATCCCCCTTCCACCAAACTTTACACTTGGCACAATGCAGTCAGGCAAGTACCATTCTCCTGGCAACTTCCAAACCCAGGCACGTCCATCAGATTGCCAGACAGAGAAGCGTGATTCGTCACTCCAGAGAACACATCTCCACTGTTCTAGAGTCAAGTGGTGGCGTGCTTTACACCACTACATCCAGCGCTTTGCATTGCAATTGGTGATGTGATGTATGGCTTGGATGCAGCTGCTCGGCCATGGATACCCATTCCATGAAGCTCTCTGTGCACTGTTGTTGTGCTAATCTGAAGGCCACACAAAGTCTGGAGGTCCGTAGCTATTGACTCTGCAGACAATTCGCGACTTCTGTGTGCTTCAGCATGCGTTGACCCCGCTGCTGTTGTTCCCAGTTGCTTCCACTTTGTTATAATACCACTAACAGTTGACTGTGGAATATTTAGTAGCAAGGTAATTTCACTGATGGACATTGCACAGGTGGAAACCTATCATGGTATCACACTTGAATTCTCGGAGCTCCTGAGAGCGACCCATTGTTTCAGAAATGGATGCAGAAGCAGTCTGCATACCTAGGTGCTTGATTTTATACACCTGTGGCCATGGAGGTGATTGGAACACCTGAATCCAATGATTTGGAGGGATGTCCCAATACTTTTGGCAATATAGTGTATATATACACTATATTACCAAAAGTATTGGGACACCTGCCTTTTTACACACATGAACCTTAATGGCACCCCAGTCTTAGTCCATAGGGCTCAATATTGAGTTGGCCCACCCTTTGCAGCTATAACAGCTTCAACTCTTCTGGGAAGGCTGTCCACAAGGTTTAGGAGTGTGTCTATTGGAATGTTTGACCATTCTTTCAGAAGTGCATTTATGAGGTCAGGCACTGGTGTGGGCAAGAAGGCCTGGCTCGCAGTCTCCGCTCTAATTCATCCCAAAGGTGTTTTATCGGGTTGAGGTCAGGACTCTGTGCAGGCCAGTCACGTTCCTCCCACCCAAACTCGCTCATCCATGTATCCTTGCTTTGTGCACTGGTGCGCAGTCATGTTGGAGCAGATAGGAGCCATCCCCAAACTGTTACTAGAAAGTTGAGAGCATGAAATTGTCCAAAATGTCTTGGTATGCTGATGCCTTAAGAGTTCCCTTCACTAGAACTAAGGGGCCAAACCCAACCCCTGAAAAACAACCCCACGCCATAATCCCCCCTCTGCCAAATGATTTGGGCCAGTGCACAAAGCAAGGTCCATAAAGATATGGATGAGCGACTGGGGTGGAGGAACTTGACTGGCCTGCACAGAGTCCTGACCTCATCCCGATAGAACACCTTTGGGATGAATTAGAGCGGAGACTGCAAGCCTTCTCGTCTATGTCAGTGCCTGACCTCACAAATGTGCTCCTGGAAGATTAGTCAAAAATTCCCATAGACACACTCCTAAACCTTGTGGACAGCCTTCCCAGAAGAGTTGATAGCTGTAAAGGGTGGGCCAACTCAATATTGAACCCTATGGATTAAGACTGGGATTCCATTAAAGTTCATGTGCGTGTAAAGGCAGGTGTCCCAATACTTTTGGTAATATAGTGTATATTGCAATATATGCAAACTATAAAATAACTATTTTGTATGCAAGCATAATAATAATTTTAATAAGCGCTTACACTTCTTTAGTGTTTCATGTGTTGGATATATGAAAGCTATTTAGGTCCTGAACACTCAAATCTCCATGTCCACTGCATGGTACAAGTTAGCAATTAACCAGTTCCCGACTGGCTACCGCATATTTACTGCGGCAATGTGGCGCTGTCTCGCGAATCGCCGCGCTTTCATGCCAGCCGCACTCTGGAGGAGTGTGCCTGCGGCTCGGGCGGACCCGATTTCCGCCGGTGAGCTGCGATGACCTTCCAGAGGGAAAGAATGGGGAACCGCCAATGTAAACACGGTGGTTCCCCATTCTGTCAGGTGGCATGTAAGAAATCTACCGATCCCTGTCACTGGGATCAGTTAGATCTCTTATGTCCCTGACAGCCCAGCCCCCTCACAGCTAGAACACACCTAGGGAACACAGTTAACCCCTAGATCTCCCCCTGCAGGTTAACCCCTTCACTGCCAATGACATTTATACAGTAATCAGTGGATATTTAAATTTCTGATCGTTGTATAAATGTTATTGGTCCCAAAAAAGTGTCAAAAATGTCCAACATGTCCGCCCCAATATCAAAGTCTTGATAAAAAACGCAGATTGCCGCCATTACATGTAAAAAAAAAGAAAATGTAAAAACGCTAGAAATGAATCCTCATGGTTTGTAAACACGGCAACTTTTGCGCAAACCAATCAATAAACACCAATTGCGATTTTTTTTTTTACCAAAAATATGAGAAAGAATATAAATCGGCCAAAACCAATGAATACATTTGTTTTTTTATATATTTTTTTTTTTTTGGATTTGTATTTTAGCAAAAAGTAAGAAATACTTTTTTTTTGCAAAATGGTCGCTCTTTTTTTGTTTATAGCGGCGATGAGAAATGATGCAGTGGTGACCAAATACCACCAAAAGAAAGCTCTATTTGTGGGGGAAAAAGGATGCAAATTTTGCTTGGGTACAACGTCGCACGACTGCGCAATTGTCAGTTAAAGCAACGCACTGCCGAATCGCAAAAAGTGCTTTGGTCCTACAGTGGGAAATCCTTCCGGGGGTGAAGTGGTTAAAAAAGGGCAAGGATTGCCTGAAGTCATTTTTGATGAAGCTATCGAAAAAGTTTATGCTCACTGTGCTGTAACCCCCTTCGAAATTGACTGTTAA
>BLSH010209547.1:856845-872800 GCA_018402905.1 Glandirana rugosa | reverse complement strand
AATAAATGCCGATTGTGATTTTTTTCACTAAAAATATGAGAAAGAATATAAATCGGCCAAAACCAATGAATACATTTGTTTTTTTATATATTTTTTTTTTTTTGGATTTGTATTTTAGCAAAAAGTAAGAAATACTTTTTTTTTGCAAAATGGTCGCTCTTTTTTTGTTTATAGCGGCGATGAGAAATGATGCAGTGGTGACCAAATACCACCAAAAGAAAGCTCTATTTGTGGGGGAAAAAGGATGCAAATTTTGCTTGGGTACAACGTCGCACGACTGCGCAATTGTCAGTTAAAGCAACGCACTGCCGAATCGCAAAAAGTGCTTTGGTCCTACAGTGGGAAATCCTTCCGGGGGTGAAGTGGTTAAAAAAGGGCAAGGATTGCCTGAAGTCATTTTTGATGAAGCTATCGAAAAAGTTTATGCTCACTGTGCTGTAACCCCCTTGTCTTATATATAGATTATTTTGATGGTTTGTTTGAGGAACACAGCTGGTTCTGTGCATAAATAACAATTTACCTGTTGGTGTTGTTCACCTTCCTAAACGTTTAAAAAAAAAAAAAATATATATATATATATATTTTTTTTTCAGTATGCACAAGGCTTACATAAAAGCAACAAACAACAGCGAGAAACAAAACGTACAGCGTGTTTAGTGTGCAATAAGCGTTCACGGAAAAAAGAGATATACATCATTTGATTACAGCAAAATGCATTATGGTATTTTAATGCTCTTACATTCAGTATATATAATATTGTGAGGAATCCACTATAACTCGAAACACTCCATTCAAGTAACTTTCACTATATGAACAACCAAAAGTAAAATAAACAAAGTACTACATGTGTCAAACTGTTTCTGCCTCCTCTTAATCTGCTTTCATTTTAAAAGTGACAAAATTATATATATACATATATATATTATTTATTTTTATTTTTATTTTTTTTTTTGTGGGGTGTGCACCTTGGCATCTATAGCATTCACTCTTTGGCTCTGTTGGTGCACCAGTTTTACTGTTTAGTTCCCAGGGTCCAAGGATATTTTTGCCTATATACACCCAGTTATAGAAACAGGTCATCAAGTGTAAGCTTCAACAGCCTTTCAGATATTGATTATATTTTGCTGCAAAAAAGTTAATGGTCCAGTTGAATGAACAGTTGATCTAGGTCCTGTACACAGTGGGATGCCCAGTTTGTGTTTCAAATTTTGCACTGCTTCTTCCAGTCATGTTGATTCTGCAACATTGTATTGTTGTCTGTGTCTCCTATGCCTTGCCCTCCCATGATAAAGGAGAGATTTATCAATGAGACTGGCATGAAAAATGTAAAAAAAAATTGTACCAGGAGCAGTGTGGATCCAACATTCATTTTCATCTTTAATGTAAGAGCATGGTCTCCAACAACCTCTCATATCCATAATGTAAAGTAGTTGTGAATATATATATGCTTTCTAATACAGTTATAACTATTCAGGTATCATAACTTCTTTAAACTGGTTTCAGAAATGATCTTTCATACCTTTTTTTACAAGGTTACAAAATTATGTCATATTACCATGGTTGGGAGGGGTATGTGCCAGAGGCAGGTTGTGAGTGGGAGGGGTGTGTGCCAGAGACAGGTTGTGAGTGGGAGGAGTGTGTGCCAGAGGCAGGCTGTGAGTGGGAGGGGTTTGTGCCAGAGGCAGGCTGTGAGTGGGAGGGGTGTGTGCCAGAGGCAGGCTGTGAGTGGGAGGTGTGTGTGCCAGAGGCAGGCTGTGAGTGGGAGGGGTGTGTACCAGAGGCAGGCTGTGAATGGGAGGGCTGTGTGCCAGAGACAGGCTGTGAGTGGGAGGGGTGTGTGCCAGAGGCAGTCTGTGCTTGGGAGGGGTGCATGCCAGGGGCAGGCTGTGATTGGGATGGGTGTGTACCAGAGGCAGGCTGTGATTGGGAGGGGTGTGTGCCAGAAGCAGGCTGTAAATGGGGAGGGGTGTGTGCCAGAAGCAGGTTGTGAGTGGGAGGGGTGTGTGCCAGAGGCAGGCTGTGAGTGGGAGGGGTGTGTGCCAGAGGCAGGCTGTGAGTGGGAGGGGTGTGTGCCAGAGGCAGTCTGTGCTTGGGAGGGGTGCATGCCAGGGGCAGTCTGTGATTGGGATGGGTGTGTGCCAGAGGCAGACTGTGATTGGGAGGGGTGTGTGCCAGAAGCAGGTTGTGAGTGGGAGGTGTGTGTGCCAGAGACAGGCTGTGGTTGGGAGGGATGTATGCCAGAGGCAGGATGTGATTGGGAGGGCTGTGTTTGCTAGGGGTGTGTGCCAGGGGCAAGCTGTGATTGGGAGGGGTGTGTGCCAGAGGCAGGCTGTGATTGGGAGGGGTGTATGCTGGAGGCAGGCTGTGGTTGATTGAGGGGCATGGCGGCTGAACCAACTACTCAACAGAGGCATGCTGTGTGTCTTGTACCTCTGAATGGCCAGCCAAAGGATGAAAACTGACCACGCTAACACAGATCATCTTCTGTGTTTTGTGTGGTCAATTTAGAACATGGAAAAGAACTGACTGGTAGGATCAACCAGGTACTTCAGATGAAAGATGTTCATGAAAATGATAGAGACTGTGATTTATAAAATATACATACTGTATATGAACACACACATTGAATAAAAATAAACATTTAGGGTAATATTCACTTTAAATGTAGCTTATTTATACCACACCCTCCAATCACTACATCCAATGCCTGGGAGGACTTCAATGCAATTCTGGAATTTGAGTGTCAAAATGAAAGCTCTAGATGTTTAACAGTCTTAAGAGACACTTTCCCGTAAGACCCAAACATAGTGAGTCTTTGCACTGTCTTGCAAATGCAGAAATTAAAATCACTGTCAAAAGAATAACAGCATTTGCCCTTTTCACGCTTCACAGTTTATTGAGCCATGGTACAAGCAGACATTTGTTTATTTGTCTATTTTGTTGATGCTTTCAATAAGCTTGTTAATCTGTGCACAAAAATACTATCCTATGCAAAGGGTACAAGTTTGTGGTCACAATCAATAACATGGGGAACAGTCGTGAAACTATAAAAAGTGGACGTGTCAATCACAAAAGTAGCTACGCCTCTATTGCTGAAATCAATGATGGTCACTGAAGACGGAAAACTTGACAGTAGTAACTGAATGTTTAAAAAGCATGGGTAATGAGAAGTGCTGAACAGACAATTATACTGTAATCAAACAATAATTAAAAGTGTGCTATCCTCGTGCTAGGTATAATTTATATGATAAACTCACCCTAAATTGACATATATGTGCAAATAAAGTCCATATAAATTGTGCAAACACTGTACAATAAGTATTATATAGAAAATATACGTACATATAGAGTGCAAAAATAAGCTCAGATTTTCTAAACATCGATAGCTCGTCTTTCTTTGCTGTGATGGAATCACCACAAGCGATTAAGCCCTCGTTCCCATTGGGGCGATTTGACAAGCGATTTGACATGTCAAATCTCATGCCATACCGGAGCCTACTGCCGGCAAAGTCTGCACTACTATTGGCGACTCCAAGGGAGATTTCAATAGAGGTCTGTGCATGAACCCACACAGATGTCTCTCAAATCGCCCCCAAAGTCAGACTGAAATGCCGGTTTAACCACTTCAACCCCGGAAGGATTTCACACTTTAGGACCAGAGCACTTTTTGCGATTCGGCGCTGCGTCGCTTTAACTGACAATTACGCGGCCGTGCGGCGTTGTACCCAAACAAAAGTTGCGTCCTTTTTTTCCCACAAACAGAGCTTTCTTTTGGTGGTATTTGATCACCGCTGTGTCGTTTCTGATTGCCGCTATAAACAAAAGAAGAGCGACAATTTTGCAAAAAAACCCAAATTCCTTACTTTTTGCTAAAATACAAATAAAAAAAAAATATATAAAAAAACATTTTTTTTCATCGGTTTTGGCCGATCTATATTCTTCCTCATATTTGTGATAAAAAAATCGCAATCGGCGTTTATTGATTGGTTTGCGCAAAAGTGGCCGCGTTTACGGATGATGAGAATTCATTTCTGGGGTTTTTATTTTTTTTTATTTTTTACTAGTAATGGCGGCGATCTGCGATTTTTAGCAGTACTGCGTTATTGCGGCGGACATGTCGGACCATTGTGACACTTTTTTGGGACCATTGGCATTTATACAGCGATCAGTGCTATAAAAATGCACTGATTACTGTGTAAATGCCATTGGCAGTGAAGGAGTTAACCTGGGGGGCGCTCTAAGGGTTAACTGTGTTCCCTGGGCGTGTTCTAACTGTGTGTGGGCTGCCCTAGCAGGGGAAGGGGAGTGATCACAGCTTCCATATAGAGGAAGGCTGTGATCACAGCCATTCCCCCTCTCACAGAACGGAGATCCGTGTTTACTTACACGGACCTCTGTTCTTTCACTGCGGGGGGGGGGCATCGCGGGTAGCCGGCAGAGATCGAGTCCGCCGTACCCGCTCCCTGGCCCCCCCGAACACAGTGAGCGCGCGGGCGTGTCTCTGGCGGCGCGCTCACAGTGCATGACGGCAGTTTGCGATATCGAGCCACCTTGTCGCCGTCAACCTGCGGTTGGCGGTCGGCAAGTGGTTAAAATCGTGCGAGTTCAGCTGAACTTACACAATTTCAAGCCCATATTCAGTGTGAACCTAGGCTAAATGAGCTCCTTACCAGCTGCTCTGATCCCACAAGGAGATCATTAGACATCTTGCTGCATAGCAGCCATATACACCACAATCTTGCATGCAAAGGTTCCACAATCTCCTAAGCCAAGATAGACTCCATGGAAGAAGTTAAAGTACAGTGGAAAATCCACATAGTGTAGTATTTTACTAAAATTTTAATAAGGTGATAAAATCACACTTCCAATTTTTAAGGAATTACACAGCATGTGTTACAAACAGCCAGCAGGTCCAAGTGGTCAGGCCGACGCATATCCCCAGATGACGCTAGTTAAAGAGAAACAAATTGGGAGGGGCTTTACACATGATGTTGTTCTGCAAGTCGGGCTGCAAGTCGGGCTGACCGCTTGGACTTGCTGGTTGTTTGTAACACATGGTGTGTAATTCCTTAAAAATTGTAAGTGTGATGTTATCATTTTATTAAAATCGTGGGGAAATACTACACTATGTGGATTTTCCGCTGTTCTTTAACTTCCTCCATGGAGTGTATCTTAGCTTAGGAGATTATGGAAACTTTGCATGCAAGATCGTGGTGTATATGGCTGCTATGCAGCAAGGCGTCTAATGATCTCCTTGCGGGATCAGAGCAGCTGGTAAGGAGTTCATTTAATCCCTTGTGGTGGTTACTTTTGGGAGCACTTTTTCTTTGTTGGGCACAGTATCATCATCCCTTCATGGCAAAGAAAGAGGAATTTTTGATGTTTTGTTGACAAAACCTGAGCACCTTTTTGCACATTATATATGTAGCCAATGGCCCCCTTAGGGGTGGCTGGTAGATGTGGTTCACCTGTCACTCTGCCCTCATTCACACATTCTTCCTTTCATCCAGAGTCACAGAGCAGGCCAGTACTTTGCTTTTTCTGTTTTATTGAGGGAATAAACTTGGATGGGGTAGGGACGACTGTGGGATGCCCAATAGATCAAGAGATAGGACCATACTATATACACCTCCATATATACACTCTTTTTTCCTCCAGCACTGACACTTGCTGACCATTACACTCCTTCACTTCTCTCCTGCACAACACTTGCTTCTTCATGGTGAAGCCTGAAGGGATATTTATCAGACCTCCATTACATCTTCCTCCACCCTAGCTAGCACGTGGTGAGGCCTGCATTCCTGTTGGCAGGACCTCCGGACCACCCATTATATGCCAGGGCCAGGGGCCCTTAAAGTGTAGCAAAGTTCAATTGTGATAGCAGGGTTTCGATGGACTACTGTTCCCAGTCCACCCTCTTCCAGGCCACTCCAGCCTACTTAACCGCCCAGTGACACCACTCCCCCTGACTGGCTCCTCTGACCTCCACAGACTGTCCACTGTATTCTCCCCAGCTAGCTCCCAGGATCTGTCACTCTCCAACAAACGTGCATCCTTTAAAGAGCGTTTCCTGTAGCCTCTCTGTTGCTCTCCTGCTCCCTTGTGCTGCTCCAGGATCTCTCTCTCCTCTTGGCTGCACCCAAGCTCTCAGGCCTCAAGCCAGCTTTTAAAGAAACTGCTGTCTCAATGGCCTTTTTCCCCACAAGAGCTAATGCCTCACAGAGCGCTACACATATATATTTTGTTTTATAATCTTTTTTTTGCACAGTGTTTGCACAATTTATGTGGACTTTATTTGCACAGATATGTACATTTAGGATGAGTTCATCATATGTTTATTGCACTTTTATTATGTCTCTTATGTGATTTATTGACTTATGCCTAGCACAAGGATAGCGTACTTTTAATTATTGTTTGGTTGAAGCTTATTACACATCCTACTCGGATTGGTCATTTATAGTAGATGCTGTAGTCCATTTGATTTAATTGAGTTTTTATTGCATTTGTTTTACTCAGCTTTTTTTGTCACTAAAGTTTACAGTTCTTTTTGCAAGCACACTAATATTATCTTGGGTTTAGGAAATTATACTGTAATATTCTTGCACTCAAAAATGTGGGTTTTATGTAATTTGCAAAAAAAAAGTTTGGGACAGGGTGAGGGTCCATCCCCACTGGGTAACCAGGATCTGGTTATAGCAGCTGGGGCAGGCAGTGATATAAACCAGAGACATGACACAGAAAGCTATGAGGTGTCTTAAACTGGCCATAGATGGGTAGAATTTTGAACAAAAATTCTTAGGAAAAGAATGTTCTAAGAAAGTTTATTCCTTTTTTGAATCAATAGCAGGTCACATTGATGTTTGTTTTCAACCACAGTGACAAGAAAATTTGAAGGAGCAGAATTAAAATATTTTATTGAATGAACAAATTTCTAACAGTGTATGTGGTTTTCATTCAGTAAAGTCCATTCATTCCAAAATCAAATGTTAACAGCAAATTAATCTTTCAAACAACATTTAAATGCTCTGAGAATGTTCTGAGAATTTTTGCACACATTTTTCTAAGACCTTTCTTATTAAAGGCCCTATTATTAGACCCAGGCATTTCGCTAACTGCAGCACAAGGGGGGTAGTATATCTCCTCCTCTGTGAGTGCTCAGCGTTCTATGTTGGTAAAACTATTAATGATTTTCGTACATGCGCACACCGACATATTGTCACGATGAAGAAATGCATTAACGAACTACCTCTTGAAAGACATGTTACCAAACAACACAGGGGCCTTTTTCCGAAGGTTTATTTTCTGGTTCTCAATAGAGTCCATATGGGGGACAGAGGAGGGACTTCAATAAAATTTTATTACAGAAAGAACAAAGATGGATTTTTCACCTGCGGGCCACAGTGTACCCTGGCCTCAATGAGGCCATTTCTTACAAACCATTTTTGGAAGGCTTTTCATCGGGTGGTCCGGAAGTGAATTAATCCATAACTACTTGTTGTAAGCTTCCATAGAAGTATCCACCTTCACCATACTTAAATATACATACTCTCTATAGATGTTGTTTGTAATTCATTCCTTCGAGTGTAATCTATCGATCTTTCTGCAGATTTATCAATTTTCTTCCTCATTATTGATTCAACTCAACAAACATGGAGGTACGACAATTTTTGGAATGGTTTACTATCCTGCCAGGGTTCCCGGTGGTTTCAACGTAATTTTCAATGTAATCTTTAATGTAATTTTCAGTTTTTTAATTTTTGTTTTTTTTATATTTTATTTTATTTTTTGTTTTTGTTGCTGTTACCGTTCATATTTATTGTATGCATTTTTTGCTTTAAACGGCATTCACTCTTTCCCCCCTCTCTCTTTTTTTTTTTTATTTTGGGCCCCTCTGTAGCCTTAGAGTGGTGTATTGTCACACTGCCATTAGAGTGCGTTGTATTTCTGCACTGCCATTATGTGCTGAGCGGTCGCTTAGCCCTGTGATCCAGGGCTACTTGTGTGTCCTCATTCCTTCAAACCGGATGTTCGGCTTTATGCCGCATTCCGTTTCTGACGCCTTTACGTCATTTCCTGGACGGAAACTACGGGAGTGTTCCTCCACAGACAGCAGCGACACACCCCCATGTTTTCCCGGATTCCTTGTCCGCCCTTTTACCACTCTTCTTATTTCCTTGATTCAGGAACCTTTATAACCACTGATTTGGCAATTGGCTCTGCTCTTGCTAAATCCTTAAAAAAATAAAAAATATTCAGCGCACACAGTATCGGCACTGAGACGGTTAATGATTGCACGCCAAGCACAACTAAGGCAATTCATAAACCTTCTATATATGTCAAATGATAAAATGTTATGTGCAGCGCAAAACATAAAGCCTCTTCAAACAGCAAGGAGTAATATTCAAATGTTCATTAAGAATGGGTATCGTGGTCATTAAACAATCTTCAGCATTCTAAAGGAAAGACAGCGTATCCCAGTGATGAAAGTGCCTGAGTATGTAAAACATGCAGGTGAACGAAAACCGTGGATCCTGCCACCAAGGGTACTCCCAGCCTCTCACCTTATTCCCTCGACCCGTAAGGGTCACACAGCATATAAATAATATCCTTGTGTCAGGGTCACTCAATCTTGATGACACTACCGGTGATTCTTGGGCTCGTTCAAGGCACGTTTCAGGAAAAGCGTCACAGATGTTTATGCAGATAAAACAGATAAAAAAATCTAGTGCTCTCCGTATAGTAAAAAACGCTTGTTTATTGAAAGAAGGTTACTCACATATTGAAGCACCTCCACTGGTGCTGGTAAAAAGACAATGTATGTAGACTCAAAAGGGCAGCGGTGGATGATGACGATTGGCGTAACTTCAACTCTGTACGCGTTACGTCCGGTGGGCGTGGACTTCTTCAGCTTCATCTCACGGTAAGTTTATACTGAAAGGTTTGATTTAGCTCCGTTTTTTATACATATATATTTTGTTAAATATTTTTTACTTATTGTTGTTTCTTTCACTGGAAATAATTCACCTTGCAATAGGATCAGGCATTTGTAGTATACTGGTAATCATAATAAGTTATTAATGGGACCATGATGTGTTTCAGTAGTTAATCCTTGAGATTGTAGCCGCCAAACATACTTCTAAATGGAGGCTCTAAGATTATGGCCAACAATGAATAATATAATTCATCTTAGGAAGGATGGCTCCAGAGCTTTAACATCCACCATCTCCAAAAACATGGCG
This sequence comes from Glandirana rugosa, assembly GCA_018402905.1. Taxonomy (NCBI): domain Eukaryota; kingdom Metazoa; phylum Chordata; class Amphibia; order Anura; family Ranidae; genus Glandirana; species Glandirana rugosa. Next base: position 863,561 of record BLSH010209547.1, on the reverse strand, counting down.
GTCAGTAAACATTTCGTTTTTCGTAGGGTGTGAGCGGAGGTAGACACAGACGCAATGGGAAGTCCGGTATTTAGTTCTATGCATAGTTACAAACCTGATTGTGTATATTTTTTTGTCAACATATTTTATCGAATAAAGATGGAAAATGTTGTACATTGGTTTTATGAAGACAATTTGAATACAGATCTTAAGGGAGAAGAAGGAAAAATAAACATATGACAATGTAATTGCGACTAGTGTGGTAATGCTGTTATAACAATTGAAAGACCTAGCATTTGAAAAGCGAGTGTCTGTCAGACTTCACCTGATAAGTATAGCGGTTAAGTAATGGTTAGAGCCATAACCCCAGACACCCCGAGTGGGAACTGAGCTGTGTCTGGGGGAAAGCATCAGTTGTTACTTGAGTCTTTAGCTAGACTACGTGAGGTTATGGGAGATGGAAACATCTGTTCTAGCGATCTATATACCCGCTAGTACATAGGAAGCAACATTACCCAATTGACGTGGAAAGCTACTACAGGTAGAAAGAGGGGAGAGAAAAGAAAAGAAAGGGAGAGAAGGACAGGGGTGTGGGGGTCCATGGGGTTGGCTCTGTCTCCATGTTTGCCCTATTGCAGGGAGTCAGAATAGTGGTCACCAAAGTAGGAGGACCTTTAGATCAAAGTCCATTGGTAAACAGTGAGTTATCCAGGGGTTCCAAGTTTGATCAAAGTTAGGGGACAATTGACATTGTCAATTGCCTCAATTTTGGCGTGGATCATAAAGTTAGTCATTATATGTTTAGCCTCGGCCAAATTAAGGTTTTTCCAGGATTTGGTGATGGTTTGTTTAGTTGCCGTGAGTAGTTGAAGGAAGAGTTTGAATTGTTTACATGTCATTGATTCAGGTTTCAAATTTAGTAAAGCAACAGAAGGGTCAGGAGGGATCTGGCTTTCGAACATACGGGAAGCTAATTCAAATATTCCTTTCCATAATGTTTGCACCATTGGGCAGGACCACCATATGTGGAGATGGGTGCCAGGGTCTGGGCATCCTCTGAAGCATGAAGCTGGATAAGAAGGCACGTATTTTGCTATGCGTTTGGAGGTATCAGAATAGTTCCCTCGGGGGCAAGTGGAGTGATTCTTTGAGACTGGGGTATGAGAGGAATGAGGTTGTCGAGACTAATTGGGGGAGCCTGAAGAGGCCCAATGAAGCCCAATGGTTAAAGGCTGTTGGGGATTCCCAGCCTGGGGGAAATGCGGGGTTCTTTAGAAGAGTAGGGGGTTGTGTGGAGATTGTAGTTGGTGTTTCACCCTTAGGGTGTCCCAGAGCGTAAGGAAGTGTTTAATGATGGGGTACCATAATGATGAGCGATCAATTGGTCGGAGCCATAGCAAATTGGAGAGAGATAATGGGTCACATTCAACCGATTTGATTGCTACCCATATAGGGATCTCGTAGGTGGCATGGTATTTGGATAGGCTTGCCAGTTGGGCCGCTTTATAGTATGTCACGAAATCTGGTACTCCTAAGCCACCGCTAAGTTCTGGTAGGGATAGGGTACGTCTACTTATCCGGGGCTTGATTGTGCCCCATATAAAATTAGTCGTCCTGTTTTGAAGGAGTCTAAAGTAACATGCTGGGACTGGAGTCGGTAAAACACGATATTCTAGTTTTGGTAGGATGGCCATTTTTAACCACATTGATCTTTCCTAGCCATGTAAGGGGGAGGGAGGACCATTGCGATAAAAGATTTTTTATCTGTCTCAGGATCTTTGGATAATTATACACAAAGAGTAGCGTATGGTCTGCAGTGAAATGTATACCGAGGTATGAAATCAAGTTGGCGGCCCACGAGAAGGGGAACCTCCAGTTCAAATGCCGTGAGATAAAATATTCAGGGCCAACGACTTTTTGGGGTTAACTTCAAGACCCGAGACAGTAGGAAATCCATTGAGGATAGGTAGAAGGTTGGGGCCTGAAACCTGTGGGGAGGACAGAAATAATAGGATATCGTCAGCAAATAAGCATAACTTATGCTGATATCTCCCTAGTTCTATACTGGTAACGTTTGGAGAGGTTTTAATTAGGTGGGCCAGCGGTTCTATCAACAGGGCGAACAAGAAGGGGGGATAGTGAGCATCCTTGACGTGTTCCTCTACCGATGGGAAATGATTCAGACTTATATCCTTCATATTTAACATATGCACAGGGATTGTTATACAAAGCCTTGATCCATGTCATAAAGTGAGGGCCGAAATCCCACTTCTGCAGGGTGTATTGTAGGTATCGCCAGAATACGGAATCAAAGGCTTTTTTGATATTGAGTAAGAGGTAGCATGCAGGGATCCGACGAGTTCTAGCCGCATGTGCTAAAAGGACAGCATGACAGATATTGTCGCTAGCTTGGCGCGGGGGTATAAAGCCAGTTTTTGGTCCCTGTGTATGAGTCTTCCAATAATTTTGTTCAGGCGAGTAGCTAGGATTTTAGTGAGAATTTAGATATCAAGATTCAGCAGTGATTCGGGCCTGAGAGAGTGACCTTTTAGAATGCTGTTAGATGCATTGGAAAGGAAAGGGGATAAAAGTTCAGGAAAAGTTTGATAGTATAGGGCGGAGTAACTGTCGGGCCTGGACTTTTTTGGGCTTTAATCCCTTGATTGCTAGGGATATTTCTTCAACCGATATGCTATCGTCTAGAACAACCTGCTCTGAGTTGGTTAGCTGTGGGAGCTGGATTTGGGAGAATAAATTGTCAGCTGTGGAGGGATTGAACTTATCGTCAGATGCGCATAATTTGGCAAGATGGGCTTTGAATTTATGGAGGATTTTAAGGGGATTACTTGATAAGTAGTCTTTGGCTATTTTGTGGTGAATGGGTTTATTGGGTTTGTTAATGTTTCGTAGGGTACGGGCGAAGAAGGTTTCAGGCTCATTGGCCTTTATGTAGTGCTTGTGTCTGGAGCGTCATAACGTTTTTTCAGCATTTTCCGTGAGGAATAAATCGTAAGTCAGCCACGCGTTATACAATTTAGTTCTCAATTAAAGTGGGAGTAGCAAATATTGAAATCTCCTTCAAGTTTGTGTTCAAGCTGTTTGCGTTCACGGTTGAATAATGTTGTTAGCGATAGCAAGTCCCAGACCTCTGGTAAGGGTACCCCCTTAACACTTTGAGGTGTGTTGCTTTCCGGTGGTGGTTTATCTATCCTGAGGGGATTCCTATGGTAGATGAGATCACTCATTTCTGAACTGATTTTGTTTTTTTTTGGACTTTTTCTGAACTTTTTGGCTTTTTTTAATTCTCTTGGACACTTTAATTTATTTTTGTCTGACAATTTTCTAATCTTCACGGATCACTGTAATTTCAAATGTTTTAGCGCAACTGTTTATTATGAATAAAAGCAGGTATCAGCCCCCTGGGTCGCAGATTATGTTGTTGGGGGTGAACTGGGTAGTCTGGTGGGACACAGTTAGTGTGCCTCATTGCTTAGTTGCTGCCGGGGCATTGTAGACTTGGGGATAGTAGGGACTATAGAATTTTGGAGTGTGTTGGGCTTTTCAAATTTCCTGTATGCAGACTATATGTGCTTTCTGGGACTTAAAATATCTGAGTGCGCTTTTGAGGGATGTTCAGACCCTGCACATTTAGAGACATGATGTTTAGGGGGGCCATGGGTGGGGAGGTGCAATAGAAGGCTTACCTGGCAGCGCCGAATGCCAGGTAGAGGAGGCAACCCATGTGGACCAGTGGAAGAGGAAAGTGAACCAGAAAAGGGCTAAGGGGTAGGGATGGAGAAGAGGAGAGAGGCTAGTACATTTGCTTAAACAGTAATGTAAGATCCAAATAACAAGTAGCTCTCGGAACAGAGGACCGGCCCAAAATTGCTGCCTACAAGGGCCCACATATTAGGAATGGGCGAGTGGGGAGGGCGAGTTGGAGCGTAAGGAACATTTACACGGTTACGTAGACCTAGATAAACAAGAAACTTCTGGCTTCCTAGTAATAGTAATTCTGAAATGAGTGAAATCTGAGGAGTTCAATAGGTATAGGGTGATGCGTGTCTCCGACTAATAGGAGCAGGAGTGGTTACCCATAGGATCCAGTTCGAGGAGTGGGGTCTTAGTCGGAGATCAAGATGTCCTGAGAAGCCAGGAGGTGTACAAGGTAGGAGAGTTCTGGCCCTGGGCATGGTATGGGGCATAGGAAGTTATCAAGGGGGGAAGTCTGATTAGAGGTAGTGTTCTTGGTGAGGTGATGTTGATCATCAGAGGGTAACCCAGCTCCAACAGGGGCTAAAGTCAAAAGTAGTCAAAAATACAACTACAACTTGCCTGTTGAGGGACAGTATTTGCCAGGAGCGGGGTCAGGCAAACCAGGCCAGCCAACCAACAATGTGAACTAAAAAATATAACTAAGAGAAACTGAGGAACACTTGCTGTTAGGTGGACGCAGAAGGTGTTGTCACAGTCAGCTGGATCCAAGCGCTAGGCTTGGGAAAAAAAAGGGGAAACCGGGATGAGACCGGGCCCAATTGTTTATATTTTAATTGTGGTGCATATTTTATTTTTAAAAATTGACTGATTTTACGAACTACTGCATTATGGGAGCCCTCTATTTATGCTTCTTTCACTGAGAGGAATGCAGAATGGCCATATGAATACTTAAATGATCTTAAAGGAGATACACCCCTTTAATTTGTGGAGGCACTGTGAAGTGCATCAAGAGAGACCCCAGTTGACAGGAGGCTAAAGTGGTCCCGGGAGCTGGGAGATTGAAGTGGGTGAGTAATACATGCTATACTTCTTTGCGATGGAGGTGAAAGTTTTGGGAGCCTGAAGGGAGCATGCTGTACCTATATATTAATAGTATTGTTCATTTCACCCTGGTGTAGATAATATTAATTACGGGAGATTGGAGCACTAGATGAAGTTTCTCATTTTTATGAATTATTTTGAAAGTCTGTGCAGTGGATTTATGGACTGTTTTTTATGTTTTATATTATTTCACTAATGCAGTGGGATTGCAATATGTATCTTTTAACACAAGGATCCACACTGCTTATTCATTTTTCTACAAATATATTTGTTTGTAGTATGATGGTTTAGCCCTCTTTACAGTTCCTTTTTTTCCCACGTGTATTATTTATTAGCAGCGCAACACTTTTACTAGTATCAATACCTTTTCTATTACACTAAACATGGTATATTTCTTTTCATACATATGTAAAAGTTGGTAGCAGTAAAATGCCCCCTAAAATGCCTATTTATTTAAAGAACAATATAATTTTATAATGTAATATATGCTTTTTTCCTCAGTTTACTTATCATTGAAAACATTAAAAATGTATGTTAAACAGATACCTTATGAATATTCATGATGTTATACTCTGGGCACAAGCATGCGTGTGGAGGTTTCTTGGCTTCAATCATTTTTATTACATTTTAAATATATAACAAGGAAAGATTTTTTCTTTTTACAAAGATAAAACACAGAAAATATCATAAAAATAAGGACATAAAAACCAATATAATATGGTTACTTACCTAATGATCATTATGTAGTACAGAGAATGGAGATGGAATTGTTGATATCAGTGGTTTGATTGACAAAAAAGGCATGTAGTAGGCAAAATGTAGGTTTAGTTAATCCAAAAGTTTATAATGTTACATTAAAATGTATATTTTTTAAATAGTAAAAGTTTATTGAACAATTTCAATACAAAATGAAGTACAGGGAATGTACAGAAAAATATAGTTTTTATCGCAGAGATAAGGGAGTCAGTTACATACACAATTACTGAGAAAGATCAACAACCTTGTTAGTGCGATGATTATGGTCTGAGGACCATGCTGTACATTGATTCCTATTGAAATATATGGTTGACCTGGGTTTAAGTAGGGGTATGTACTCAGATATTTTGTGACATAGGAGAATGAACCCAGGAAGGATCCAGTTGCAGAGAGAGTAAAGAGTAATGGAGAGAAACATAAACAGGAAGGACAAGAGAGTAAAGGGGAGGGTGCTGGGTAGTCACTGAGAGGAGCGACTTTTGTGCCTATTCCATGAGTTAATGGTCTATGGCAGGGACATGCAATTAGCGGACCTCCAGCTGTTGCAGAACTACAAATCCCATGAGGCATAGCAAGACTCTGACAGCAACAAGCTTGATACCCAGAGGCAGAGGCATGATGGGACTTGTCGTTTTGCAACAGCTGGAGGTCCTCTAATTGCTTATCCCTGGTCTATGGTGTCACAATTGACTTCCGGAGCAGTCAGTGCTCATGTATAGAGTTGAGCGAACCTCTGGAAGTTCGGGTTCTGCTGGTCCGTCCGAACTTCGGGACAAAGTCCGGGTCCGGGTCCGGACGGAACCCGAACGATCGCACGGACAACGAACCCCATTGAAATCAATGGGGACCCGAACTTTTATGCACAAAAATGGCTGTAACAAAGTCCTGGAAAGCCCTAGAGGGCTGCAAAAGGAAGTAAAATGGGGGTAAGGGTAGGGCAAGTGCCCTACAAAAAAATGGGGACAGGGAAATAACTGTAAATATTTTTTAAAAAATAAAAACATAAAAAAAGCAAAAATGGAGGTGAATGTGGATCATCTTCAAACTGTGTCTGAAAAGTATTAATTAATGGTAGAAGCCATATAACTGTTCTAAAATCATCTTCAAACTAGGGCAAGTGCCCTACAAATAAATGGGGATAGGGAAAATAAATTAAAATCAAG
>BLSH010209547.1:826787-851179 GCA_018402905.1 Glandirana rugosa | reverse complement strand
AAAGGTAGAGACCTTGTGGTCTTTAACGGTAGGAGAGATACGAAGACCTGAGTTATAGTGTCCGTATCTTTTCTGAAGAAATGAATAAAGAACATCGACCTAACCATTATGGGTCTATGACTTCTTGATTGTTGGGAGGATGACAATATCTTACCCAATGGTTTGAATGAATGGACGTTGTGTGTCTCATCGACTGTCAGACTGAAGTTACACTGGTTATACATAGGTGGACCTCGTAAATTGATGTACTCATCACAACTCGCTTGGGCCTGACATTGCAAGCCCAGGCATGGCTTGAAAGCCCACAGGCACCGTGCCTGGGCCTGGGCCGAACCCGAACGATTTTTGAAATGTCCGGGTCCGGGTCCGTGCCACGGACACCCGAAAGTTCGGTACGGACCCGAACGTTACAGTCCGGGTTCGCTCAACACTACTCATGTAGTTAAATGCTCCAGGTGGATACATATTGGTCACATTGAAGTCAGACTGTCAGCTACTCTGTGTGTTGCAGGTAAGTAAGTTTGGTAACCCATTCTATAACAGTAGGAGGGTTGTTAGTTCTTCAGTATCTGGGTATTACCAATCCAGCTACAAGAAATAAGTAAAGAAGTCTTTTCTATGCCTGTGATATTGAGTCCAGAAGCATAGAGAGGATGGCAATTTCTGGTGTTCCAGAGATGGAAAGGCTTGTCACTTGTTCATATATCATGAAGATCTACATCCAGAAGTACAAGACCATCAGATGTGTATCAAAGTGCCTCTTTCTGTCATGCAGCGCCAACACCAATTCAGCACTGAGGGGAATATTTTATATAGGAAAATGGGACATTTATACCAGTATGTAAGAATTTTAAAGTTTTTTTTCCTGTACTATAGTTGCAAAACCAAGTTTATGTGTCAGAGTGATTTTTTTTTTTTTTTGGAGGTCCTTGTCAGTGAAATAATTTAGACCCCTTTCCCGTGCTAAAATTTAATGGGATGAATAGCCCTGAATCAGGAGGATAGCAGAAAGTTGGGAAATAAGGTTGATGAGGGCCTGGAATTTTAGGCAGAGAGCTTGGAAAGGTGTAGGGTTTCTATGGTGGCTCCTACTCTGTTGAGATGGAAGACATAGTCTTTCAGTTGCCGATAATGGAACCAATGGCCTAAGAGGTGGTTGATCCACTTCTAGTGTGGCACAGGATTCAAGACGGCCAGCTAGTAGTGCCATAGAAATAGGAGAAGGATTTGCTTGTGAGCACTTTAAGAAAGAAAATAGATAAAGCAGCGCCAACCCCTTTAAAAACGCATATAAAGTCCATACAAACACATGCAAAAATCGTGAAAAAAATCATCCGATAATAGGTGTAAATCACAATGAAAAGTGTCAATAGTCCAATCAAGTGACTAGATAATTATGACAAAGTGACTTCAGTGCTTTTAAAGTGATGATGAGCTCCAAATGTAAATGGTGCAAGGTGCCAGGACCCCTCATGTGGCCCCACTCAAAAGAAACAATGGTCCCCCTGCTTTTCAGTCAGTGGGTCAGACAAGCCAAATTCTGGTGAAGTTAGATCCTAGCCGGAATCCTCTCATTAAACGGAGGTGAGTGGCGTGGGTCAAGATATCCAAAGTACCCTTTCCCCGAGGAGCTCAGAGAAAGAGGCTCATAGTGTAAACTGTAAAACCTCGTTTTAATGCGCAAACTGAAAATTAACTTACAGGATCACAATTTTCAGTTTGTGCATTAAAACGAGTTTGCTCTTTAAAACAAGGTTTTACAGTTTACACTATGAGCCTCTTTCTGTTTCTCTGAGCTCCTCGGGGAAAGGGTACTTTGGATATCTCGACCCACACCACTCACCTCCATTTAACCAGATGATTCCGGCTAGGATCTTTTTCAAAGTATCTGCCGCACAAAGCCAAGAGAAGCTATACATACAGTGGGTATAGAAAAGAGTCACCCCTTTAAAATAATCACATTTGGTCAAATGGATTTGTGTGCCATTTGAGAAGGTGATCAGCTACACCTGATTGAGTTTAAAAGTCATTTTTAGGAGGGGTTGATCCCTTTTCCAACTTAGTGATTCTATTTTTAATTTAGCAAAAAAAAAAAATTCTGACATGTTGGTGTTATATATTTTATTTGAATGTTATAAGTTGCACAGTTGGATAAAACAAAAACTGTGTCTGTCTTCATTTCAGGTTGCAAAGCAACAAAATGTGATTATTTTAAAGGGGGTGATACTTTTCTATACCCACTGTAGCACCACATCCTCCCTTGTACTGATGTCCACACCCAACACTGTAACACCACGTGGAGGGTGTGGATGGGGATGTGGTACTATATGCATACATTTACTTTGTGTAGTTGCTTTGAGAATGGTGGGCTCAAAATAAACACTCTAGATGTCAGCTTGGTATATCGTTTGTCCTGATGAGTGCTCACTCACATAATGCATATGACTTTCGTTTTGTGATGCATTCGGGCATTGCTCTGCCAAATAGTGCTGGTACCTACTCTCAATGCTGCACTATATAAGCAATTTATATAGGGGGCTTTCAAGATTTTGACTGCCCCTGCACATAGGGAATCCAAACGGTTCATCTCTACTAGAAGAGAAGGAGGGGAGGGGTTTGGTGCAGGAAAAAAACCCAAGGAAATGGTTAATAAATAACTAGACTTTACTAAGAATTTAACACAACTTGCCTTTCCCATCTACTGTAAATCCCCATTGCACAGATCGCGGAACAGTTGAGGATCATGTCTTATTGTCTTCACCTACATTGAGTTGTACTTCAGTCCTCAAATGTGCCAGCAGGTCATGAAATACTGCAAGTGCAAAGATTCCTTTCCATAGAGTGTTTCATAGCGCTCAGCTCCTTGAAGTACCTCCTGGCCTGTGGATTAACCAGAACATTGAAGTGCTGTCTGGTGTAGGTTATGGCATTTTGACAGGGTTATCTGCTGCTCTGATGTCTGTGTAAGGTTAGGAGAGGAGTTGGGCTTAATCCTTAGTAAAAAAGCATAGTGAACATTTAACCACATCCTCCACTTTTTTATTCACTACTAGAGTTGAGCGAACCGTAAACTGCAAAGTTCGGGTTCGTACCAAACTTTGGGGTGTCCGTGACCCGGACCCAAACCCGGACATTTGAAAAAAAGTTTGGGTTCGAGTTCTGGGTTCGGGTATTTGATCACACATGTTGAATAGCTGTAGGGCAGCCAATCAACAAGCGTTTCACTGGTTTGCCCTTAGAAGCCATCACAGCCATGCCTACTAATGGCATGGCTGTGATTGGCCAGTGCATCATGTGACCCAGCCTCTTTATAAGCTGGAGTCACTTAGTGCTGCATGTCACATGCTCTCTGGGTAGTGTAAGGAGAGGATGCTGCCGGTGCTGTGAGGGACAGATTGCAGATAGATAGATAGGTAGAGATTACTACTACTACTGCTTTTAGGGACAGATTGCAGATCTCATCCTGCATTACAGTACGATCTGACTGGACTAGGTAGAGTCTACTGCTTAGAGGGACAGAATATTGTTCTAAAATCATCTTCTAGTTCTATAGGATCAGGTTTCTGCTGTTGCTGTAAGGGACAGATTATTGTTCTAAAATCATTTTGCAGCCCTCTAGCACTTTCCAGAACTCTTTTACAGTCATTTTTGTGCCGAAAAGTTCGGGTCCCCATTGAATTCAATGGGGTTTGGGGTTCGGGGTAAAGTTCGGGTCAAGTTCGGTACCGAACCCGGACTTTTTTCCAAAGTTCGGCCGAACCCACCGAACCCGAACATCCGCGGGTTCGCTAAACTCTATTCACTACCACATCATTTGGTTTGGAAGAAGCTGATACCAGATCAAAATCCCTCCTCCTACCCTTCCTTCTTCAAACTAAAAGACTACACTGTCCACTCTTAACTCTTTTCTGTGCAGCCAGAAGTTCAGGGAAGCAGCACTGAGAAAGAATATGGAAAACTATATTTTGAAGAAAAAAAGAAACAGTTGTTAAGGACAGAAAGTACTTTAGCCAATTGGATGTCATCCAGTTTATTTAGATCAACTCTAAACCTTAACCCACAACTTGTAAAGTGTTGATATTAAACCCTTCTTTATCACCCTTAACCTAATCACCTCCATGAGCTAAAGCACTGGTCTCCAAACTGCGGCCTGGGGGCCGAATGTGGCCCTTTGCTTGCATTTATCCGGCCCTTGGGGCACTATTCCTCCCACTGACACCAACAATAGGGTCATAATTCCTGCACTGACATCAACAATTGCTGACTATTCCTCCCACAGACACCAACGATGGGGCACTATTCTTTCCACTAACATCAATGATGGGGCACTATTCCTCCCACTGACACCAAGTATGGGGCACTATTCCTCCCACTAACACGAATGATATGGCACTATTCCTCCCATTGGCCCCAAGGATGGGGCACTATTTCTCCCACTGACACAAATGATATGGTGCTAATCCTCCCATTGGCCCCAAGGATGGGGCACTATTCCTCTCACTGATACCAATGATATGGCACTATTCCTCCCATTGGCCCCAAGGATGGGGCACTATTCCTCTCACTGATACCAATGATATGGCACTATTCCTCCCATTGGCCCCAAGGATGGGGCACTATTCCTCCCACTAACACCAATGATATGGCACTATTCCTACCATTGGCCGCAAGGATGGGGCACTATTCTTCCCACTGACACCAATGATATGGCACTTTTCCTCCCACTGATACCAATTATTATTATTATTACCATGTGCACAGCGCTTTACAACATTAGGGCAGACAGTACAATTACAATACAATTCAATACAGGAGAAATAAGAGGGCCCTGCTCATTAGAGCTTACAATCTAGAAGGGAGGGTCAAGTGATACAAGAGGGTAATGTACTCTGTGGGGGATGAGCTGATGGAGAAAATAAAAAGTGTGGTTGTTAGGTGGTGGCAAGATAGGCTTCTGTAAAGAGAAAAGTTTTCAGTGATCGCCTAAAAGTGGATAGATTTGGGGACAGTCTGACAGATTGGGGTAGGGCATTCCAGAGGATGGGAGAGGCTCGAGAGAAGTCCTGGAGGCGAATATGGGAGAAGGTGATGAGGGAACTAGAGAGCAGGAGGTCTTGGGAAGAACGAAGAGGACGATTAGGTTGGTATTTTGAGACTAGGTTAGTGATGTAGCTGGGTTGTAGCTGAGTTGTGGATGGCTTTGTAACTTATTGTTAGTATTTTGAATTTAATTTGTTGGGCGAGTGGCAGCCAGTGGAGGGATTGGCAAAGAGGGGTAGCAGACGCTGAGCGGTTTGTAAGATGGATGAGTCTGGCAGCGGCATTCATGATGGACTGAAGGGGGGATAGTCTGTTTAAAGGTAAGCCAATGAGGAGAGAGTTTCAGTAGTCAAGGCGAGAGATAACCAGGGAGTGAATCAGGAGCTTTGGGGTTTCATTGGTTAGGAAAGGACAAAGTTTAGAGATGTTGCGGAGGTTGAGGCGGCAAGCTTTGGAAAGTGATTGGATGTGGGGCCAAAAGGAGAGTTCGGAGTCCAGGATAACACCTAGCCCCTGAAATGTGGGGACGGGTGGATGGTTGTGCCATTGCTCTTAACAGAGAAGTCAGGGAAGAGGCACTTGGGGAAGGAAACATTATGAGTTCGGTTTTGGACAAGTTGAGTTTGAGAAAGTGGTGTGACATCCAGACAGATATGTCTGTTAGTAAGTTAGTGATGCGTGAGGAGATTGATGGAGTGAGCTGAGGGGTGGAGAGGTAGATTTGAGTGTCGTCAGCATAGAAATTATATTGAAACCCACGCTGACCCAGGGAAGAGGTGTAGATTGAAAATAAGAGGTCCAAGAACAGAACCTTGGGGGACCCCGATAGAGAAGGGAAGTGGAGAGGAGGAAGTAGAATTGTAAGTGACACTGGAGGTGCGTTTAATGAGAGCCACCGAAGAGCACAGTCACAGAAACCGAGGGAGTAAAGTTTTTTGAGGAGGAGGGGGTGGTCAACTGTATCAAAGGCAGCCGAAAGGTCCAGAAGTAGGAGTACAGATTAAAGTCCATTCGTTTTTGCGGTCAGTAGGTCATTTGTGAGTTTTAGAAGAGCAGTTTCTGTGGAGTGTTGAGGGCGAAATCCAGATTGAAGGGGATCAAGAAGGTTATTTTTAATGAGGTGGTCGTTCAGTTGGTTGTAGACAAGGTGTTCAAGGAGTTTAGGGGAAAAGGGGAGCAAGGAGATAGGGCATAGATTGTTAAGATTGGTAGGGTCCAAGGTTGGCTTTTTAAGTATGGGGTGACCAATGCATGTTTTAGAGCATTGGGGAAGATTCCAGAAGAGAGGGAGAGATTGAAGATGTGAGTTAGAGAGTGTAGGATAGAGTCGGAGGGTGACTTTAGTATTTCAGAGGGAATAGGGTCTAGGGGACTGGTGGTTAGGTGGGCATTAGAAAGGAGTTTAGCAACTTCATCTACAGTAGCAGGTTTGAATAAGAGAAGTGTCAGTTGTACCTGTTGATGTGGGGTCTCAGCTGGGAGAGATACCTGTAGAGTGGAGATTTCATCACAAATTGCATCAATCTTATTTTTGAAGTGATTAGCAATTTCCTGTGTAGTGAGTGAGTTAGTGGGTGGAGGCAGTGGGGGACGAAGTAGAGAGTTGAAGGTAGAGAAGAGTTGACGGGGACTGGATGAGAAGGTGTTAATAAGAGTGGTAAAATAGGTCTGCTTGGCAGTGTGGGGGCAAGAATTGTATTTACTGAGGGCAAATTTGTATTGGTTGAAGTCTTTGAGGGACTTAGTCTTGTGCCACAGACACTCAAGAGCATGGCTACGATTTTTGAGATTTCTTGTGTCATCTGTTTGCCAGGGTTGTAGGCGCCAAGGCCTAATTCTGTGTGTTGTGAGGGGAGCAAGCTCGTCCAGGGTGGAGGACAGGGATTTATTATAGATGGACGTAGCTTGGTTGGGGCAGGACAGGGCAGAAATATTTTCATAGAGGTGGTCGGTAGCAGAATAGAGGAGAGAAGGGGTGAGGTGGCGAAGGTTTCTACAGGTGACGGATAGGCGATTGGAGGGAAAGGTGGTGGAAGACAGGGAGAGAGAGAAACTAATAAGGGGGTGGTCGCAGAGAGGAAAAGGATTGTGGAGAAGTTGCATGGAGCGCATAGGTAGGAGAATACAAGGTCTAGGGTGTTTCCATTAGAGTGAGTAGAAGCCTGTACCCATTGCTTCAGGTCAAATGAGGAGGTTAGACTAAGAAGTTGCAAAGTAGCAGGAGTGTTTGTATTAACAGGGATGTTGAAGTCACCGAGAAGGATTGTGGGAATTTCAGAAGAGAGGAAGTAGGGTAGCCAGGCAGAAAACTCATCAAGGAAAGCTGACAACGGTCCAGGAAGCCAGTAGATCACAGCAATTCTTAGGGAGGTTGGAGAGAATAGACGTATACAGTGATCTTCAAATGATGAGAGGGAAAGAGAGGGAGGAGAGTGAATAACCTGGAAGGTGCTCTGTGGGAATAGGAGGAATCCCACTCCAGCTCCCTTGCGTCCATTAGGGGTGTGAGTCCAGAAAAGGCTGCAGTGGGAGAGGGAAGGCACTATTGTTCTCACTGACACCAACCTGAGCACTAACCTGGTGCACCTGGTGCACTAAAATATTCCTCTAATACCAAAGATGGGACATTGTTTACTCCCACTGATGCTGGGACATTTTATACTACCCGCCCCTTTGTTTAGAAAGTTTGGAGACCCCTGATCTAATGTATCACCTGAACTCTCAGCCTCTGCTTACCTTAATGGACCAAAACGTACCCCAGTGTCAGAACCCATTCATAACAGTGCAGTGCCCATTTGCAACTGTTCTGAAATTGCCTTGCCTTATTCTGTGAATAATTTAGAAAGCTTTGATTTGTGGGAGGAGTCTGGAGCATATAACGTTTCACCCTCCTCCCTTCCAGCATCAGCTCGGCTTCTTGGCCATAGAAGCATCCGGCGTGACGTCACTTCCGGGTACAAGGGGTCTTCTGGTTTCGTGAGCTATGATCGGTTATGTTGGAAGGTACAGGGGCTGCAGCAGCATTGTCGGGCATTTCGGCAACAGTGCAAGTACCGATCGGGGGCGGCAGAGGATGGGAGGGGGCTGAGTACTCGTCATTTCCATGGCAGGGCATACAATTTTTTGAGTTTCGTTCTGGTGCATAGGGCTGCATAGGAGGATTGGGAATGGTGCAGTTGCCATCATGTTACATGTCGGTACTTGGCAAATGACACCTGACCTAGGAAAACACTGTAAAGTCTATCTGTTCAAACGTGCTGAGAGGTACAGTATGTTATCAGTATTGATCACATTCCAGTTACCTCAGTGAACTGTGTCCTGCAAGTGCAGGAATACTGGTTGTACATATGTCATGACCTCTCACTCAGGACACAGCAAGAGCAGACCCGTTTTTCAAGCCCTTCCCTTGTTAGCAGCAAACATGGGGGTGAATGTTAGCATGCATTCCTTCATGCTGAGTAAAAAAAAAAAAAATTTGCTACACTGCTGCTGTTTCATGCCATGCATTAATATGACATGTGTACCTTTGGGGGGGGGGGGGTGGTCTTATCAGTGTACTATTGGAGCATCGTTGCTTGTCATTTCTATTTCCATGGTGTTAGATATGTGGGGGGGTACTTTACTGTCATTACTGCTTGTCACAGGTGGTTCTTCCATCTTCCGTTTGTTATACTCCCTTGCTTTTCAGAAGTAGTGGTATTCTTGCAATCATCATGGGTCGACTACAGAGTTTTGCATCTTCAGGAAGGTGTGTCTTTGAAAAAAAAAAAAACAAGCATTGAGGGTTACTTTTGCACAGGGCATAGTTCAGTGTTTGGGTGTCTGTCACCACGTGCATTTTTTCATGTCGTCTGCATTTGTTACAATGTCATTTCATTCATTTCCTTGTCATGTCTGTCATACCTTTTTTATCAGGTTCACCACCTAAATACAGGTGTGTGGTTTCGCAGGGATCCCAGAGCTTATCGCAAGAGCAGCAAGGTGTGTCAGGTGGCTTTTATTTACTTTAAGGTAGCTAGGTGGTCATTATTAGGATCTGTCACGTCTACGCATCCATATGGGCTGAGTTTTCATTTTTAAATGTTATAGAACATAATTGCTCTCCTGTATACCATACATCATATGTTGCACGTTAATTTATCCTACGCCTACATCTACCCACCACGGTTTGTGGGTACGTTAGTTAGTTAGTTTGTAATTCTTGTATTGGCGCTACAGGTTACATGGGCTATAAAAAGAAAAAAAAGAGGAGGTGTTAGGACATTACACATAGGGGTTGGTTGTAGTATTAGGTGGTTGCACGCGCTGCCAAAATTTGGCATAGTCTTCACGTACGTCCATAGAGTAGTCATGAATGCAGGGTTCGATGCTGGCTTGTGTAGTGGGCTGCTTATCCTTTTGCTTTTCTTTCTGCAGATCGACATGTCGCATGTATCCGAGAGTGAGGATTTGGCTTTTATTCCACCGACCCCACGAGGGGGATCAGAACATTGCAGCACGCAGTCATTAAGAAACTGAACCATACCCAGGCTCATGGCAGAGCTGCGTGAGAGGGGCATTCCATTTCCAGCCTCAGCCAGGAAAGCAGAGTTATTCTGGCTATTGTTTCCAACTCCATCACAGCCAAACGCCTCTAACAGTGAAGAACATTTTTCTGTGCACATTTCGTTGACACAGATTCATACCGTGTTAAACACTCTATCAACATCTATGTCACAGTTACAGGATAGGATGGAAGTGATTGAGGCACATGCTGCTATGGATCATGTTGTAACAGTTCCATCAGCTCTGGTTCCTCCTAGTGCGCCCGTAGGTAATATCAGTGTTCTGTTACCTGTGGCAGCCCCTTTACCTTTAACAGTATTACCATCGGTATCCCTAGCACATTTTATTCCAGCCAATGTTAAGAAGGACATTCTGGAGGGGAAGGATGTGAATTTGGCATCACTGCTTATTGCGTCTCAGGACGTTTTAGAGAACAAGTCCTAAGCATGCGGGGAAGTCTCGGTGGTCCTTAAAATAAAGGACCCCAGGCTTAACCGCAAGCTCAGCGTGGTGGAATTTGTGCTGGCATTTGGTATTTTTAGGGATGTCATCTGCTCAGTCAGTCCCGGTAGGAGAGTTAGACCTATACTTACATAAAGTAGTGGATTTGGCACACAAATGTGGAGGGTGTAGTTTCTATGAATACCATCAATCTTTTTCGGTAAAGGTCGCAGCAACTCGGGCACAGTTCCAGTTGTTCACATGTTGGAGTAACATCGATATGGAACTATTCTGCAGACACTTGGCCAATCAGAAGTCTCCAATGTGCAGCAATTGGCAGTCTTCAGCCCATACTTCGGCTTGGTGTCCTACGTTCGAGTCATCCAGTCATTCAGGGGCGGTGAAACAAGTTAGTGGGGCATCATCCACAGGACATACAGGTCAGGTGGATAAGTTGGGGAGACCTATCCATTATCTGGGTAAGGCACAGATTGAAAAAAAATATAATCAGGCAGGGTGCAATTACAATCAGTGTAGGCTCCTACATGTCTGCACTAATTGTTTCAGAGCACACCCCAAGTCCTCTTGTTTGGTTAGGTCATCCAGCACGTCATGACTAAGCCAAATGGGGACTGTCTAGAAAATCATCCATCATCGGCGTTCAGGCAGTTTTTGATGGAGGGTTTTTCAGAGGGGTTTCACTCAGGTATCATCACACTTCCTACGCAGTCGTTTGAATGCAGGAATTTGCTGTCAGCAGATAAGCACACTGCCATGGTTGATGAACTCTTAGAAGTAGAAGTGAAGAAGGGCTTTGTGATTGGTCCATTCGTGTCTCCACCATTTGGCATGTGGAGGGTCAGCCCGATAGCAGTGGTGTGTGGAAATTTTTCCAATAAATATTGATTCATTTATGACCTGTCTGCGCCTCATTCTTCCCACATACCAAGCCTGAATTCACTTGTTCCATCAGAAGAATTTTCATTGAAATACGCATCGGTAGATTTAGCCATACAGCACATTTTACAGTTAGGAAAGAGGGCTTGGTTGTCCAAAGCGGATGTGGCAGATGCCTTCAAGCTGTTGCCCATCAAGCCTGCCCTTTGGCAATGGTATGGTATCAAATGGCGAGAGTGTTATTACTTTGCCACTAGATTAACTTTCGGGTCAAAGAGTAGTCCTTGCTTGTTTGATTTATTTGCACAAGCACTCCATTGGATATTGGGTAATTGTGAGGGTTGTCAGCCGATTATCTGGATGATTTCTTACTGATCGAAGACCCGGATTCACCACCTAAGGATCTGAAGTCACTCACAAGATTGTTCTCAGTATTAAATGTTCCATTAGCAGCTCATAAAGTGGAGGGGCCATCCAATGTTCTCAGTTTTTTGGGTGTTACATTGGATTCCAATTGCATGGTTGCAAGCTTGCCCAAGGAGAAATTGGTCAGGATATGGCAGACTCTTCACGGGTTTGTTCGGTCACCAGTATGTTCCAAAAGAGAATTACAGTCTCTCTTGGGCATGTTGAATCATGCAATGAAAATTATCCCTCATGGTAGATCCTTTGTATCTAGTTTACTGGCCCTGCTGCCCTTGTGTCAGGACTCTGAGTCAATGATCAGGTTGCAGGCTGACGCTCGGGCTGATTTGGTCATGTGGGATCAGTTCCTATGTGACTGGAACGGCACCTCCTTGCTTATTCCACAGCCTACCAGTGATTCGCCTAGGGTGTTCTCGGACGCAGCAGCGTCTATAGGTTTTTCAGCCACATTTGATAAACAATGGCTAGCCGGACGATGGCCTCCTGAGGTGTTTCACTTACCCAAGTTTGCACAGACCTCAGCACTGTTTGAGATATATCCTAATTTAACAGCAGCAGCCATGTGGGGATCAGAGTTGGCTGGGGAATCCATCTTTTTCTTTACTGATAATTTGGCTACAGCAAAAATTATCAGTAAAGGTAGTTTGGGATCCCTGTTGATCATGTCATTCATGCGCAGATTGACATGGTTAGGTATTACATATAAATTTAATTTTCAAGGGGAGTTCATCGGGGGAAGGTTTAACGGTGCTGCCGCTGCACTGTCATGTTTTAATCTGCCTCAATTTTTCTTACAGCATCTGGAAGCCGAGCTGGAGGGCAAAGCAGTTCCTCCTTACGCCCTCTTGGTCATGAACTAGGCAGGTTCTGGAAACAGGCAATAGATTTGGCCAACGGTTCCCTATCTAGGAACACCTTGAAGGCTTATACCACGGGGTGGAAGATGTTTTGCAGGTTTATGGCCCGGTATCCTTACGATTGCCCTGAGGATGTTAGTTATGTCATGGCCTTTGCAGCTTACTGTCACAGCAAATTGGGTCTATCTGCTAATACTATTAAGCTGTATTTGTCAGGGGTCCAGCATGTCAGATCTCTACAGTCACCTAACAGGCCCTCTATTTTTGCAGCTCACCCTCTCAAAGCTATGTTGAGTGGAATGCAGAGGACTCAGGACCAATCTCGGTTGTCACGGTTACCAATCACTGGGAAAAATTTTCAGGACATGTCCGATATGTTTTCCACTTCCCCTTTTGTGGTAGGTCCCAATTTGGTGATCAAAGCTGCCATTTATCTAAGTTTTTTCAGATTCCTTAGACCAGGGAAGTCTCGCAGGCTAGCCTACATGCACCAGTTTTGCTGATAAACAGTCTTATTAAGGGTAATGACCATTATGCCTTGCAGTTAATGAACAGTAAGACCAGACAGTTAGGGCCGGGATTCGTGGTCAAATATTATGGCACTGGTGGCCCATGGTGTCCGATGGCAGTTTTAGATATGCTTTATGATCATTTTGCCGCATCCTCCTTGGATTCCCCTCTGCTCCCCTTTCCAGTGGGTCCTCTGTCCTCAAAACAATTTGTCGCGCATATGCGTATTTTGATAACTAACCTGCATTTAAATCCAAAACATTTTTCTGGACATTCATTTAGGATTGCATCTGCAGCTTCTAAGCAAAGGGGTCCCTTCATATATCATCAAACATATGGGGCGTTGGAGGTCTGCTTACTACAGTAGATACATACCAGAACCCCATGCTGAAGGTATCAGAGCTTTTGAAACTTTGTTAAATTGAGTAGGAAGTTGTTTATCAGTTACAACAGCAATAAAGCATTTCATACCTATTTTGTGTCTTTTGCCCTCTTTCAGGTGTACTGACCAGCCAGATCAAGGCACACTTCAGGTCTGGTAGCTACGGTAGGGTTATCCAATCTTTGAAGACTCTGACCACAAGTAAGAAGGCTAGCCAGAGGGAGTGGGAGGAGTCTGAAGCATATAACGTTCCATCCTCTTCCCTTCCAGCGTTGGCTTGGCTTCTCAGTCCCCACCCACCCGGTTCCCCAGGTCATATCATTTCAGCAACACAGCTCCTTTTTCTTTTCATGGTTATCATACATTTAGGGTATGCCCTCTTTCAGGTATACTGACCAGCCAGATCAAGGCACACTTCAGGTCTGGTAGCTACGGTAGCATTATCCAATCATTGAAGACTCTGACCACAACTTAGAATATGATCTTCCTAACATTTGAAAAAAAGGTAAACACAGTTTTTCTTAATGGAATATGTGGTGAAAGTGTCCACTGAGTTATACCTTGCCATGAGAATCAATTCATGAGTAAATTATTACTTTCTGACTTTCATGTCATAATAAGTATTTCAATTGTTAGAACATGGATTGGAAAATCCATTTATTGTGACTGCGGTGAGTTTGTGCATTCAGAAGTGTGCGCAGTTTGCTTGCAGTGCTATACCAATCTTTTTCTGCCATCTCAGCACAGAACACTATTGAGAAAGCTTATTTCCCCCTTACAGTATTATTCTTTTTTATCCTCTTTAATTCCAGGGTGAGTTGGCAGATGTCACACTGACTGCCTCCCTGCCATCTTCATCTAAAAACTGCCATTCATTCATAGCCTACTTCGTGTCTTATCTACCACACCCTTTGGGCATTCTTGTAGAAAGTTGTCAGAAATTTCAACTGTCCATCTTTTTCTGTAAAGTCCTTCTGTGTGCAGAGCACTACCTTTTTTATTCAAGGTAATAGGGAGTTATGTCTAAAAAAAGTGCTTTAGGACAGTAATGAAACAATGTAATTATAAAGTACAGCATATACTGTAGATCTCAAGCCTTAATTTAAAAAGCTACACAGCCTAATATTTTATGGTTACATACTAAATAATATAAAACTGAAGTTGAATAAATTACAACTCTCCCACCTAATATGCAGACATAGTCATATTGAATACAATCCCTGGACATTTACATTTACAAGAATATACAGTAAAATATTTCAGGGGGTTATTTTAGAAAGAATTTGAATATCCATTTGCCCGGCAAAAGTGCATGTACTTTTGTTTGGTTTGAATGGGGCAAATAACAAATGTACATAACCAATAACATGTGTTGTTCAAATGTAAACGATTGATTTGGTGTGAATGCCACATTTGGCCACTAAATAGCATAGATAGAAAATTCCTCTGATACTTAGCATGATCTAGTGGCCAAATGTAGTATTTTCCATTTTAAATCAATGAAAAACATTTGTCCAGTCCAGGAAATATATAGAGCATTCTTTTTTTGCTTCATTTGCACAGAACAAAAGTCCATACACTCTCACTGGGCAAATAGCTATATGAATGCATTTAAGTCAACCCCACTTATGCTTATCAAGTTAGGATTTCTAACAGCTAGGTGAAATAATAAGGGTTTACAGGACGGAAATAGTTATTTAGTGTATTTTGTCCATGTGATGAAACCATTATTCTGTTTCAAAGATCAATTAAGAACCTACTCATGCTAGTGTGCACTATGCACATTGGTGCAATGTAGTGCCATTCATTCTGAATGCACTCCAATGCTGCTTCTCAACACAATTGTGTCACAGCACAATGCATGTCAACACAATAATGCACCTTGCTGTGAGCTGGTGAAAATGCTGCACCTTTGTTAGGTGCATTTTAGTGTACTAGCCAGTCCCTTGAAATGAATGGATTGCCATAACGCAACACACATTAACACACACCATTATACACTCTAGCCTGTGCGCAAACACAGTACATCAGGGTGAATGGGCCCTAAAGCCCACCTCCTGTCAAAAATGTATGATTTTGTTTTGAATAGCCTTGGGAAGATTTCAGGTTTTCAGTGTTGTTTAGGACCCCTTTCGAATGGCTTCCCCTAATTTCATATGCCCATGAAAGCCTGTGTCAGCAGGACAAGAAAGGAGGGGTGTGGAAAAATAGACAGTAATAATAATCAGATAGAGGATTCAACCCTTTCTGTATTTAATAAGAAAAGTGTTTTATTGCAGTCTGTGTCCCCACTGAAGAATCCCATCATTTCCAGTCCAAACAGGAAGAGAGGGAAAATCTACGCCATGGGAAAAAGGCCACACATTAAAATCTCAGCTCATAGCTCATAGCCTTAACGTAACGCCTTGATGCTCATTTTTAAGCTGCTCTTTCTAACCCTGGAGCAGGCTGTCCATGGGAGGAAAAACATGTTCTCTGTGCATGAGGCCTAATAGAATGGACTTTCTACTCCACTTGTGTACAAAACACATGAAGTTCCAGTACCTCGATTTTGTTGATTACCTATGTTAAATCTTGCATCTTCTATCGATTGTTTTTTGTCTACAATTAAAAAGTTGACTAATGTTCTGTCCCTTCCCTATGATGTCCAAAACAAAATATAAAGCTTTAGCTGGAGTAGGGATTGTTTGCCACTGCAATCAGGGCAGTGTAAATAGACCATGATAGACACATAGGGGTTGATTTACTAAAACCGAAGAGTGCAAAATCTGGTGCAGCTCTGCATAGAAACCAATCAGCTTCCAAGTTTTATTGTCAAAGCTTAATTGAAGAAGTTGAAGTTAGAAGCTGATTGGCTACCATGCACAACTGCACCAGATTCTGAGTGCTCCAGTTTTAGTAAATCAACCCCACAGTGCAGGAGAGAAAAAAAAACCCTACTTTTTTAATGTATTAATAGTAAGAGGGTGAGGTCAGAGCATATTGGCCCCATAAAGCAGTGGTTCTCAACTTCGGTCCTCGGGACCCACCAACAGGCCAGATTTTAAGTATTACCTTGGGGAGATGCAGACTAGAATACTGCAATCACTGAGCAGCAAATGATATCACCTGTGATGTATTTCAGTTATCCTGCAAACCTGGCCTGTTGGGGGGTCCCGAGGACCAGAGTTGAGAACCACTGCCATAAAGGATAGTCAGGAGAAGATGGTTACAAGTGACAGGGAGAAGTCAACTGTGTTAAATATGTTCTTCTCCTTGATTTTTACTAAGGAAAAGGAGAGGTATAGTAAACAAGACTGTTTTGTTAGTAACACAACACAGAATGTGCCCTTGTGGAGAAGAGAAGCCAGTATTCCAAAAGACTTGATAAACTGGACTCAGGTGACTTACACCTGACAGTACTTAAATATCTTAGTCATGTTATAGCCAGACCATTATTCCTAATCTTTAAAGTGTTACTAAACCCATGACCCTTCATTCACTATATCTGGTCTCTCACAGTACACAGAACATGAGAATGCAATTATTTTAGTAAATATAAACTGCTAAATACCTTTTCTCATCAGTAGTATATAGCAGTCTTATGACTTCTACCAGTGTCTGGTTAAAGCTTGTAGGAGGAGTTTTCATTCTACTCAAACTGTCCTATGAGGCTGCAGGGCCCCTGACCCTCTGTCTGGACAGTACTGATTGGCTTTGTGCTGATCACATGCACCCTTCCAAGAAGAAAAAACTCTCTAGCAATATACACCAAACTGAGCATGTGCAGAGTGACTCCAAAGATTCTGTACTATCAGCAGGGGGATTAGGGACAATGGAAGAAGGGAAGGATCAGAGAAGACAGACCCCTTAGGTTCCACAGTGAGTATAACAAGCATGCTTTACTTCATGCATAGACTGATTTTACTGTTGTGCATTTAAAAACACTTTAAGGACTGATTCCTGACTGGAATGTTACCAAAAGATTGGAAAAAAAAACAATTTAATACCAATATTCAAAAAAGGGCCAATATATATATACCTGGAAACTACAGACCAGTCGGGATAACATCAATAGTGTGTAAACTATTGCAGGGGATGATAATGGACTACAGCCAAGAATTTGCTGAAAAATTAAAAGTAAGCAGCATGCATTTATGAATGATCACCATTGCCAGACCAGCCTGTTAACATTCTATGAGGAAGTGAGCTGTAATGTGGATAGAAGAAGCCTGTGTGTGTGGTGTACCTTGGTTTTGCCAAATAATTTGATACAGTACCTCATAAATGTTTTATACACTTAATTGAGATCAGTTGGCATTGATAGTATATCTACCTGGATAGGAAACTGGTTACACGAGCATGTCTAGAAGGTAGTGATAAATAGCGTATTTTCTGTATGGTGTTGTAAGCAGGCTCTGTCCAGGGATCAATTCTATTCAACTTGTTCATAAATTATATAGAGGTTGAAATAAATAGTTCAATCTCAGTGTTTGCGGATGATACTAATCTAAGCAGGGTAATAACTTCACAGCCGGATATAGCAACTTTACAGGAAGACCTTGATAAAATAAAGGGGTGGGCAACTACATGGCAAATGAGGTTTAATATTGATAAATGTAAAGTAATGCACTTGGGGGTTAAATATATATATATATATATATATATATATATATATATATATATAAATGAAAGTTACTCATTTGGGGGAGAACCTTTGTGGGAATTGAGATTAGGAAAGGACTCTGGGGTCCTAGTAGATCACAGGCTCAGCAAAAGCATGCAATGACACCCAGCAGCAAGCAAAGCTAGCTTGGCATGCATTAAAAAGGGTATTTACTCAAGAAATTAAACTATATTTTCTATCACGTCACAAAACTCTGGTTTGGCCACATCTTGTGTATGCCAGTTCTGGTCACCAGTCCACAGAAAGTATGTGCTGAAGCTAGAGAGTCCAGAGAGCGGCAAAAAAAGATGATAAGGGGCTGGAGGACCAACTGCAAACATTAAACATATTCTCCCTAGATAAGAGAAATTCATCGGAGATAGGATTACAAGAAACCATATCTAAATTTCGTTATAATATACCCAATAAGCAAATTCTATACTTCCTTGTTGAGGGAGCACTTAATACGATTTGGGGTGGAGGGTTGGATCCCCAAGAGAACAAGTTTGGTACACTGGAAGCATTTAACAAGTCACTATATACTGTATGAATATCTGCCCCATGAGGATATATCCAATTCCAATTGAATTTCTGGTGGGGGATGATTTTCAGCAAAATGCTTATCATTAATAGTAAACTGCATTACTATTGTGCAAAGAGCATATACAGTATATATATAAATATAAAGAGCTACGGGGTGGAGAGGTTTTCCCTTTATATCATTTTGCAGCTGTTACTTTGTAAATAAGATGCTATTAAAGATGCTAAATACACAATTTAAATAAATGTATGTATACTGTCACTTGTCTACAAAGTTGTAATTCAGCTCAGCTTTTCTTTTGAGTCACACACCCCCACCATGTTGGATGAAAGCACTTTTTATGTTTCCTTTTTTTACAGTAAGTGCAATTTGGGTAGCAATGATTACTGAACTGTAATATTGTTAAAATTCTTATCATTATTTGTCATCATTTTGTAAAGCGCTGCGCAAACTGTTGGCGCTATATAAATCCTGTATAATAATAATCAGTAAACATGTGATATACAGTGTGTGCTGCTCCATTTTTGTTCACCTACTTTTGGTTTATTTCCTGTTCTTTTGTCATTCTTTCCTCTCTCACATCTCAGGAACTAGCTATCACCAGGGATGCAGTATGACTAGTTCAGCAAGACAGACTTCTATCTGCATATAAAAAATTCTTTACTTTTTTTTTCCTGCTGATTCTGAAAAATGCTGTCACTCCATACCAGGGAATGAATGTTTCTACTGGCGCAGATTGTAGGTAATTTACATGTTTCTGGAATATCTAAGCTTTTACTGTGCATGTTCCTGCTGTAGGCATTTGAAAATCATATGAAATAGTTCCTATGCAGAGGGAATACTGATTTTGCATATGTGCACAGCTACTGACTACAGAAATTGTCTTTGCATCCATTAAATGCTTGTCTACAGTAAGTAAAATATACTCTTACATCTATGATAGTGAAATACAGAAACAATTACACTCAGGATTTTTTTTTATTATACTATGGAATGGGCAAAGCTCTAGCAGCAAAATACTGTCTATAGCAGCCAACTGGATCCAACATTTTACTGGTCTTATTTAAGTAGACTAAATTCTGGTTTAACTATTTATTGAGTAATGCCATTTGTGCTTTAGGAAAAAACGTGGCCAGACTCACATATTTGCATTGCTTAACAGACAGACATACCAGTGTACCACAATGAACAGGTTGGCTCCTATCTGTGCAATGCAATGCACTAAACACAAGTCTATTTTGCCGCATTGGAAATGTGTGTTAAGGTGGCATCCAAAATGGACGACACCGCAAAGGACACAAAATTAAACACACATATGTGAACATTACCTTTATGTAAGCCTGTCAGGTAAATTGTCCACCTATTTTCTGCCATCACAATGGTCTTTGCTTCGCTTTCTACACCTTATTATTTCACATTAATCTGCAATTAATATATTATAATCTGTTATGAAATATAAGGAATTTAGGAGTTCAACTTTATAGGGTGGATCACAGTGCATGTTAACCCTTTTTCGATGATTATATGCCTATAGCAAAAGTAGCATCATCAGTATGCATCTGTTACGTAGACTGCGACACTATCACCAAATTTTTGGTTTAAAAGCAGGGTCTGAGAACTAGAAAAATACACAGGTGCACATTCTCTGCCACAGTGTTAAAAGAAAAGTATGTCTAAATGTATGGCTTCTGGGTCACAGCAGTAAACACATTTTCTTTTGTTCTCCTTTGGCCCCAAAAGGTTGATAATGGGCTATTGTCCATTATCAGCTGATGGGACAGTGAGGCACCAAGTACTGGAAGGATTCTGACATTATTGTCAGGATCTACAGCTCTACCTGACTGACAGCTGGCTTTGCCTTTCAGGGTGTGACTGAGCTCCAGAACCCGGCTCATCCACCCCAGCTTCAGCTTGGATATTAAGTGAGCACTGGAGGACCAAAGTAGTGACTGACAGCTGGTCTCAGCCACGAGTAAACAGAGAGCAGAATGATCAGAGGTCATGCGATCATTTAGTTATCCATCTTAGAGACGGCTTGGGACAGCTGCAGTGTAACACAGATGCTGCAACATGGAGGTGAGTTAGTATGTTTGCTTTTTAATCTACCCCAAACGTCTCTTTTAATTACTGTTCTCATGGCATGGGGCAATGGGTGTGAGTACATAAAGTGTTACTAAACCCAGGACCCTGCAATCAGTGTTCATGAATTAATTTCCACTGAACATGTTGAGACCTTATTGAATTGACTGGAAACGTGTGTAATGGATATTGCTTCATGAATTGAGGTTTTCTTTTGTCACAGCTGCACCTTCTATTCCTAGATCTTATATAGCAACTTTTATACTGTGCACTGCAGTGTAGTGTTTTTAATCAAATGATTGCATGCAGGCAGCTACAATGAAAAGGTTAGCAGAATAGGCTCAATTCACTAAGCTATAGTGATCATTTTTGCCATATTGATCATTACTTTCAGCAATGAGAGCTGAAAATAACAATCCCATGGCTAGGAATAATGATCGTTATGGCAGATACCACATGAGCTATAGCTTAGTGACTTTATCACTAATTTATACAAGGAAAAGCGAAGTGATGGCAGCACCTGTAATAAATAGAAAAATGGCACTATCGGTTACCATTCTCTTTTTACCATATATTACCTCTAATAAATGTACAAAGAAAACAAGCATGCTGTCTTTATGCTCTTCTTTTGAATTATACACCCATTTTTGATGTAGGTGCCCATATTGATCAAACATGAATTCATTTCTGTATCTGCTTTTTATCTTTTTTATCAGTTCAAGTTTACACACTAAAGAATGACAAGAGCTGAGTGACATCACGTTTTACTATTTTATTACAAGTGCTGTCATGACCAAGCTCTTGCTAAGCTGTATTCAAATTTCAGCGTATTGAATCACGGGCAGATTTGCAGCGAATCTGCCCGCGATTTGACAGCGCTGATATGTGAATGGCAAAACGCGGGACGCATATTTGAGATGTACTATTCTGTACTCCTACTCCTGGACCTTTCGGCTGCCTTTGATACTGTCGACCACCCCCTCCTCCTCAAAAAACTTTACTCCCTTGGTCTCCGTGACTGTGCTCTTCAGTGGCTCTTGTCCTACCTATCCCATCGCACCTTCAGTGTCATTTACAATTCTACCTCCTCCTCTCCTCTTCCTTTCTCTGTCGGGGTCCCCCAAGGTTCTGTTCTTGGACCGCTCTTATTTTCTATCTACACCTCTTCCCTGGGTCGGCTGATCCTCCCACGGCTTTCAATATAATTTCTATGCCGACGATACCCAAATCTACCTCTCCACCCCCCAACTCACTCCATCAGTCTCCTCACGCATCACTAACTTATTAACAGACATATCTGCCTGGATGTCCCACCACTTCCTCAAACTCAACCTGTCCAAAACCGAACTCATTATATTTCCTCCCCCAAATGCCATTTCCCCTCACTTGGGGAATGGCACAACCATCCACCCATCCCCACATGTTAGGGTGCTTGGTGTTATCCTGGATTCTGAACTCTCCTTTTGGCCACACATCCAAACACTTTCTAAGGCTTGCCGTCTCAATCTCCGCAACATCTCTAAAATATGTCCCTTCCTAACCAATGAAACCACAAAGCTCCTGATTCACTCCCTGGTCATCTCTCGCCTCGACTACTGCAACTCACTCCTCACTGGCCTACCTTTAAATAGACTATCCCCCCTCCAGTCCATCATGAATGCCGCTGCCAGACTTATCCACCTTACAAACCGTTCAGCGTCTGCCACCCCTCTCTGCCAATCCCTCCATTGGCTGCCACTCGCCCAACGAATTAAGTTCAAAATACTAACCATGAGCTACAAAGCCATCCACAACTCTGCTCCCAGCTACATCACCAACCTAGTCTCAAAATACCAACCTAATCGTCCTCTTCGCTCCTCTCAAGACCTCCTGCTCTCCAGCTCCCTCATCACCTCCTCTCATACTCGCCTCCAAGACTTCTCCCGAGCCGCTCCCATCCTCTGGAACTCCCTACCCCAATCTGTCAGACTGTCCCCAAATCTATCCACCTTCAGGCGATCCCTGAAAACTTTTCTCTTCAGGGAAGCCTATCCTGCCGCCACCTAACAACTGCACTTTTTTATTCTCAATCAACCCATCCCCCCACAGTTATTTCCCTCTGGTATCATTTAACCCTCCCTCCTAGATTGTAAGCTCTACCAAGCAGGGCCCTCTGATTCCTCCTGTATTGAATTGTATTGTATTGTACTGTCTGCCCTAATATTGTAAAGCGCTGCGTAAACTGTCGGTGCTATATAAAATACTGTACAATAATAATAATAATAAATGCCATTCATTTGAATGACAGCTCAAAACGCGGTGCGGGTCTGCCACGATTGTCGGGCGATAAAGCGTGCTGCAATCGCGGCAACACGCATCGCGGGATGCATGTCGCCCAAAAAATAGTTCAGGAGCTCTTCCTACTCCATTGAAACCTTTCCCTATTGATGCCACTGTCCCTGTCAGACAGGGAGCCTGTCCCTAAGCTGTCCATTCACATGAAGCATGCCAAACCCGGGGGTCAGAGTCCCCTCTAGACTCTGAAAGAAAATATAGGAACCAAAGTGTCAGGAAACAACCGTTGCCCCTGGAATTCGGGTCGGGAAGCCTGTGCACGGGTGCACATAGTGTGTGCGCGCGCGTATGCACCGGCATTGGCGCCCAACGGCCCATTTAAGTGGACAGCACCCTGCAACCAGTGCTGTCCATTCTATAGCGTTTGTGTGTTCCTGAGCAACCCGTTACCTGATTATCTGTTCCTGTGACCTGACTTGTCTTGACCCTGCTTTGATCTCTGCCTGCACTGACCTCGGCTTCCACGACCACTCTTCTGCCTGCTCCCTTGTACCTTTGCTGCCCGCCTGTTAACGAACTCTGCCTGTCCCGACTATTCTCCTGTCTGCTCCTTTTGTACTGCACCGCCAGCCAGTTGCCAACCCAGCCTTTACCACCGTTCTGTGAACTTGCATGAGACCGGAGGAGCCACTTCAGTTGTCACCGGTGACCAGCTCAACCCTTGTGCCATCCTCACTCCTGAACCTCCTGTCTGCTCTATCAGGGGTTCGCAAATCAGGGTCGCAAGAGAGGTTACCCCAGCACAAGTCAGACTCCACCACCAGGTGTGTGACACAAAGGTTCCGAACCCGCACAAATCAGTAACCAAAAAAACAAACCACAATAAAGAGCTGCGTGTTGTAAAGTGTATAAAACACCTACAACGTGAAAAATAAACAAAGGAACCGCGCTCTTATATCATAAATTACATATCATAAATCACCATAGTGAATAAACAAATGCATGTCAAATTATAATTGACAGAGCCACGGGCGGGCGACTTGACAGAGCCACGGGCGAGCGGCTTGATAGAGCCTCTGGCAGGTGGTTTGACAGAGCCGAGGACGGGCGGCTTTACAGAGCCGCAAGCGGCCTGCAGAAGGGAGCCGAGAAGGAGCGGGGCAGGCGAGCAGAGATGACATCATCTCTCTCTGCCTGTGTAAGGAGGGACACACACCGCTGGGGGACACCTGTGTAAGGAGGGGCACACCGCTGGGGAACACCTGTGTAAGAAGGGACACACCACTGGGGGACACTGTGTAAGGAGGGACACACCGCTGGGGAACACCTATGTAAGTAGGGACACACCGCTGAAGGACACCTGTGTAAGGAGGGACACACCACTGGGGGACACCTGTGTAAGGAGAGACACACACTGCTGGGGGACACCTGTGTAAGGAGGGACACACACCTCTGGGGGACACCTGTGTAAGGAGGAACACACCACTGGGGGACACCTGTGTAAGGAGGGACACACACCGATGGGGGACACCTGTGTAAAGAGGGACACACATAGCTGGGGGACACCTGTGTAAGGAGGGACACACACCGCTGGGGGACACCTGTGTAAGGAGGGACACACACCACTGGGGAACACCTGTGTAAGGAGGCACACACCACTGGGGGACACCTGTGTAAGGAGGGACACACAGCTGGGGGACACCTGTGTAAGGAGAGGCACACCGCTGGGGGGACAGGGTCGACACACAGGGAGGA
>BLSH010209547.1:804553-820945 GCA_018402905.1 Glandirana rugosa | reverse complement strand
TGGGGGACGTGGTACAGACATGGTGCAGGGGGTCAGAGGCTGTGTGGGCATGGTGCAGGGGGTCAGAGGCTGCGTGGGCATGGTGCAGGGGGTCAGAGGCTGCGTGGGCATGGTGCAGGGGGTCAGAGGCTGTGTGGGCATGGTGAAGGGGGTCAGAGGCTGTGTGAGCATGGTGCAGGGGGTCAGAGGCTGACAACACAGTTATGAATTTCTAAGCATGTGGTGTCAGCTCTGTCTACTTTTTCTGATGGATTTTAAAGAACAAAGATCCCCACCAATTCCCCGCCCCTCGTCATCTTCATAACCCCTCCTCCTCTCCATAGCCTCTCCTTGTGCACAGGCAGGGAGCACAGGAAGTTATCAGCTTTCTGGCTAAATCAATAGGAATTGTTCCACTTTTTGAACAGATATAAAAAAACTCTTTCAATGGCATATTTAGCGCACCAAAAGAGAGCAAAAAAGAGAAGTTCATTGTATGGGTATATATACACTTTAAGAAACCTAATAGGGGTATTACATGATCTTTAGTCTTCCTATGCACTCTTCTTTATCTGAAAACGGTTTACAATCATAGAAGAAGATGTTTTAAGTTGAGTAGAATGTCCACGTCAGAAAAAATATTTAAAACATTTTAAAGGATAGTGTGAGGCCTAGTGGAAAATCTGTTATCCTGAGGGTGATAATAGATAAGGAGAATTTTCAGTTCCTGCAATCAATCCATTGAACTCTTCTGCAGCTGTGAAATGTTAAGGGAGTGATTGTTTTGATATGTTTGGAATTTATAATAAACAGACCACATACCAACTGTAAAACTATACTGTATATCCACAGCACTGGAAAGCTAAATTCGCTGTTACAGCTCTGCCGACAGTCTCTGACCTCTTAAAAGTTATGGAAAAAATCCTATAAATCAAGAAAAGTTTGACATTAATTTTAATTTACTGACACCAAAAACAATCAACATTATAGGAGGCATATCATATAAACTGGTTTGTAGGTCCGTTATACAGCTGAAAAACTATTCACAGCCCAGCATTCGCGTAAAACGTGTGGGAAAGTGAAAAACAGGATGTAGAGAGTTTGAAATTTTGGCAAAGAAGCACATTTTTGATGGAGATCTGTGTTCACTTCCAATGTTTGAATGGATAATAGTCATGAACCCATTCTAGGCTTGACTGGTTTAAACACATATCTGAAACTCTAACGCAGGGGTGTCAAACTCAAATTACCTGAGGGCCACTGGACAAGTTTTCATATCCCATGGGGGTCGCATGCAAACCTTCAAACTTCAAAAACAACATTAAACTATGTACAGTGGTAGTTACTGCTTGCTACCAGTCACTGCAGCCTCACTGTGCCCATCAAATGCAGCCTCAACAGTGCCAACCAAATGCAGCTTACCAGTTTACATCAAATACAGCCTTATCAGTGCCCACCACATGCAGCCTCACTGTGCCGATCAAATGCAGCCTCACTGTGTCCATCAAACACAGCCTAACTGTGCACATCAAATGCAGCCTCGCCAGTGCCCATGAAATGCAGCCTCACTGTGCTCATCAAATGCATCCTTACTGTGCCCATCAAATGCAGTCTTATCAGTGCCCACCAAATGCAGCCTCACTGTGCCCATCAAATGCAGCCTCACTGTGCCCATCAAACTCAGCCTTACTAGTGCCCATCAAATGTAGCCTCACCAGTGCCCATCAAATGCAGCCTACCAGTGCCTGGATCACACAGAGCTGCGATCTCCCACTATGTCACAGAACTTGGATGTGAACAGGGGGTATTTACATATGAGCCTAATTTGAAGACAGGAGTCACCCAACACAGGAAGTATATACTATTAGCAGGTTATTGAATCATGCGCTTGGAAGCTTGTTGTATGCAGAGAATACTTTACTTTAATGGAGGAATATATTGCATGCCTTGTATCATAGACAGGAAGAGAACAACAAACATGTACACACTTAGATACAGAAGGTATTACTTTGTACCATAGAATACACACTATCATACTGCAGTGCCACCTGTTGGTATAGACAAGTATAATGCATATATATAGTTCACAATATTGAAAGCTACTTTCCGTTGCTTCTTTCAATACCCCTTCTCAACAGCATGTGCTTTGTCAAATTATATTCAGCTTCTTCTGGAAATAAGCATTACATTCCTTCAACAAAGGCTTGGTGAGTGCATCGGCAGTCATCTACTCTGACGGGCAGTATTGAATGTCAATAACACCTTGCTCTTGATTGTCCCTTAGTAGGTGTTACTTGACATTGATGTGTTTGGTCCTAGGATTGACCCTTTCTGATTGCATAAGCTTTATACATCTCTGGTTGTCTTCAAAAATGGCAATTGGTTTTTGACATGTCTATCCCAATGTCCACAAAAAGTTGATGAATCCATAATGCTTTTTGACAAGCGTATGCTGCTGCAATGTACTCTGCTTCAGTTGAAGATAGAGCGACAGTTGCTTCCCCATACTGGAAGATGAATCCACTTGTGGATATACAGTCTGTGCAGTCCCCGGCCCATTTAGCATCCACATATCCAATCAGTTTTGGATTTGATGTTGCTGGTAACCGTAACGTCATCTGAATTGTTCCTTTGAGGTACTGCATCACTCTTTTTATTTGCTTTCCAGTCACGCTGACAGGGATCTGAAACTTTCCTGCATAGTATGCCCACTGCTGTGGCTATGTCTGGCCTTGTTACAGTGGCAATATATAGCAGCTTACCGATTGCTGTTCGATACATGTCATGTTGGGTAGCAAGTTTTCTGCTTCATTACTCTTTAGATAGCCTGGTTTCATAGGAGTTTTCCTTTCCATTGCATTTTGCATGTGGAATTGTTCCAAGATTTCTGAGATTTTCTGAGATTGGTTGAGAAGATAACTTCCATCCTCCTCTCTCTATTTGGATTCCCAGATAGTAGCTTATGTTCCCAAGTTCTTTGATTTAAACATTTTCTTTCAGGTTGTGAACTATCTGGTTGTAATTCCCTTCTTGTTCAAAACAAGTTATAATGTCATCAACATAGATAAGGATGTATATCCATCTGTCTTCTTGATTCTTGGAGACAGGGGTCTGCTTTACTTCTTGAGAATCCCTCTCTAGTAAGCACTTCATTCACTTTCTCATTCCACATTCTTGCAGATTGTTTAAGACCGTAGATACTCTTCTGAAGTTTACACACAAGGCTATCTCCTTGCTCAAACCCTGGTGGTTTCTCCATGTAGAGATCTACCTTAATGTCTCCGTATAGGAAAGTAGTTTTAATGTCCAGGTGTTTCACTTGCATGCTCTTCTCAGCTGCAACGCTAAGAAGCACTCTGATGGTGGAGTGTTTTACGACGGGATTGAATGTTTCATTGTATTCTTCACCGAATTTCTGTAACCCTTGACAACTAGTCTGGCTTTGCATTTGTGGATATTCCTTTCTGCATCTGACTTTACTTTGAAAGTCCACTTACTTCCTATCGTTTTGCAGTTAGGAGGGAGTTCTGAGTATCCAGGTTTTATTTTCTTGAAGTGACTTTAATTCTTCTTCTGCTGTCTTCCTCCATTTATTGGCTTCACATTTTGGCAGCTTTTCTATGTCTTCCCAAGATGTTGGTTCAAGTATGCGTGTTTTGACAGTGTATGACAGCTTGTGGGGTGGTATCCCCTTTATAGTCTGAGTGGATCTTCTGATTTCAGGCAGTTCAGCAGAATCTGGAGGGGAACTTACTTTAGGCAATTTGAGTTCCTCCTCTAGTTCTGACTCCTGCACAGGTTCGCTTTCATCGACCATTTCTTCTGGTTTGTTTGAGATTTTCACTTCACAGCTTTCAGGGATCTGTGTTTCTGGTGATAGTCTCTCATAAAAATAAACACTATGGCTTATTGTCACATTGTCAGTCTTTGGACATAGGGTTCTGTAACCCTTAGTTTGCTCACTGTAGACTACTAGAATGCCCTCCATGGATCTGTTCTCCAGCTTGGATCGCTTCTCACTTGCAATATAATCATATGCTTTACATCCAAACACTCTGATGTGCCATGTGCTAGGTTTTGATCCATGCCACATCCTGAATGGAGTACTTTTAATGGCTTTGAGGGTAGTCTGTTCTGTAGGTAGGTTGCAGTCATGGCTGCTTGTCCCCAGTACTTGTGAGGAAGGTTGTCATCCCACAAAATGCACCTGGCCATTTCTATGAGAGTGCGATTTTTTCCTTTCGGCTACACCATTTTGCTCAGGAGTGTGTGGTTGTCTGGTGTACTATTCCTTGTCTCTTCAGGTATGAGGCCACTTCTTTGCTTATGTATTCTCCACGATTGTTGGTGCGTATTATTCCTGGTTTGCGTTGGATTTTGTTGCTAGACATGGCATCTGTTCCCACCTGATGTGGGAGTTTTCATTGGACCGCATACGTCACTGTGTATGAGCTGCAGGGGGTGGGTAGTTTTTCTTTGAGATGCCTGTGGAAGGGGAGCTTTTGCTCCAATATAAAACTTGCATTTCATGAACACTTTGCAAGGCAATATTGTCAATTCGTCTGATAAGCTTCTCTTTATAATGTCCTGTAAAGCTTCTGGACTTCTGTGCCCCAGCCGCCTGTGCCATAAGTGAATACATTTGCTGTGTAGATCATTAGAGACTATATTGGCTTACTGGTCTGTGGTGATGAGCTTGTATAGGTGATCATCCAGTTTTCCTTTTGCGAGGAATCGCTTATTATTGTGAATTGTGCATTCATCACCCTAAAACTTAACTGTGAGACCATTGTTTGCAAGACTTTTCACTGATAGAAGGCTGCCTTCTAGTTCTGGAACATACAGCACTTTCTTTACAAGGATACTCTGCTTGCTTTGTGGTTTAATGCAGTTCAGGAAGCCCTGGCCTTTACCTTCGGCAGTGAGGCTTTTGCACTTTGCTAGGAAAACTTTGTCTTTTGCACTGTAATCAATGTTTGTGAGGAAGGTCTCATCGCTAGTCATGTGGCTTGTTGCTCCTGAGTCTATGCACCAGCCACATGGCTTTCCGCTCTGTGTCACTTTAAAGGTGCCACTTCATGAAGTGTCTGCAATTTCCTTTGTGGCTACTTTGGCTCTTTCTTTTGTGGATAGATGTAGCTTTTGCTGCTTGGCTTTCCAGATAGAACAATCCTTTTTTAAGTGACCAATATCTTTACAGCGAAAACAGGCTCTGCTTTCTTTGTTGTGCTTTGTGCCTTTGTACATCTTAAGAGCTTTGGTGTGTATTTTCTTTCCTTCTGTCATATTCATCAATTAACTTGCCTTTGACATATTGCAGTGTCAGCTCCTGCTCGGGTCTAGTTTCGAAAGCATTAATACGAGCAGTATATGTCTCTGGAAGGCTGCAGAGAAGCAGGGCAACAATATGGTTATATTTGATGTCCTCTCTAATGGTACGCAGATGCTCTATGATCTCCAGCATAGCATTCATGTGGTCACACATTTGCTGACCTTGTTTAGTCTCATCTTATATAGCTTTCGTAGCAAAAATAGCTTGGTGTTTAGACTTGAATGCTCATGCAGTTTCTGTAATGAAATCCACATACCTTTGGCCGTTTTCTCTGTTTAATGTAGATAAGCTGGTTATCTTCCACTAGTAAGCTTATGATTGGTTTTGCCTGTCTGTCTTACCTATCCCAGTCTTCTGTCTCTCTGTCTGTGGGTCTGTCTGTATTCAGCACTTGCCACAAGTCATCCTTGTTGAGAATCATCTCCAGTTTAATTTTCCACAGCTAGTAATTGGCATTGTTCAGCTTTGCTATTGCAAACTTCACATCTGAACCACGTGCCACATTTTAATAGCTTGTATACAGTATTCACTGACTTTCTGTACTCACTGATTATTCTTTCCAGTACCTCTGGGTGCTGCTGGGTGCCTGGGATATCCTGTCCAATGCCTGGGTGCCTGGGACCCACAACCTATTAGCAGGTTATTGAATCATGCGCTTGGAAGCTTGTTGCATGCAGTGAATACTTTACTTTCATGGAGGAATATATTATCCTTGTATCCTAGACAGGAAGAGAACAACAAACACATGTACACTTAGATACAGAAGGTACATCCTGTTATTACGTTATTACTTTATACCAAAGAATACACACTATCATACAGTAGTGTCACCTGCTGGTATAGACAAGTATAATACATATATATATATTCACAATATAGAAAGCTACTTGGTGTTGCGTCTTTCAATATAAACAAGGACCTTTGTGGCAGAATCACCAGGTAATAATGAAAGCTACATATTTAAATATTTTAAAAATGTTAAATTACATTAGCAAACTTCCTGCTGAGATAGAGCCAGAGCTCCCCAATCAGAAAGGAAAATAAGCTCTGCTGACTGCAGAGCTATAGGTCTGATTTAGGAGGAGGTGTGTCTGACCTTTGCCAATAGACAACTCTTCCACACAGTATTATATCACTTCTGAGTTCAGAGCTGTAATTACAGTAGCCAGGGAAGCAGCTAATCAATCACAATATGTGCTTGATTAGCTGCAGTGAAGTGGAGTTCAGGAGAGACATTGGGGTTCTTGTTAATAGAATGTGTCCCCTGCCCAATGTTATCGCATAGAAGGATTGTGATAGCAATAATATTGAATAAAAAAGTGTTTAAAAAATTATAATAAAAAAATAAATAAATATTATGCATACATTTGTATATTAAAATAATACATGTTAGGTACCACATGGACATCAGAGCGAAAGCAATAATTCTAGGGCTATATTTCATAATTAGCTCTAAACTGATAACCTATAAAAGCATTTAAAGTGTCCCCTATGGACAATTTTTGGTATCATAGTTGTTTGCAATTTCATTGGAACATGGAATTTTAAGGTTTGACATGTTTGATATCTATTTACTCAACTCAGTGCCATCTTTTATATTTTACCAAAAATTCTGTATTTTATTATGTTTCTTTTGGTTATTTTTTCCTGAAAATATGTATTTGATAAACAGTTGCACAAATATTGTTCAGCATAAAAAATTGCACTTAGATATGCCCTTTGCTATTCCTTCTTGTAGCATAAAAAAATTGTTACTATTATATTCTACGGTACCTCTTCTTTCAGAAAATATATAATTGTCTGGGGTTTTAAAGCAACTTCTGACTGAAAAATATAGATTTCACAATGTGTGCGAAAAATAGAAAAATTGCCCTGCTAAAAAGTGTTTTATATACAGTATCTCACAAAAGTGAGTACACCCCTCACATTTTTGTAAATATTTTATTATATCTTTTCATGTGACAACACTGAAGAAATTACACTTTGCTACAATGTAAAGTAGTGAGTTTACAGCTTGTATAACAGTGTAAATCTGTCCCCTCAAAATAACTCAACACACAGCCATTAATGTCTAAACCGCTGGCAACAAAAGTGAGTACACCCCTAAGTGAACAGGTCCAAATTGGGCCCAAATAGCCATTTTCCCTCCCTGGTGTTGTGTGACTCATTAGTGTTACAAGGTCTCAGGTGTGAATAGGGAGCAGGTGTGTTAAATTTGGTGTTATCGCTCTAACTCTCTCATACTGCTCACTGGAAGCTCATAATGGCAGCTCATGGCAAATAACTCCCTGGGGATATGAAAAAAAGTATTGTTGCTCTACATAAAGATGGCCTAGGCTATAAGAAGATTACCAAGACCCTGAAACTGAGATGCAGCACAGTGGTCAAGACCATACAGCGGTTTAACAGGACAGGTCCCACTCAGCACTGGCCTCACATTGGTCAACCAAAGAAGATGAGTGCACATGCTGGGCATCATATCCAGAGGTTGTCTTTGGGAATTAGACGTATGAGTGCTGCCATCATTGCTGCAGAGGTAGGGGTAGAGGGTCAGCCTGTCAGTGCTCAGACCATACACCACACACTGCATCAAATTGGTCTGCATGGCTGTCATCCCAGAAAGAAGCCTCTTCTAAAGATGATGCACAAGAAAGCCTGCAAACAATTTGCTGAAGAAGAGCAGACTAAGACATGGATTGCTGGAACCATGTCCTGTGGTCTGATGAGACCAAGATAAACTTTTTTGGTTCATATGGTGTCAAGAGTGTGTGGCGGCAACCAGGTGAGGAGTACAAAGACAAGTGTGTCTTGTCTACAGTCCAGCATGGTGGTAGGAGTGTCATGGTCTGGGGCTGCATGAGAGCTGCTGGCACTGGGGAGCTACAGTTCATTGAGGGAACCATGAATGCCAACATGTACTGTGACATAATGAAGCAGAGCATGATCCTCTCCCTCCGGAGACTGGGCCGCAGGTCAGTATTCCAACATGATAACGACCCCAAACACAACTCCAAGATGGCCACTGCCTTGCTAAAGAAGATGAGGGTAAAGGTGATTGACTGGATAAGCATGTCTCCAGACCTAAACCCTATTGAGCATCTGTGGGGGCATCCTCAAACGGAAGGTGGAGGAGCGCAAGGTCTCTAACATCCACCAGCTCCATGATGTTGTAATGGAGGAGTGAAAGAGGACTCCAGTGGCAACCTGTGAAGCTCTGGTGAACTCCATGCCCAAGAGGGTTAAGGCAGTGCTGGAAAATAATGGTGGCCACACAAAATATTGACATGTTGGGACCGATTTGGACATTTTCACTTAGGGGTGTACTCACTTTTGTTGCCAGTGGTTTAGACATGAATGTCTGTGTGTTATTTTGAGGGGACAGCAAATTTACACTGTTATACAAGCTGTACACTTACTACTTTACATTGTAGCAAAGTGTCATTTCTTCAGTGTTGTCACATGACAAAATATTTACAAAAATGCGAGGGGTGTACTCACTTTTGTGAGATACTGCACCTAGTTCATAGGTGGATATGGGATATGTTTATTATGTATCATGTATCACTCTTATTTTGCATGTTGAGGTTATTCTTGATGACTGACATGCTTGTTATTCACTCTAAATTAGAACTATGACCAGACTAGAAACATTTAACGCTCATTTAATGCTTGTTGAGGCTCCATTCACACCAATGCGTTTTTTCATGCTTTTTGCAGAAACACAGGACATTATTTTTAACATGGGTTCCTATGGAACATGTTCACATCAATGCATTTTTGTGCCTATGCATTTTTGAAAAGGGTCAGGGACTTTTTTAAAAGCAGAAATTGTGCTTTTTTCCTTTTTCAGTTCAATTGACTTCAATGGAGAAGCTGCAGAAAAGCATGTAGTGTGTTTTTACCGTGTTTTACTGCAATTTTGCTGCAATTTGCATTTTGCGGTTTTAATCTGCCTAACAACAAATTTTCAAAAAAACATAAAAACCGCAAAACACAAACACCGGAAAGATCATGGTTAAAAGTTCAAAAAACACTGCAGAAACACTCAAAAACAAACTGCATAGGTGTGAATGGAGCCTAGAGGCCCATGCACACTAGAAACCGCACATTTCTGCATGTGCATTCACATTTATGCAGGACATTGTTTCTAAGCATTTTTTTTTTGCTTGTCTGCTTGCATTTCCTTTGAGGTCACTTGCTTTTTCTTTCTTGTTTGGGCTTCTCCAGTGTTTTGTGGTGCATAATTCCGCTTCCACCCATTGCTATATTGAGATGACATACTGAGGTGTTGTTTCTGGGACACTTTCTGATCTTTGTTCACATCCAAAGGTTTTTTTTTAACTATAAATTTTTGTTGAATTGTTTCAATTATTCCAAATACACAAGGCACTGAGGTTACAAAGTGTGTCATGGTGCAAAACATAAAATTGGCTTTATGGGAGAATAAGACACATTCTTTAAGAATAGCTCCTTCTTATTAATATTCATAATATGGTCCTACATTCTTCATAGTTATGCTCATGCATGGTTAGTGTAGATT
The DNA here is from genome assembly GCA_018402905.1 of Glandirana rugosa. NCBI lineage: Eukaryota > Metazoa > Chordata > Amphibia > Anura > Ranidae > Glandirana > Glandirana rugosa. The sequence continues at coordinate 811,094 of BLSH010209547.1, read as the reverse complement.
GATGTGAGATGTTGTGTTTGGAAAGGGGTAGTGTAGAGCAGTTTTTCTCAACCTTTTTTTCAGTCAAGGCACCCCATTCTAAAATGTAAAAACTATTCTAATAGTTTTATATAATACATCACCATCCACAAGTCCAAGTAGGACACCCATGGTTAGAGGTGTCTTATTCTTCCAAAGCAAATATACTTTTGCAAACTGGTACTGACTAGTATTCCAATGTTTCTCTTCTCCCTCAGTTTTTCTCCATCACTCAGCTAATATGACCCCAACGCTGATGGAGAGGGGCAGGGGAAGGCCAAACAAGGATGCTATGATGGGGAAGGACATCCTCCTTATCAACTGATGATGCCATTGGATGCTGGCAGTTAGAAGGTTGTAATGGTGCACAATGAAAACCTGTGGCTTGATGTAACTAAAATGCAGCCTTCATCCACATGCTGACCAGATTTATTGTTTTAGACATTTTGCCAAGGTGCGCCTGGTGAAACCTCAAGGCACCCCAGGGTGCCTGGGTACCCTGGGTTCCCTGGGTACCCTGGTCGAAAAAGGCCAGTGTAGGGGGGGCATACCCGGATGTAAAGTGGAGCGGACGTGTTTGCGGGGAGCTCCGGGACCCGTCCTGTCATCTTGACCGCTAATCCTGCTAGTTTCCAGGAGAATCCTCCCTGATATCCTGCGGGGGAACCGCAGAGCACGCTGCATCACACCGGGGATGCCATCCAGACACCGCTCCTCCACTACACCAGTGGCCCCCAAGCCGGCCTCCTCCGCCGCCTCATGTTCAGAGAGCAGGTGAGAGGGCTCCTGGTTAGCACACGCATGTCTGCGGACTCCTCTCCCCAGCAGCCACGGGCCCCCACGGTCCCATCGGACGATACAGCAGCAATACTGGCAGCGATTGAAAACAGCAGGGCCTCAGTTATACCTCGGATTGATCACCTGGCTACAGAGGTCACTTTCATAAGAGCTGCCCAGCATTCTAACTCCCTGGCAGAGCTACAACGCACGGTACAGCTGCTGGTGGCCAAGTCGGACGACGCAGAGAACAGGATGCGAAGGAACAATGTCAGGGTGCTGGGCCTCCCGGAGGGTGCTCAGGGGGACCACCCTGCTGAATTTTCTGAGACCTTTTTCAAGTCTCTATTAAATTTGCAGAATGTCTCTCCAATATATGTGGTTGAGAGGGCCCATAGGGTCCCACCAAGTCGCAAGATACCTGGGGCGAACCCCAGAACCTTTCTGGTGAAATTTCTTAACTATCGCGACAGAGACATGATTCTCGGCGAGGCCCGGAAACACCCCACCCTACCATTTGATCACACAGAGGTCCAGCTCTATCCTGACTTCTCCGCTAATCTCCAGAAGAAGTGCAAGTCCTTCAATGACATCTGTCGGCGTCTCAGAGAAAGGGGCATCAAGTACTCAATGCTGTATCCCAGCCGTCTGCGAGTTCAGCATGGTGGACTAGTTCGGTTATTTGATATCCCGGAGGATGCGGATGCCTGGCTGCTTACACAGTAGATGGCCCCTCCCGTGCTTGCTAACTACTGGGGTGCTTTTCCATACTTGCACCTGCCTCCCTTTTCCTGTAGAGCTTGCTCCACAGAGGTTCTACGTCGCGCCTTTGCCCTGTCTGGTTGATCCACACCGGCCAACGGTTCCTTGGATGCCCAGGTATCTATCTTTCTTATACTTTTGGATATTGTGCACTGCCATGCTATCCGTGCCTTTTTCCTGACCTGTATGTCCTTATTACATGGGGTCCCTGGCTCTCCTCGAGATCGTGTCCACAGTTAATGATCCAGTGACTACTCCGTCACCAGATACTCTCTGGCCACAGCTTCTCTACCCTCTTGGTCTACCCCCGCCCCCCCCCTTGTTCTGAAGGCAAGTCCCTGTATAGGGCGTCACCTCATCAGCCTCCATCAGGAGCAACATGTTGGACGTTTTGGGTTTTAAAACTGCTATGGTAACAGTTGGGGTTCAACCAAGCAGTAAGGAGTTAACTGAACAGTTTCAAGTTTTGTTCCACTTGCTCGGGTTTTGCTGTGATTTCTCTGATTGGAGGGTTCACCGGTTTGGGCCCGTTCGGACTTCGGTGATGCCGCGGCTGGGGCGGCCCTCTCTTGGGGGGCACGTGGATCCGGCCTGATGTATTTGATGGTTGCAGAAAGGCACTACAGGATAACCACTGCTACAACTATGGCTATAACCCTAAAAGTTCTCTCCTGGAACATCAGGGGTCTTAATGACAAGTTTAAACGTTCCCTGCTCTTCAAATATGTGCAAAATCATAAACCGCACATCCTGCTTCTACAAGAAACTCACTTGCCTGGTAACAAAGTACTGGCTCTAAGACGGGCCTGGGTTAGACAGGGGTTCCATGCCACATACTCCTCCCATGCTAGGGGGGTATCTATTCTGATAAACAAATCCCTACCTTGCACAATTGTTCAGGTTGTCACAGATCCGGGGGGCAGGTTTGTCATATAGCTTTTAGAAATGTTTGCACAACGATGGGCAATTGTAAATGTCTATGTCTCTCCTCCCATTGACCACAACATTCTTCATACAATAGCTGCTAAATTGGCCCCTCTTCAGCCTCACCATGCCGTAGTGGGTGGGGACTTTAATACAATTTTAGACCCCAACAAGGATACCTCTAACCCACACAGAGCGGTCTCCCAGGATTTTCTATCCTGGGCAGACACCTTGAATCTAAGAGAATGTTGGCAGTGGACACAACCGGAGGACAGGACATACTCATATTTGTCGGCTGTGCATAGGACAGGTTCATGTATTGATTTTATATTTGGCACTGACTCTGTGCTGTCCTGACTGAGATCAAGCTCTTACCTCCCTTCGGGTCTTTCGGAGCACTCGACGCTTGAGCTCTGCCTGGAGGTGGGATCGGCCGGGAACTGGGGTGTTGGAGATTGGCCTCCAAATGGTCATTGGATCCCAAGGTACAGGAACTGGCTACACCCAGAACCACCGAGTATTGGGCCCTGAACGACAACACATCCTCTCCTGATGTGGTCTAGGAGGCAGGCAAGGCTCATGCTAGGGGGGAGTATGTTTCTGCAGTAAAGGCTGCTAGGGCCGAATATGCATCCCAAACGTCTCTTCTAGAACAGGCTGAGACAGACGCCAAAAATGCATTTAATTTAAATGCCTCCTCTGAAAACTATTCTGCCCTAGCCCAAGCTCAAAGGAATCTGAAGCTTCACTACATTTCCCTTGTGAGATCTGACTCTGGTCAACATTTAGCAAAGATATTTGAGTTAGGAGATAAAAATGGGAAGCTCCTGGCCAACTTGGTAGTGGAATCCCCCCTTCATACCACCATTCCTAGGATCCGGTCCCCCTCGCCCGTCATGGTCACCGACCCCGGGGACATATCTACTGAATTTCAAAATTATTATACTCAACTATATCATGATCCGCAGCCGTTCCTTCGGTAAGATGATCTGTGTATCATGGACAGTCTTAATCTTCAGACTCTTACAGACGAGCATAGAGAGGCCTTGGAAAAACCCATCACCTGTCAGGAAATAGAAGATGCACTTTACTTCCTTCCCAATAACAAATCCCCAGGCCCCGACGGCCTTCCGGGCGACTGGTATAAATCCCATGTTGCCCTATTGGCCCCAAAATTGGCTAAGGTGCTTTCCCACAGCCTAGATAATGACAGACTCCCCGACAGTATGTACCAAGCTCATATTATCTTACTACCCAAACCTGACAAAGACTCAACGCTTTGTTCCTCATACAGACCCATTTCCCTTCTGAACAGCGTGAGATTCCTACCGTCCCTGATTAGTATTGACCAAACGGGTTTTATGCTTGGCGTCGGGTACTCAAGTATCTCCAGATCCAGTCAGATGCGGAGGCCTCCAGAATTTTGGTGGCCCTCGACATAGAAAAGGCCTTCGATACGGTAAAATGGTCATACATGAAGCGTGTAGTCGAAGCTTTTGGTTTTGGCCCCCAATTTAGACAATGAATAGACCTATTGTACCTAGCCCCTGTGGCATGCATCAAACTGAATGGCAGGCTTTCACCCCCTTTTTCAATAAGGAGGGGAATGAGGCAAGGCTGTCCTCTTTCACCAGCTCTCTTTGCCCTGGTGATGGAGCCCCTGGCGGAGCTGCTGAGACGATCGGATCGGGTAAAGGGTATTGTTGTGGATCAGGTGATCGAGAAATTGGCACTTTATGCTGATGATTTGATCCTCTTTTTGCATGATCCTGGCTGTCGTTATCCGCAGCTCTCGAGATTTTGGATAAATTTGCGTCCATGTCAGGGCTTCGCACAAATTGGGAGAAGTCACAGATTTTGCCAGTTGATCCCCAGGCGAGAGAACTGGTGGCCTCAGACTCCCCCCTTCAGTGGGCTGAGACCATTAAGTAACTCGGAATAATTATCTCCTCAAATGTCAGAGATTTCCTGAAATTAAACCTGACCCCGATTCTTCAATGGTGTAAAGGTAAGCTGAAGGCCTGGTCACACCTCCCTCTAACATTAGTGGGGAAAATTAACTTGATAAAAATGAAAATTTTACCTGTCCTGTTATATAAACTCAGGCATGCAGCGGTATGGATTTTTAAACAAATAGACTCCCTTATTAATTCATTCCTATGGCAATCCAAAGCTGTCCGATTTTAGTAAGAAAATTCTATGTCGCTCTTGGACTCAGGGAGGACTGGCAAACCCCGACTTTTATGCTTACTATGTAGCAGCTCTTCTGACTCATTCTCATGGATGGTTGATTGCTGACGACACAAACTCCTCGGTGGTTTTGGAGGCGGCTTACCTTGGGTCTTACGAGGCCCTTTGTAACCTGCTATACAGGGGGGTTGGGGCCCTGGGTAGGACCCTGACCCTTGCCTTGAAGGCTGTCCTGAAAGCCTGGCACCTAGTATTGTTTAACCAGTTCCACACTGCCTACCGCATATTTACGGCGGCAATGTGGACGCTGGCCGCGAATCGCCGTAAAAAGACGGTGATCTGCGAATGGCCACTAGGGGGCGCGCGCCCGCCGCACTCCTGAGGAGTGTGCCCGCGGCTCAGCGAGCCGCGATGACCGGCTACAGGCAAAGAACGGGGAACCGCCGATGTAAACACGGCGGTTCCCCATTCTGACAGTGCGGGCATGGGAGATCTACTGATCCCTGTCACTGGGATCAGTTAGATCTCTCATGCCCATGGTAGCCCAGCCCCCCCACAGTAAGAACACACCCAGGGAACACAGTTACCCCTAGATCTCCCCCTGCAGGTTAACCCCTTCACTGCCAATGACATTTATACAGTAATCAGTGGACATTTAAATTTCTGATCGCTGAATAAATGTCATTGGTCCCAAAAAAGTGTCTAAAATGTCCGACAATATCGCAGTACCGCTAAAAATCGCAGATCACCACCATTACTAGTAAAAAATGAAAAAATATAAAAACCCCAGAAATGAATTCTCACCAACCATAAACGCGGCCATTTTTGCGCAAACCAATCAATAAACGCCGATTGCGATTTTTTTTTTTTACCACAAATATGAGGAAGAATATAAATCGGCCAAAACTGGTGAAAAAAAATGTCTTTTTATATTTTTTTTTTGGATTTGAATTTTAGCAAAAAAGTAAGAAATTTGGGTTTTTTTGCAAAATGGTCGCTCTTCTTTTGTTTATAGCGGTGATCAGAAATGACGCAGAGTTGATCAAATACCACCAAAAGTAAGCTCTATTTGTGGGAAAAAAAGGACGCAAATTTTGTTTGGGTGCAACATCACACGACTGCGCAACTGTCAGTTAAAGCGACGCAGTGCCGAATCGCAAAAAGTGCTCTGATCCTAAACTGGGAAATTCTTCCGGAGGTGAAGTGGGTTAAACCCAACCTAAAGAGATCCAAATGGTCACCTTATACTCCGCTATGGCTTAACCCCAGACTCCAAGAGTTCTACTCTATTCCCGACCCAACTCTTTGGGCCCAGAAGGGAATTAAATATCTACAGGATATCAATAGTGTTGAGGGTTTCCGGGGCACGGACCCAGACCAGGACATTTCAAAAATCGTTCGGGTTCGGTCCGGGGTTCTGCTATTTTACTCCACGTGTTGAGAAGCTGCAGGGCAGCCAATCAACAAGCGTTTCACTGGTTTGCCCTTAGAAGCCATCACAGCCATGCCTACTAATGGCATGGCTGTGATTGGCCAGTGCATCATGTGACCCAGCCTCTTTATAAGCTGGAGTCACAGTGCTGCAGTCACATGCTCCTTGGGTTAGTGTAGGGAAAGGAAGCTGAAAGCGTGAGGGAGAGATTTGAGACATTTTAAGACCTGATCCTGCATCCTGAGATAGATTACTTTACTACTGCTGTCTGTGCTGTTGCTCTGAGGACAGATAGCAGAAATTAGAGATTTCACATACCGCTGCTTTGAGTTGCAGATCAAGCTCTGCATAAAACAACGATCGCTACGATCGTGCTCAACGATCAGATTGTTGGGGGAATTTGAGATTTCAAATACCGCTGCTTTGAGTTGCAGATCA
>BLSH010209547.1:785121-798980 GCA_018402905.1 Glandirana rugosa | reverse complement strand
GTAACCCAGCGGGGTGTATAGAAGGGTTAGGAGTCAGAGTTTCAGGACATATAGGCGTACGGTGACGAGAAAATCCAAGAGGTATGGCTGGACCTACCTACCGTCCTCCCGGAATATATATACCCTATTTCCGAACCTATTGAGGCCCAGGGAGTTGTTCCTAAGGTCCAACAGGACAAGTTCAGATTAATCTATCGGACTTAACACTCACCATCCGTACCGCCTCAACATCCTTAGACTTCTTCACGCTTAAACCTTCGACTTTAAAAAGAAAGTTAGATAGCTTTCATTCGTCGGGACTAGGGAGTAACTATAGATCTCAACTCGCTTGGAGACCTTCAGTCCGTGCGATCGTTCGGGTTCCGTCCGGACCCGGACCCGGACTTTGTCCCGAAGTTCGGACGGACCAGCAGAACCCGAACTTCCAGAGGTTCGCTCAACTCTAGATATCAATGAGGGATCAGGGCTGCTTACTTTCGATAGATTGAAAGAAAAATTTCAGCTTCCAAATTCGCACTTCTTCAGATTCCTACAACTCCGCCATGCCTACCACTCACAATTCAGGCTATCTAATTAGACTTGAACAGGACAACCTGGAATCCTTGTTGAGGGACCCGGAGTTATCCAAGCCTTTATCCCATATATATAAGGCCCTCCTGCCATCCATCCAGGTCGGTATGGAGAACCTAAAAGAGCAGTGGCATGCGGATATACAGGACTTTGAGACTGAGGATTGGGAAGATATGTGGGGCGACCCAATGCAACCACTAATCGCTAGCAGAGATAAATTGATCCAATTTAAAATCTTGCATAGAACTTATTACTCTCCCCAACGCCTTCATAGAATTTACCCGTCAATCTCGGCTGAGTGCTGGAGGTGTGTACACTCCCCAATGGGTTTTACACATATATTCTGGGACTGCCCAGAGATTCAAGTTTGCTGGAGAGAGGTTACCCAGTTTATTACCCAAGTAACGACTATAAATACTCCCATCTCCATTAGAATATGTCTCTTGGGCCTGGTGGAGCCCCTGGCCTTTTCCAAGGCCATGAGCACACTGATTTCTATCCTCCTGTTTTATGCTAGAAAAATGATTGTCCTCAAATGGAAATTAGCTGACCCCCCCCACCTTCTCCATGTGGAAATGCTCAATCAATAAAATAATACCACTATATAAAGCCACATATCTATCCAGAGGTTGTCCAAAAAAATGTAACAAAGTCTGGAATTTATGGATGGACTCCAAACTTACAACTGATGATCAAGATTAGGTTAAGCTAACTGAAATACTCCTCTTGAGTATCTAACTGATGCCCCTGTAGTGGATGCCTTGCTCGGTGGGGGTTGGGCCATCGGCGCCTGCGCTCCTTTGTGCTGGTGCCAGTGGCCTTCCCCTATCGGAACAGCTGCGGGGGGTTGGGTGGGTTGTGCCCCCCCTTAGGCATTTCTTATATGTTGTATGGTGGTGGCGGCAGACCTGAGCAACAGTTAGTAGATTAGTTTATTGTTATGTGCATTGTTTTCTCTTTTAGCCGGGGTATGCCCCAACGGCTATGTTTTATACCTATACTCTTTAAAATTCAATAAAAAGAATTTATAAAAAAAAAGAAAAAGGTCAGTGTAAAGAAGGGAATAGGGGGGGGGGTAATTGGTAAGAGAGGTAAGATTTGAAGAGGGGAGGAAGAGGTAAGAGAGAGAATCAAAAAGAGAAGAGCAAAAAAAAAAACAGTCACTAAGAATGACCTTATTGGTATAATGGGATAATGCTTATCACAAAACAAGTACATCTGAGATCAGGCTTGCATCCAGAGAATTATTTTTAACTACATACAGACATCAACTGAAAGGTAATATCCACTTTGAACTGCATTGTGATGTCAGAGCAAGAGAATGTCACCAACACACCAAGGATCTCCAGAACAGGTCCAAAGGTTTTGTAGCACCCCCATAGTGATAGGTGCTTTTTGTAGTAAAGTTTTTTTTCTAGATTTAATCAGGCCTGACAATAAGTACAGACCTGAATGTTTTGATCTGGATGGGGGAGTGGCCCAGGAAGAGCTGAATATTGCAGGAAGGAACACCCCTTGGATACTCCTCCCCTTTTGTTTCTGGAAAAAGGGGATGGATGAGGATGTGTCACTTTCTGAAGTCTGTTAAAGGGCCCTGACCAATCCCCATCCTGGATTGGCAGGGGGCAGGCCTGCTTAAATACTGTAATCTGCCCAGCTGGGGGGAGGAGAGTGTCGGGTGGAAGAGAGAGATGTAGCAGAGGTGCTGTGGAGGCCTCACCCGGGAAGGGAACCCCCAGCCTGGGGGGTGACCTTGAGGCCTGGGGGCTTGGGTGCAGCCAGGAAGAGGAGTTTGTTCCTGGAGCAACACAAGGGAGCAGGAGGGCAGCAGAGAAGCTACATAGAGGACTCTTTAAAGGATCCACCGGTGTTGATGAGTGACAGGCCCCGGGAGTTGTATGAGAAGGCTGGAGCAGGCTGGGAGGAGACAATGGACAGTCTGTGGAGGTCGAAGAAGCCAGTCAGGGGAAGCAGTGTCACTGGACAGCAAGGTAGGCCTGAGAGACCTGGAAGAAGGTGGGCTGGGAGTAATAGTTCATCCATGCCCGGCTAACACCAAGTACTTAGCTACACAACCCATGGCCCATGGCTTCACAACTGGGAGCCCGTGACCCTTGCCTGTAATGGGTGGTCCAGAGATCCTGCTAGCAGAATAGCAGGCCTCACCATGTGCTAGCCGCGGTGGAAGAAGGAGTGTCATAGAGGCCTGATAAATTGCCTTTCAGGCCCAATGGTGAAGAAAAAAGCATTGTACAGGAGGAAAGGAGTGTAATGGTCAGCAAGTGTTTGTGCTGGAGGAAGAAGGAGTGTATATACGGCAGTGTATATAGAAGGTCCCGTGATTTGATCCATTGGACATCCCACATTTATCCCTTCCCCTATCCAAGTTTATCCCCTAAAAAAAGACAAAACAAAGTATCAGCCTATTCCATGACTACGGATGTATGGAAAATTGAGTGATTGAGGGCAATGGGCAGGTAAACCACAACTACCAGCCACCCCCAAGGGGGCACATGGCTACATTTGGGGGCTCGTTTCTGGGATTCCCCTGCAGGGCTGCCAGTCATCGCCCCTAGCAACCACAAGAGAACTGAGACAGGAACTGTAATTGTTTTATTATTAACGTGGATTGAACCCAGGGGATGTTTGCCTGCTTAACAGTAAATTTTCCCAAGTGTGCCATTGTTCATAGCAACCAGCAGGAGCGGTTGCCAATTGCTGCTTCTGCTTACCCTGTCGCTTCATCCTGCAATTCAGTGATTTTGTTACCATGTGCCGTTACCCGTGGCAACTACGCCGGGCAATCACGCCCATGGATTACAAATATGTCCAGCAATCTGTAAATGCTGGACATCACCCACTGGATTACAAATATGCCCAGTGTTCTGCAAAAGTTGGACATCCTGAACATTTTGCTCCAACTCCTGCTTACAGTGAAGTATGTCTGGGACTGTTCTTGTTGTTAAAGGAAGAGACTGTGTTAAAAGTGTGTTTTCCAGCAAGAGTGGCTACTAAAAATTACTGTTGCTACCTGCAACCACCAATGAAGTCAGCAAGTCCGGACAAGTTCTGCTAGTGTCAGCGTACCTGCAAAGTTTCATTCTTCACACAAGGGGTTACAGCTTTGTGACATGCAGCAAGCCTGCTTATCAGGACTTTCAGCGCCAGCTTGTCTGGTAACATGGGGGCGGCGCCACGCTCCTGGAAGAGTCTCAGTGCTTGCAACCTGTAGCAGACACCGCGTGAGAGAGGAAGATGGCAGAGGGTGGTCGTCTGTTGCCCTCGCTGGCATGATTGCCAAAAAAGCCAGAGGGGACCTTGGTGGACACTGGAGTCTGAGTGGAGCCTCAGGGGGGACTCGCCCTCGGAGTGATCGGAGGAACTGAGTGGCTGTGCCTGATCTGCCTGGACTGCCGGATTCCAACAGCGGAGGTCACTGCCTGAGTCTGGTGTGGCCATTGTGATGAACGTTGACCCAGCTGGTATCGGCACTGCAGGAGCCACATTATTACTCTGTGGACCTGTAATCAGAACTGTGCCATCTGCAGCCGCGGAAGTCCCGGAAGGCCGGAGAGGGCCTGGAGGCATTACTCAATGGCGGGGTAGAGTTGCGGCCTGGCGACTCCCATGTGAAGATAGAGGACAAGAGGGAAGAAATGGCAGAGGCTCATGACCTGGCAAGGGACCTGGGACCGGTGTGTACTGCCATGCCGGGACCAGCTAAACTTGCTGATGTTCCGGTCAGTTTGCAACCCCTCACCATATCTGTCTGGATGTAGCCGCTGCCAGAGAGAGGAGTCTCCTGAGGTGAGCTGGGTGGGGAAGGTGAGGAGCAGGCTTTAAACTTGGGTTCCCCCAGACTGCAGTGTGAGCAGATCACTAGGAAAGCTTACTGAGTGATCATCTCCTGGGTCAAGTAGCTCGGATGAGGCAGAATGGGAGATCGGAGGGATCAGTGCTCCAGGAGCCCATGCTGGAGGGAGAGAGCCAACTCCCAGTTTATCATCTGAATCCCTTGCAGGATCCCAAGTACATCAGTTGTTTCATCGTAGGCCATCCACTACCCAGACCAGGGCACAGACTTACTGCCAAGTGGTGGTAAGATCATCTGATACTGACATTCTCCCTGAAGAAGAAATGCAAGAGAGCTATCGAGATTCTCCAGATTTCAAATTTCAAAGGGAGGTGCAGCGGAGGGTAGCCTTGGAGTGGGGCCTGGACTTCCCCTATATCCCACCCCAAACAATGGACGTTGTAGAGGACTCCAGGTCAGAGTGGGAGGGTGACCTTGTTTGGGTCTTTCTGCATGTCCCAAAGCCATAGAGAGGGTCAGAGAGTGAGATGTGGGTCCGGTTCCTGGAAATCAAACAGGAATGGCGACTTGGGAGATCCATATACAGAGACAGGGTGCTGATTGTGAAGGTGGGTCAGCCGACCCAGAATTACTCTGTCTATTAGGAAACAGAAGGAGGGGGCCGAATAAAGTTGCCGGATCTTCGGTTCTATGTGTGAGAAAGTTTGAGGTGCTACATAGACCACCACCTGGATTGCTGGAGAGTGCAGCGTGGTTCCTTTTTTTTCCTGACATTGCAGGACAAGCCTGCCTGCCACCCTGTGCCCCAGTGGAAGAGACTGACCCATTGGAAAAACACTCGGGTGAGGTTTGCCCCCTCTACCACTTCTTTGAAATCCTGTTGTCCGGGGAGGGACCCCTCCCACCAGGAACCTTAAAGAAGAACTCCTACTATTGCCTTTGTTTCTGTTCCTGCAGTGGGATCATAGCCCCTACCTAACAGGGCAGGCAGATGAAAGAAAAGTTTCTTGATTTGTTGCTCTATTGGAGGCTTGTAACCCCCTCTCAATAGACATTTATTTTGTAGATAGTTTTAGTTAGGTTTTCTACTTTCTCTTAGGATTCCAAAGATGGACCGGCTGGTCATCCTTATCCATCGAGAGTCAACAACACCTCTACAACTATGCGGATGGAGTGATTTTCTTCCGAGGAAAGTGCTCTGGTCCAGGAATGTATATTGTGTCTGTGTGGATAGTTGCAGGGACCTGTGGCTAGGATTGTATTATACTGTACAGTGTGAATAATTTACAGCGTTGATATCGCTATATTTTTGTACTTTTGTATAATTCCCCATCCAAGTTTGTTCCCTTTTCTCCCTTACCATTTTTTTGACTTTGGGATGCCCTTGCTCCTGGGCCCAGGAGCCATTGTTTGTAAATTTTTTAAGCTGGGGACCAGCTGATGTTTGGGGGGGGGGGGGTGAGTGTAGCGTTCCCATAGTGATAGGTGCTTTTTGTAGTAAGGTTTTTTTTGCTAGGAGAGGCAACATTTAGTTAGGTCTGGCAATAAGTACAGGCCTGAATGTTTTGATCTGGGCGGGGGAGTGGCCAAGGAAGAGCTGGAGCTTGCAGGAAGGAACACCCCTTGGATACTACTCCCCTTTGTTTCTAGAAGGCTCTGGAAAAAGGGGATGGATGAGGAGGTGTCACTTTCTGAAGTATGTTAAGGAGCCCTACCAATCCCCATCCTGGATTAGCAGGGGGCAGGCCTCCTTAAATACTGTAATCTGGGAAGGTGAATATGGACACCACTGATTCAGTCTAGTGCCCTGCTAATGAAAATCTAAAAATATGTATCTGTACCAATGTGAAATATATTAAAGATGATGTGAGGCCTGCGTCTCTATATTACATAAATGTGAAAGTGCATATAATGATAAGTGTTAATCTCTAAATAGCATCCAATATACCATATAGTCTATGTAGTGATCTCCTTAATTATCAGTACTGTCATATACAAGTGCTAGTGCGATATGATGTAAACATATAACAAGTGCAATATCCCTTTAGTATACAGTATAGGTATTTATAAGTGCTCATACAAAGTATGGTATTCTCTAATTTTTAAAAATATGATGACAGATGACCAATAAAAAATAAAATAAAATATAGAAAATATAAAAAATGGTTATAGAATATAAGGTATAGTATAAAGAAAAGTGCACAGTGCTCCAAAAGTGTTTGTGAAATCTTCTTGCGGTATAAGTCCTTTCCACAGTTTCTAAATAAACACAGATCCTGTTCCTTATTGCAGATAATGGGTGGTCAATCTCCGATGCGGGTCAAACGTGCTCCCCTGTGGATACCCCACTTACCGAACGGCATCACCCTTGCAGGTGTAAGACGCCTAGACGGATAGTTAACTGTGTGTTGAATTTTCTTGTTAAAATTATTTTTTCTCCTTTTTCTAGCTTTGACCATCTTCTGCAAATAATTTCACTGAAGTTAGGACATCACTTACAGGAAGGCAGTGTTACCTGCAGAATGTCTCATAGTTACACTATGGTAAGTAGCCGCTTCCCATGTTATTTGTGTCATGTTAATCTAACGTTTGCCATACCCATCCTGTCCTGGTTGCAATCTAATAGCTCACATTCTTCAAATGAAAACAGATTTTAAAAATGTGTGATCCTTATGCATGAGCTGTGACAAGTTCCATTCATGAATATGAATAAATAAACAACACAGAGTAATAATGAAAAAATGTTTTTTTTTTATTGTCCAAAATCTTTTTTTCTTCTTAAAGTGGAAAAAAAAGCTTAACTATAAAATAATCACTCCTCCTACTTATCCTGCCTACCCTGTATAAAAAACATATCTACGTACTGACCTATTTTTATTCATCTCTGGTCCAGTCACAGAAACCTGCAACTCCGGTTCCTTATGTCAGTGAGCAACTGATGCAGGGGAGAGGAGGGAGTGCTGTCATTGGCCAAGCTATGGGAGCCTATGGGTGACTTCAAAACAATATTCAAGCACTCCTTGAGGCTGGACCTACATTATACAATTTCCTCTAAATCTATAAGGTCAAACATAAACACTTTCAATTTGTATGCAAGCAGGCAGGCCCTTGCACTACATAGTTGACGGTAAATCTAAAGGAAATCGAGTAAGAAAATTGTATAATGTATGACCAGCTTTACACAGGGATGCCAGATCTGCAGAATCACATGACATATCAACCTTTAAGGCCGCCACTCTCACTTTGGCATTGCATTGAAGAAGGGAGTGAGTGATAGGGCAAGATGATAGTTGGGACCTCTTTAAAGCTGCTTCACCCCCATAAACAACCATAACGTATCTCCAAGATCCTCTGCAGATGTTGTTTTGTACCTTGTAGCAGAAGGCTGCATAGGAGGGCGTGTGAACACAGACTGTGATTGCCGGTCTGTGATGGCTGAGTCTGTATTGTTTAGGTCTGTAATGGAAATATGACGCCTGAGGTAGAAAGAAACTCCTAATCCAAGGTGACCTGGCTGCTCTCTAATAACATGCTGGACCCCAGGTCTTCCACCATTCCTTTGGCTCTGTGGTTTCCACATCATCTAGATTAATGTTGGTTCTGTGTAAACTAAAAACAAATGGTTAAAATATTACTGAAAACAAAAAGACAAAACTAGGTCAACTTACTGTCTAAAGCTCCAGAATAGGTCTTAGGAAGTGCAACTAGTTGAAATATATGTAGGTGTGCCTCAGTGATGGTCCAGCCCCACAACAGTTATCTGTAGATGTTCTGTTGTCTGCAGGACTTAATTTCAGTTCCCCCCCCTATGGTTTTCAGACATTGTGGTAAAGGCAGTGGAGGGTTTCACATGATCACTGCCCTCCCTTTTCTGTTTTGGCACACTATACATGATTGGGTTGCAGATGTTTTCTAATTATGGCTAACATCATAAAAACCTATATATACTGCATACAGTTTAGGTAATATTGCAATCTTTACTCATCAGTGGCTCAATCAAGATATATTCATATTGAAATTCTCTCCAAGATGTCAACTATTCTACTTTTATTTTTAAAATATTTGTTCTGAGGGTTATGTTGCTCTGGGTGTTTCTGGGCCATAGTAATAAAGGATTCCACATCTACACATGCCTTGGCTACCATTATGATACCAAATACAGTCTGCACTGCTCTGTACACACCACATGTACAACCAGGAAGTGCAATGGAAAGGACACTTCATCAAAGGAGCCAAACATGATTTTGTCCTAGAGTTGTGATTATCTACATTGCATTTACATGCATTTATGCATGTTTGTATTGTGAAAAAGTGAAGTTTGCTGTACTTTTTTTCACTGTACTCCACTGCACTGCCATGCAATAGTGTGAGCTATGCCCATTGGATAACATGAATATTGGACTGCCTATGCAAAGGGAATGTATAAAAAAATACATCCCACTGCATCGGGTGTGAATGGATCCCAAAGGCTACGTTTAACTTTTCCACAAAATCCTATACAGTCGAGGCTACATTACAGAAGTGTTGGTTTTCGCTCCTATAATGGTGGGAGTGAGAGTCCAAGAGATTTCACCTTCTAACAAAAAAGGATGTGGGAATTGTTAACTGGGGGGGGGGGTTAGAGGCTTCCAGAATGGCCAAATAACCCACAGGTATGAAAAATAAATGAATAATGTTGCAGTTTTTTGTTAATATCTGCTGGGGCCCCATGACTGAGGAATCTATTTTCTGGAAAAGGTGAATATAGCCTTACAGAATTTATAAGTATTTGAATATGGGGAAAAGAAAGAATCTCTGATATGTTTTTGCACTGTCTGTTTTATCACTTTGGGGTGATCCCCCCTTGCTTTCTTTACTAAAGTACATTTAATTCTATGACAAAATGCCACTGACTTTTGTATGCTAAATCAGCAGAACACAATGGCATCATTTCACACAATGCTTACTTCAAGCTCTGGTGGCTTAAGCTGGCCATAGACTGGCTGAGATTCAAACCATGCATGGGTCATCTGAATGTACCCAAGTTGATCAATCATCCTAGGTACAACCTGCTTGCCAGATTGTATTATAGTCTGATTGCACAATCTCCTTTAAGGCCCGTACACACAGTATAAAAATTGACCATGGCCAACGACGGTTGTCCAACAGCCTGTTAGCTGATAATCTGACCATTAGTACCCATGATCCAACAGCCAATTTCCAATTGTTGGCCAACAGAAGTTGGCTGACAAGACTAGAAAAGTTTTGTTGGCCAACAAGGCGTTGGCCAATTGTTGGCTCGTGTGTACAGAAGTTGGCCCAACAAAAAGTCGGAAGTGCAAACACGCATGCTCGGAATCCAGGAAGTGTTCGGTTGGGTAAACCTGTGTTCGTAATTCACAAATCACATTCACCTGAACTTCCTCGTTATACGCTCGTAACACGTCACTACGTTTGGCTTTGTTGGCCGATTACTTGACTAATGTCAGTACGCTAGACAAAACCACCAACAGCCAATTTGGACAAAAGTACGAGGCTTTAAATATGCCAACAACTATGAAGGAAAGGGCCTGCCTGATTGAATACAAATTTATATGATAGATGAGGTAGGTCCCCATTTTACATGGTTTTGATAAATCTAAAGCTGTCTGTACCAAGATTGTATGGTTAGACATGGTGTAACTTGTATGGTGACCCTTACTAGGTAGAATCAAAGTAATCAAAGTAGAATCCAGATCAGTGTTTCTCAACCTTTTTACCGTGGAGGAACCCTTGGCAAAACGTTTGAGATCTCAGCGAACCCCTAAAAAAAAAAAAGTCAAATCTACAGCTCACAGAACATTGGATCTGGTCAGCGAGCTGTAGATATAGGAGATACAAGAAGATAAGAGTAATAGCCGCTACAGGTGTGCTTGAGTCAAATGCCAAATCAAGTGGACAGGTGCAGGTCTGGTCCGTGATCCAGGGATGTAGAAGCAAAAACAAAAAGGTGTGACCGCACTTTGGAGCTTGAAATATGTGTAGAATTTATTGAAGTAAAATCAAATACATGCCAGGCAGGCAAAAAGGAACAATTCCACAAAGAAACAGCAAAGGTAGATGCGTTTCATGGACTACATGTCCGCTTAATCATTACCTGAGCCCAAAGGAACCATTGAAGTAATAAATAGTAGAACCCAATGAAGATAGTTAAACCATCATATCTCAGTGAGCTAATGCTAATGTGAATCCCGTGTGGGAGACAAACTAGGCTGCAAGAATTAAAACCTTTCATGATTAAGTTAAAGACACTAATTGATGGAATCAGGGAGCCACACACACACACGCCGGTCATTTCTTCGGCCATGCGATATGCAACTCCCTGAAACATCATGTGAAGACCAAAATTAAAAACGGTGATTTAATGAGAAAAGAGGGAAGGAAAAAATGTGTATATGTCAGTGTGTCGGGGTGGTGCGGAAAGAAGAGGGGGGAGGGGGGGGAAGGCTCACGAGAACCACGTAAACAAACACTTCAAATGAAACCCAAAAGGGGGGCGTGGCCTGACCGTCATGGAGTAGAGACGTGTGTGAGGAGAGCTCCGGCGGCCACGGGCTGAAAATCAGCAAACACCACCTAAACAGCATCATCCTCGGGACCCCCTGATGCCTGTTCGGCGACGTACCGCTTCCCAACCTCCTAGTAGCGGCCGGACGGGGACCGGAGGGATACATTCATACTTTCCCCCACAGACGCTGCACATGCGGTCCTCCTCCAAGATGGCGACGGACAGGGCCTCAGCCGTCCAGCAGGCGCGATCTCCCTGGGCATCGGGTGGAAACTCCCCTGGACCCTCGGCTACCCCACAGGTGAGAGAGCTGAGCCCATCCACATCTATCCGCTCCTTAGGACAGACCTCGCAGGTGTCAGAGCTGGAAGGCCTAGATCGGGACTGGGATTTCAGGGCGCACATCAGGGCCCTACCCATGAAGGCCAACATTCAGCAGCTGATTTCGGCTGTAGAGCAATCATGCAAGCAGGCAGTGGAGGGGCTCAGGGAAGAGACGGTGGCCATAGGCCAAAGGGTGGAAGCCCTAGAAAACAGCCATGAGGACACTATGCACACTTTATCATCATTGAAGGACTTGTCCCAACAGCATAATGAGGCTATTAACACTTTGCTTGACCAGCTTGACGATCAAGAGAATCGAAGCAGACGACAAAATATACGCATCCGCGGCCTGCCTGAAGCCACCCGTTCAGCTGACCTGCTCCCCTCAGTTATTGGACTTTTCCGCCAAATCTTGGGGTCCACGGCCCCGGACGACATTGAGATTGAGAGGGTTCACCGTGCCCTTCTACCGCCTCCCCAAGACGTGGACAAGCCGAGGGACGTCATATGCAAACTGCTCAGATACCCCTTGAAGGAAGCTATTATGAGGGCTGCCCGGAATTCCCCTTCTATTGACTTTGATGGTGCATCAGTGACCTTATACCCAGACCTTTCCAGGCGCACCCTGATGCAGCGCAGGGCGGTGAGACCAGTGTTGGAGGCCCTGCGTTCCGCCAGGGTGACATATCGCTGGGGGTTCCCATTTCGCCTTACAGCAACAAGGAATGGAAAATCTGCTTCTCTCCGCAACAGGGACGACCTACAGGCATTCCTGGAGATTCTGGACTTACCGCCTACAGAGTTCCCAGATTGGAGATTGCACTGTTCCATACCTTTGCCTCAACGATCGGAGGGTTGGTCATCGGTCCCTTCCTCCACCCGCCGGAGGAACCGACAGAGGAGACGTAACCGGAATGATGAGGCGTCCTAATGCTGTATTGTGGCCTTGACCATGGAATATTCACTTTTTCTTTTCCCGCCTGACATATTCACTTGAGGACTGACATGGTGGTCTCATGGGGTCAATGGGCCCCCACAGACCGCCATCCATAGACTGAACATTCAAGTTGATGTGGGCCGCCAGCCCTTATATATCGAAGGTTTAGGGGTGCTGCTGTGGTCACCACGGTTACTCCTCTCACCGAGGTTAAATTGTTCAAGATTTAAATATACTGACTGCTGGTTATGGTGTGCTGTTAACACACTTATTTTTTCTTTTCTATGTTATGTTTTATAACAGATTGCTATCTTTTTTTCGGCCCGGGCTGTCTGAGTGGCTGCTCCCGGGCGATCAGTCACGTACCCCCCAGTAGGTGACTCTCCACGTATGGGGAGTATTGAATTGTGTTTTCACAGTGGTCCGGAGATTTACCCGTGGGGCGAATTTTTTCGTACCGGGGGCGGATCTCTAACGGATGTTAGTATCCCATTGACAATGGGAACTTGTCCCTTATATGTTTTGTTCCCTATTTTTCTATGCATACTCTTACTTTGTCTTTATTGCTTTACTCTTACTCTTTCTTTCTGTATTCACCAGGATTCCTCCTTTGGCAATCGGAACAGGTGCTCAGCGCCCTCCTCTCATAGAGAAAGGGGACCTAGAATCTGGATTCTTAACAGGTATGGTTCCGTGAGGATTAGTGTGGTGCCTGGAGGGGCGTGTTGTCATGACCCGGGGACTCTGGTAACATTTTACCTCCATCATGTCTGACTCTCTGAAATTGTTGTCCTATAATGTTAGGGGGCTGTGCAGTCCATCCAAGAGGGGTAGGTTATGGCAGGAATTGCGTCACTGGGGACCTGACATTCTTTTTCTACAGGAGACGCACTTTACAGCCAAATCGACACCGCGTCTACCTCAAACCACTTATAACCAATGGTTTCACAGCCCTTCTCCGATTCCCAGAGCCAGAGGAGTTTGTATTGCCATTAAGAAATCTTGTCCCTTTTCCATGACACAGTGCATACCTGACCAAGAGGGCCGCTACCTCATAGTTAAAGGTGCTCTGAATGGACAGGTGTAAACCTTGGTCAATATATACGCCCTGAATTCTCGTACTACTCAGTTTATATCCACCACCCTTAAAAAGATTGCAGAGGCTAGAGAAGGGGTTTTGGTGTTGGGGGGGGGGGATTTCAATATGCCATTAAATCCCGACCTGGATACTTCCTCAGGGAGATCGGGGTTCTCTTTTAGGGACCTCCGCCATGTTAAGCGGGCAATACGCCAGCTTCACCTGGTGGATGTGTGGCGTATCAAGAAACCTGCCGACAGGGATTACAGCTACTACTCCAAGACGCATGACGTATACTCACGGTTGGACATGTTCTTTGTAGACCAATTTCACCTTGGTGCGGTGACGGACGCCTCCATAGGCAGCATCACCATCTCCGACCATGCCCCTATCTTTCTGCGATTGAGTGTGACAGCGCTGGTACGGGGTATCAGGACATGGCGCTTAAACAAAACTCTTTTAGATAACAAGGTGATCAGGGAAGCAGTGGGGAACTCAATGAATACATACTTTGAACTGAATCAGCCGAGTGAGGTGTCACACCAAGCTGTATGGGAAGGTCATAAGGCAGTTATCCGTGGTGAATTAATTTCCCATGGATCCCGCTTAA